>ML682005.1:31503579-31665167 GCA_007922195.1 Podocnemis expansa | reverse complement strand
GGGTCTGGGGGAAGCTCTGGCGGGGGGGCTGAGCCACCCCGCAGCGGCTCACCCCCTGCTGGTGCCTGCAGCCCCCTTTCTGGGGCTGCAGGGTGAGCCAGCAGCGGCTCACCCCCAGGGGTAACGAAATAGCATGTTCACACAGTGAACTTGCTATTTCGTTTCCCGCTTTTTTTCTTATTTCGAATTAACATTTTGTTAATTCGAAATAAGATATTTCGAAATAAGGTGTTGTTTCGAAACAAGTTGTTTCGACACAACTTGTTTCGAAATAACCCTGTGCGTGTGAACACAGCCTTAGTCTTTAAGTGCCACAGGATTCATTGCTTTTTTGCTGAACTAGACTAGCGTGGCTCAACCTTTGGAACCTGAAATAATCAGGATAACTCAAGCCACTTATTTATCAGCCTTTTGTGTCTGGAGGGTAGGAAGGAGCAAGTAAATACCCAGAAACAATCATCCATTTATGGAAAAATACACAGGGTTTGATAAATTCTACTGAACTTTGTACAATAACAGTGAGCTCAAGTTAACATTTTAAAAATTACACTCAACACTCATTCTTTAATAACTATTGGCCATTATAATGACATCTCCTACAAAAGAAGAGATTGATATGAATTAAAATAAATGAATCCTTTAGTACAGTTAGATAGTGAAATTACTTCAAACACCCTGTTATTACTGTAGTTTGCTTTTGCCACTTAATCAAATTAGAGATGCTATTCCATGTATTCATATGAATACATCAGCCCTTACATTAGCCTGATTGCTTTCAAGGCAACAGTGCACAATGTCATTTTATACTTTTCCCTATTCTCTCTTTTTCTCCAAAAGGGACAGCACCATCAGAATTTAAAATGGGGGGGGGGGCGCAGCGGGGAGTTGATTGGCCATAAGGAATATGAGTTATAACGATACAAATGACATTCTATTCCCTCAGGAATATGCAGTTACATTTTCCAGAACAACTAATCTACCTTTAAAAAGAAATATTTCTTGATAGCTGAAACACATTGTCAATTGTTTTAATAGTGGCCCTATATTTTTTACTTATAGCTTCAGATTAATGGGCTGGTCTGATATTTCTAATAAAATTAGCTGATAGTTTCCTGACCTGATATCTTTAATGCTTTAGTAGAGACAGATGTTCATTTTCATCTATTATTTAATTGCACAACTACAATTACTCATGTTCTGTGTTGTCCCTAGCCTCTGTTTGCCTGAAACTGGGAATAGGTCATTGGGGATGAATCTCTTGATACATAACTGTTCTGTTCATTCCTTCTGAAGCATGAGACACTGGCCACTGTCAGAAGATATGATAGTGGGCTAGCTGGACCATTAATTTGAGCCAATATGACCATTCTTCTGTTCTAACAGTAAATCAATATCTGTGTAATAACTTTTAGAATATTTAGAATGTCTTTGAAAGTTTCCATAAAAGAAAATATACTTGCCAATCTTCAGTAATAAATGTGAAAACTGACTCTTTTCCAATGCTTGCACCAATCCATAATAAACCACATTATGTGAAATGTCTCCTAATCTTTTAATATGGAAGAAGCCTCCACATCACACTGATTTGCAAGTCTACAGCACCACAAATCAAAACCAGCTCCTATTGTGTGTGAGAACTACAACTGCTGTTCTATTTAAGCTAACCTCTACCAACATATAAATAGAGTACACTGAATAGATATCAAACTTTTTTAGCTCATTTTTTATTTCCAAACTTCAAACGTGTCTAAAGTAGTTATCAGCTTTTACTGCATCTATAGCAGTATTATATTTTACTGTTGTAATGTCCTGCCTAAGTGAGACCATTCATGGAATCATGCTATGAGAATGGTCTATTGCTAATGGAGAGATTCCATCAGCAGGGCAAGACATTTGTTCTAGAAATAGTTACCCAATATCACAGCACAAATTCAAATTACTGTTACTGCTAGTAAGCTAAATTTAAAATCTTAAATGAGTAATAAAAATATAACCAAACTAAAATGATATTATCAGCTTTGATTATGCTAATATAAAAGAATGTGAAGAATGGAGAATAAATAGGCTCTGAACTTTTTCAGCTTTAGTAATAAAAGTAATAAATACACAGTATTTGCTTGGTTGTGAGCAGCCCAACATAGCTGTGAACACAGTGGTGGGCAACAGCATCTAAGGTAGGGCTATCACACACATGGTCCACACGCCAGATATGGCCCATGAACCATTTCCATCTGGCCCATGACTATGTACGGCCCACTTAAAGTACATTTAAATCAAATCTGGTCTGCCATAGGAAATAAGTTTGACATCCCTGATCTAAGTAAACTCCCTCCCCCCATAATGCCTGTAGGAAACAGGCTCAATTCATCTAATGAGCATAGAGATTAGTAGAGATTAATGGGACAATGGGCTCTAGCCTCCCACAGAGTGGGACTAGTACTGTTTAATTGCTTTATTTTCTAATATCCACTGTAATTATTATTGAGGCTTCAGGAATGAGCCTCCCCCACCCCCCCCCAGAGGAATTCTGGATTTTGTAAGTAGGAGACGACACTTGTAGCTCAAGTTCTCATTGTATTTTGCAAGTTATTGAAACACTTTTTTGCAGGAAGTTTACAGGTTCTGCATAGCCAAATCTTTTAGTTTAAAACTTAATTTAAGATTGTGAATTAGTCCTAATCAGTTTGTTTAGGGAGTTTAGGGTTCTTGCTCAAATTTAACCACAGAGATATCTAAAACAAGAGCCAAAGGGGTGGCCATGTTAGTCTAGTCCAGAAAAAAAAAGTTTCTGTAAATTCCCTCATCTTCAAAGCATCTGACAAAGTGGATTTTCTCCCATGAAAGCCCATGTGGAAAATAAATCTCTTAGTCTTTAACTGCCACAGGACTCCTTGATGATTTTTGTTGTTGTTGTTGTTTTGTTCTGTTTTTGTTTTTTCTCTAAAATAAGAGCCCCACCAATGATATCTATGATGCTTGGTAGAGAAAGTCACACACATAGGTTAATCTTATAAAATTCTTTTATTACTAAAAGCATAAATAGTAAGCACAGAATTAAGAAAGGGTTAATTGAGTCAAAATACAGCTAACCAGATTACAATTAACTTCGTACATACAAGACATCTTATACTTAACCAAGTCTGATATTTAAAACTCTATAATTAATACTCATACCCTGGTTTCCCCTCTTGGTCGAGAGAGATGTCTGAGACCTTGATTTGACAGGAAAGGTGCTTATCTTATATCTCTAAACTTAAAATCACTAGATAATAAGAGAAGGAGACAGACTAGCTGAGAGCTAGGAATTAAAAGTTGAGAGAAAAGAACTAAAAGCTGAAAAAGCTAAAAAGCTGTCCTTAGTAACAGGGTTTGGGCTTTTATACCTTTCTCAGCATAGAATAAGTTAGATCCATCTTTCTCACCCAAATATGAGGAGATCACTGCAGAAGCTGCAGGGGTCTAATAATGTCAATGGCCAAGGTTTCATGCATATGATTTGTGTATGATTGACACATGTCTGCCCTTCAGAGTGTTTCATTATTTTTTATGGATATCTTTGTGGGTACCGTGGTGTTCTACCAAATGTCAGTCCAAACTGGAAAACCATGAGTTGTCTTTCTGTTTACTGACATGATGTCATGATCAAAATATAGCCTCTTGCATCACTGAACACTGATGAACAAACAGACCCACCTGTCTAGTTTGAAATCTAATAATATCTTAAGTTTCAGACTTATGCCTATGTCCTTTAGCAGTTCATACAAGGTGTACAATTTCTTTTACAGGCCTGTAAGGTACCTCACATCTCAGCAACCAATATAAAAGTTATGCTAACTTATGAACTTCTTCTAAGTATAAAAGACTCTATAAATTTAATAGCAGGATTTCTTAAACCTATACAGGAGGATAAATATGTGATCTATAGATGAATTTATGCATGCAAGCCAAACATAGGTTAAGTCAAGGGTTACGTCTGAAAATCAGATATTATGCTTTAATAGTTTGTTTAAAACAGAAGGAACAACAAACAAAAACTACAGCAATTGTCAGACAAGAGAGACCTATTTTTTTAAAAAAATTTTGTGTTTTGGTTCATTCAGCAAAATAATGTTGTGTTTCACTCCAGTATGGTTTATTTTACACGGCCTGAAGGACAAAACCCTTTGTGCCTGAAAACTTTCTGTTTAAAACTGAAAATAACTATGAAGTGTCTAGTGGACTTCATGGAGTCTCTGGCTCTTCTGTTTCTTTAGAATCAAATCTTTGTTTGGTGAAGGGTTTTGTTTTTGATTTTTTTTAATTTAGAAAAATAATTTACTTCTTTTGGTAGACTGTTTCAGTTTGTTTTGGTATGTTAGCTAAGTGGCTCATGCTGAAACTCCTCACATCAGGCTAAAGCAGATATAGCATATGCTTGTGATTTTTCAGCTCTTAGAAACACAAGACTCTAGTAACAATTTATACAATTTTGTAGGAAATGCAATATAAAGCCTTCAGGTAGGCTATATTTGTGTCAGTCAGCCCAAATCCTGCAAGCTGCTTCAAATGGGCTGAGCCCTGCACTTGCATGAATTACACTGATGTGAATGAGACTCTACCCACAGACTACAGCTTGCAGGATCAGAGCTTTTAGATACAAAATGAAAACAGTGGGGATCTGCAAAGATAACTGATGGCATCATCTGTCCTGATGAATTATTGATACTAATGGTAATGTTCAAGAAGAAAACAGACCACAGCAACTTGAGTGATAGAGCTTAGCCTAAATTTTAGAAGGCAGGCAGTTAGAGAAACATCATATTTTTACTCAGACATTGGGTAAATTGGTTTTAAGAAATGCAGAAATCCAAGGTATCATTTTGTGTAGTCACTTTTCAAAATGTAGTTACACTTAAAATTTCCCTATGTGCTATCAAATAAAAGTTGAATTTTTAAAAATCTCTGTTATCTGTATTACTCACAGGTCACAGTCATAGACCTCATTATCAAGGTGTACAAAAAGAGCAAAATAATAGAAAATGTTACATTGTTCACTAAAGACATTTATGTAAAATACAAAGACTAACAAAAATCAACGATACTTGGATTTCAAAGTGCCTACGTAAATGAGAAATCCCACTGAAAAGCAGTACATTTCTATTTTTCAGTGACAGGTCTTTTGATTGACCCTTATTCTTCTTGTCTATTTTAAGCATCCAAACTTCTGCCCTTCAAATTTAGAACACAAGTTTCTTGACTGCAGATAAGGCAAATGGACCTGACCATCTCACGTGTTTAAAATAACATGTTATACCTTGTCTGTCTCCACAGGGTTCTTAGTGCTCCCTATGCTGAAGGTTGCTCAGTCCAGCTGCAGATAAGATTTATGAAAACCAGCTCAGTTTTAAAAAGCGACATACAAATGAACAACTGAAACAGTTCAGAGAAAAAGTTGTCTGTACAGAATGAAAGAAAATGGGCCAATTCCTCTTGCCCTCAAAGTGGACATAAATTATCCAGAAATGGTTACTGAAGGATATACACCCTATACAAGGAAGCTTGCCACAGTAGAAAGCTGGGGGAGACGGCAAATTCAGCTTCTACACAAGCTGCCCCCTCCATCATCGCATGGCCTAAAAAAGTGAAGGGGTATGACAGTTCATGTCTCACCAGTGACATACCCTGGCTGTCTGACAGCCAGGGGCCAAATCAAATTTCCTCACCCCCTCTGTGCCTTGTGCCCCACTGCCCTGTGCAGACACCTCACAGGACAGGAGGGGTCCCAGTCCCACTCCTCAACTGACCCAGGGTGGAAGAATCTGTAAAGGCCAGGCCCCAGGCCTCACCGGTAGGCTACGGTGGGCTGGTCCTGAACCATGGTCAGATTAGAGGGGCCCTAGCCCAGGCTACCACTTTTGGGACCCTGCCTGCATCCGCCCAGCACCTGAGCCAGACTGGAAAGGGAGGTGGCCCCTGGTGCTGGAGGGGGCCTGTACAATGCTGGGGAGGTCAGCACCAGAGGCTGCACTGCAGAGCATTTCCACCCCACCTTGTCCTGTCTCCAGCTAGCTGGCTCACCCCAGCGGGCGAAGCGGGGTGGGCTGCATATGGCTACTGCTCTCTGGGGCAGGGTTCATTGGTACATGGGGTACCAGAGGACATCCTGCCCCCTGGGCCTGGAGAGCAGTGGCAATGTGCCAGCCTGTCTTGCTGCCTGTGGTGGATCCTCTGGCTGGGGGCAGGACGGCCCTCCCCTATACACCCCAACAGCACGCTCCTGCGTCTCAGCTCTGCTATACCCATTCTTCCACTGGTAGAAGGTCACTGTGACTCACTGAACACCCCTATCTCCATTTTGCCTGAGCTCTACTGGGGCAAGGTTGAAAATCTGGGCCAGTGTGCAGAGTCTCTTGCTGGTAGTTTGATAGTAATGAAGGATTTAACCTTTCAGCCTTAGTACTGAATAGTAAGAGAGGTTTAAAAGCAAAATACAGAAACTTTAATGTGGCCAGCACTTTGTGCTTGAAAAGCTTAACCTTATATTCAAAGGATGTGCTTTAACCTTGGTGATAAGTCTGGATTCAAGAAAGTGAAGGAATACTATTGGACTGGTGATGGGACTTGGGTGTTGCACGTAAAATATTCCCGAGAGCATATATAACACCACCAAGATAAGGATAGCAGGGACTAGACCAGGGGTCTCAAACACATGGCCTGCGAGCCGCATGCAGCCCCTAAGGGTATTTCCTGTGGCCCTCAATGACACTGTTGTTACCAGTATTTGCAATATAGTTGTATGAAAAGGTTTCCGTGGTGCGGCCCTCAGGCGTACTAGTCCTTATGCAGCCCTCTACTAGTTCTCATGTGTCCCTCATGGTGATTTGAGTTTGAGACCCCTGGACTAGACAGTTGGTTGAGGGAAGCTAGTAGAGAATTTTGCTCAGAGAATTGCTAAGGAGGAAATAATAAAACTGTACAGGATGATGAAGATTGACCAAAGGTAGCTTGTCTCTAGTTCAAGTTGCACTAAAATTGCCCCAAGAGGATTTACCCCTTTTCTACTAGAACTTCAAATGCTTTGAGAGCAGAGCCTTTCTCAAAACAACAGTACACTCCTGCTGAACACATGACTATTCTCTCTCTCGACTACTAAGAACACTAGGCTGTTTGGCTACTACCAGGGTTGAGAATCATTTAAAAATTCTGCTATATACATGGGAGTGTTTGACACATATTACTTGCCAAGTGGCATAAACCCAGACTGGAAGGCCTGACAATGACTGGAGTATGCAATAAAGGGTAAGGCAAAAATGAAATGGCAAAATAAAATATAATGCTACTGAGCTCTGGATAGAAAATCAAAACATTTTAAAAGCCTGCCTGGCAACAGACAAACAGAAAGCACTATTAAAATCAACCAACCAAATCACGGAAATGCACAGTTAAGCAGGCAGAATACCATATGTCCACCAATATCTAGTGCTATTGAGACATAAAGAAAGTCATTTAGGTGGTGTCCTATTGTGCCCAGGTATAGTATAACATATGGTACATTTATTGCTTAACTGTGCATTTCCTCACTTTTGTTGTTTAGCGTCACTAACTTAGGGCTTGAGTAACATAATTTGTATTTGAATTTTTCTGTTCACTACTTTGGAAGTCTTTGTTACTGTTTAGAATTAATTTAATCACAGTGCAATTGCCCTAAAGTATGAAAATAGGATAGGATCTTGTTTACAAATTTAAATGTAATGAGATGACTACATGGGATTATTTTAACATAGCAGACTGCTGTTCTTGAACCTATATAATCACCGTTGTTTGAATATTCAAATCTTCAAGCAATTTGCTATAATGTGACCTGGGGGGACATCTCAGAATTGCTGTTGTTGTTTTTAATAATATAGGAAGACTTCCAAGGGTAAGAGCTTTGAAGAAACACATGCAGCTGTACCTCAGAAATGTGGACTGGAAGCAATATAGTGAGAGAGATTAATGCAGCAGGGACATAGGAGAAAGAACAAAAGAAATTTGTCTCTGCAGAAGTGAGTGCACACCTACAGGGGAAGACAGACTATTATTGAGAAGACTGAGAGAATGCAGATCTCTGTAGGGTAGCTGGTCATGAACTCTAGGGTCTTTGATGGACAGTCTCTCCTTCTATCTAGCATCTTCAGAAGGTCACTACTGGTAACTCCCTAAAATCCTGGATATCTTTTATGGGAAGAGCAAGGAATATAAGCTATCCTTCCACCCACAGTGGAGTAGATACACTCCCATTTCTTGTCATTTGTTCCAGGAGCATAGCTTCCTGGGGAAAGACCAAGGGCATAGGCATGGACCCCAGATCCCTGGCCAGCACTGGGGCTGGGAGAGGTGGGCACAACTGTAGGCGGCCCTGCCTGAATTCCTGGCCAGAGATTGGTCTGGAAGCTGCAGGCACCACCGCTGACAGCTGGGCCCCGGATTGCCAGCCGGGGATGGGGACAGGAGAGGCAGGCACTACCCTGGACATTTGGGGCACTGGTGCTGGGACTTGGGGCATGTGCCTCATGTGCCAGGGATCAGTGACATCCCTGATTTGTTCTGAAAAGAGGAGTCTAAGGATATATCTACAGTGGAATGAAAGAGGCACAGTATGGCTGTGATTGGCCAGTGTCCACTGCCTCAGGCTCGCAGGGCAAAAAGTTGCTCTGTAACTATTCTAACTATCTTCAAAGCATCTAATGAAGTGTGATTTTCTCCCATGAAGGCTCATGCAATAAACAAATTTGTTAGTCTTTATAGGACTCTTTGCTTGTTGGTCTGATTGGAACTGAAGCCTGGGTTTTGGGGATCTTCCCCTCCCTCACTAGGTACCAGAGCTTGTGCTTCAGCCTAACCCCAAATATCTACCCAGCAATTTTATTGCCATGCTGCCTCAGCCCCGTGATACCAAGCTAATTGACTCAGGTCAGCTATAGGTGTTTAACTGCTGTGGAGGTGTACCCAAAATGGGTATGCTGAGCTTCCAACAGACAATATGATGGTCTGACCAATCAGGAAATGATAATCAAGTTATCACTCTAAAAAAGCTCAACATTTAATATATAAAAGCATGCAAGCATGTGACATTTAGACCTGCTTAGGTCATTTTCTTTTTAAATTCATTTATATTGGGGGCAGAGAAATAGACAACATGGTTTCTGCAAAATCTAAATGTTCTTCAGGAAAACATTGGTTCTGTCAAAATGTCTCTCATGCTTTTTGGGAAAACTGAAACAGGGGATTCCATTTTCTGATGTGCAAAGCCATGGAGGTTCATACAGGCCTGTAAGGTGTTGTGCCACTGCCTACTCTGTAACCCCGAATGGTTCCCATCCTGTGCAACTTCAGCTGAAAGCCCTGATACAAAATCTTTCCAGTCCTTTCCCAAAACTGTATTCCCTGTGTGATCCAGTCCTTCCCACTTGCCCCTCACAGAAATGATCAAGTTTGCTATCTTTGAAGAAACAGAATGCATACCATCCTATTAGTTTGGCTGAGGATTTTAACTTTTCAGGTTACTATACAGCCCTGAGATTGTATTGTAATAAAACAAGGAAGAGTTCATTACCAAAGGGCTGATTTTTCAGATGCTACGGAAGAGCAGAAGACACAGATGTGGTTACAAGTAATGCAAAACATGCTTTCTAATAATTAAAAATGACATTATTTGTTTAAGCAGGTTTCTCACTTGTCAGTTTTCAGATACTGCAACCGCATTGGTGGAAAGAGCCAGCTTCTTCAAATTACAAAGCTCTGCCCCTTGCCTCCGTTCAGTGATGGATTACAAAACAGTTTTTTTGCCTCTGCTTCTATCTACCACAAGTTCACTGATTCTGTGTCGAGGGACCAGAAGTTCTTCTTCAAGCGCTGCTCACATCATTCAGTTACAGACGCATACATGCTGCAGCACACAGTAGCTCAGAAAGTCTTTAGCCTTAGCCTGTCAGGTCAGGGCAGTAGCCAACACCCCCCTCCGCGCCACAACTGTGGCTATATAGGTTACTGTGACCCTAACCTTCCCAGTTCCTTCCTTCTGCCCTCGGTGACAGTATCGGAACCGCCAAAACTTGTGGAAGCAAGTGCCTGTCCTCGTTTGTTCATGATAAAGATGCTTGGGTTTAAGCCTTGCCCATCATGCTTCAAAGCCTTCCTGATTGATGACATCCATGAGAAATGCCTCATGTGCCTCAGTGAGTTGCACCTCGTGGGCAGTTGCTCCACCTGCAAGTCCTTTAAGCAGAGGATCCACAAGGACAGGGAGAGGAGGTAGTGGACGCAGTCAACCAGAGGGAAAGGCAGGGCCAACCAGGCTCTACCCCTAACAAGAAGGAACAAAGAAACTTGACTTATTTGGCAGGAAGATTTATTCCACCTCCGCCTTACAGCTGTGCATTGCCCATCACCAAGTCTTCATGGGGAGATATGTGTTCAGCCTCTGGAGGGCTATGGAGAGCTTCTGTAATTGCATCCCTATGGACCACCTGCGGGACTTCAAAGCAACGACGGAGGAAGGGGTCTTGGCCTCTAGAGATGCCCTTATGATCTGCTGGGATGCATATGACACAGCTTCGTGCAACACGGCCTCCGCTGTGGCTATGAGGCCAGTGGCCTGGCTTCAAGCCTCAGGCCTGTCCCAGCAAATGCAACTGATCATACAGGACCTACCATTTGAAGGCCCTGCTCTCTTTGCTGAGTCCATGGACCCAAACGTGCATGGGATGAAGGACTCTAAGGCCACCCTTAAGTCCCTAGGCATGTACATGCCACCACCTGCTAGGTGCTCCTTCTGATCTCAGCAGCTGCAGCAACAACCACAGCAGCTGCAACAGCAGACTCAGATTCAGGGCTCCTGTTCCTGGTCCTGCCAGTACCCCCAGCACCAGTACAGGGGTCCGAATAGGGCTAAGATCCACCCAGGCAGGGGCCAAAACCCACAGTCCTCCCAGGCCAGTTGCCGGGACAGGGTACTGCATGTTCTGCGGGAAAGAACCCCTGCTTTTGACAGTAAGCCCAAGGGCAGCAGGACCACAGCCCCAACCCTAACCTTTGCCAACTGTTTGGCCTGGTACTCTCATCACTGGGTCAACATCACAACTGACTGGTGGGTGCTGGACAAGGTCTTGAAGGGGTATCTTATACAATTCTGGTCCATGCCTCTGGACAGAAAACTGCCACCATGCTTGAATCTCGGAAGCTGGGAACTAGACCTGATGCTTGAGAGAGAGTGCAAAAAACCCATCTCCCTCGGGGCCATAGGTAGGATCCCAAGATCAGAGCAGGGAAAGGGGTTTTACTCCCACCACTTTCTAGTTCCCAAGCCAAATGGAGATCTGAGACTTATCCTAAACCTCAGAGATCTAAACAAGCATACAAGGAAAATAAAATTCTGTATGGTTTCCCTTTCACAGGTTGCCCCATGTCTGAATTACGGGGATTGGTTCATGGCCCTCAATCTAAAGGATGCTTACTTTCACACAGCAATACGCCCCTGCCACAGAAAGTTTCTAAGATTTATGATGGGGTAGAAAACATTTCCAGTTCATGTTGCTCCCTTTTGGGCTCTCCTTGGCCCTTAGGGTGTTCACAAAATGCATGCTAGCAGTCACTGCGCACCTGCACTGGCAGGGTATAAAAATATATCCCTACCTGGACGACTGGCTAACAAAAGGGAGATCAAAAGCCCAGGGTGTACAGAGCATCAAGGTAGTGAGTCAGCTGTGCAAGTACTTGTGGCTTTGCATAAATCGAGAAAAGCCAAAACTCTCCTTGTCCCAGGACATAGAGTTCATAGGAGCTCTGCTAGACTCCAAAAAAGGAAGAGCTTCACTGTATCCCTCAAGATTTCTGTCCATTTGCACCGTCATTGCGGAGCTGCAGGACTCCCAGGTAACTACAGCCCGATGCTGTCTCCAGCTCCTCGGGCATATGGCGGCCTCCACTTTGTTGTGGGGGAGTGGGTGCAGGGGGCACGATCCCCACACTGCAAGAAGGAGTCCCAGGCAAGAGGCAAGAGACCAAACCCTGCAAATAGTGTAGGGGCTAGCACCTCTGCTTAACATGCAGATGGTCCTGGGTTCAATTCCCAGGGGGTTAGACTAGATGATCTCATGAGGTCCCTTCCAGCCCTATGATTTATTTGATTGATTGATTGAAACCACAACTTTTCGGGTTAACTACTTTCTGTGTGACTTTTATTGAGATAAATAAAATTCCAGAAAGGAAAGAAGGAAGAAAAAAATAAACGAGAGGTTAATATTATCTAATTACTAATATTCCTATTACAAAAATTAAAAAATTGCAATTCCTATTAAATTATACTTATTAAAACTCATACAAACTGCGGTTTTAGAACTCTATTTCTTTAAAGCATTTAAAGATCTTTTAAGTACAAATTAATAGCGTAATAAACAAAAAATAGAGCACAAATACCACTACAATGCCTATTCCAATCCTTGTGCCTAACCCTGAATTAAAACCCCCAGTGCCAGTCCTGCTTGGTATAATTTAGCAGAGTGGGGTTTATGGGAGACAGAGATAGAGCACACAATCTGTAAGCAAAAAAGCTTTGCTATTTACCACACACACACACTAAAACATCACACGGAGCCCAGGACAGCACGAACACCTTGCTTCTCCCCCTTGCTCTCCAGACACCCAGAGAGCCTACCCATGGGCTGTTTGCAGCTAGGAGTTACAAGGGTCAGCTGGGGTGCCTGGCGGGGAAGACAAATAGATTTATTCTTTGATTACACTCTTTCACACTGCTGTTTCCCAATTTAATTGTGGAACACCAGCCTGATTCTGATTTGTGAGGTTAATAGGTTCAGAGCAGTAATAATACACATATACACATCCCCAAAAAGCATTTTTCAATTTAAATCCCAAATTTGACCAGATTATATTTACCACACCTGGATGTTATCTCCAGAGTGACAGACAGCAGATCCGTTCCTTTGAGCGAGAGAGAAAGATAGCAAGATGTGATAGAACAGCCCAGTGTTAAGACGGCTGCGGCTGCGGACAACAGGACAGCCTTCGGGCTCCTATCTGTTGCCTTCAACTCAGCAGCCCACCGGTCTGGTGTCTACCAACTGCGTGCTCCTTAAAATCCTGCACTTGACTGGACTGGTGTTAAAGTGGCTCGACCAAGGGCACATGAGACAGCCTTTGGGCTCCTATCTGGGGCCTTAAAAATCAGAGCCCACCGCAACCAGCTGCAGCAGTTGAACACCCCCTGCCACCGCTCTCGGATGTGCCAAGGGCTACGGCCCTCCACTGCAGGGTGAGCAGGTGAGAACTGAATACTTAGTAAAAGAATTCAAAAAGAAAAAGAACTGTCAAAAAGAAAAAAAACCCAAAAAACTGCAGGCTCCCTTGGTGATCAGTCAAGAGGTTTAACACTTCCTTGTGAAGGGTGGGGAGATGCCTAGAGGGTGGCCAAATCCCCTGGCAACACATCAGGCTGCTGACCTAGTGCTTCTCCAACATGCCTAGACCAGAACCCCAGCTTTATGCCTTGGACCCCCGAAAATTAGCCTATTGCTTGTTGGCATGGAAACTTACTGACCTTGGTCAGTAGCTCTCTCTCATGAGCTCATGGGCTCTGCAGGTGTCTCTCTCTTATCACTTTCCAGGGTTCGGTCTGAACTGGTCTGGGGTTACTTGCAGTTAGCTTTCTTTAAAAAGTGTTCCTGTCTGCGGTTTTCTGACCTTGGAAGATAACACCACATAATTCTTTTCCCAATTAGAGGCCTAACAAGCTACATTCCATAAGCCAGGCTGGAGTTTGGCCATAGCAAAAAGAAAAACAAGGAGGGGTGGAAAAATCCACCTCTCACACACTTCAGTGATAAGGATGGCCCCATGAGAATGAGATCGTTGCAGATCTGGCTGTCCACAGTGTTCCACTCCCAGAGACACCTTCTGTGGAAGGTACTGTCGGTCCCCCGTGATGTCCTGGGGTGACTGGAGATCTGGAAGGATCCCCTCTTTTCCATGGGGCTAATCCCTTTTGAGGTGTCACACCCTACGGTGACCCTGATCACCAGTGCCTCAGACTTGGGGTGGGGAGCCCACATATTGGCTATGCATACTATGTTTCAACTGCAACTCATACTAGTTTTTTTGGAAAAATATAAAAGAACCATATGCTACCTTGTGAAAGAAAATTCCTTCACAAATAGCATCTGTCCCCCTGGCAAAATACTCCGGCAATGATAATTGTTGCTTTTAGAACTGCCTTTGGGTTTGGGTCAGCTATGCTGGCTGCTAAAATGCTGTCTGAGATTGTTGCTGTTCAGAAAGTATTAAAAAAAAAGTCAGAAAAATTTATTTTTAATATAGTGTTTAAAAACTATTTACTTTCTCAGTGATCTCTAGGTGTAACTAGAACTTGTGGTGATGCACTGTAAAAAAGAGGGAGATGAAGAAGGCAAAAATCATATTTTCTGCTTAAATTTGTGCAGTACAGGCTCAGAGCCATTCTAAGTGTGCTTTCTCTCTCTCTCTTTTGCTCAAAAGCCTTCTTATAAAATTGGAACTCAAATGTGCAGATTGTATGCACAGCTTCAAAATGAACTTTTTTTTTTTGCATGGGCATTTTATAAGAAATTTGTTTTTGAATAGGTTGTTGACTCTTTTATGACATAGGTCTATCTGAAATGGAAAGTGAGAGTATCAGATAACATGTCTATTTTGGGATTCTAAAAGGGTATTTATCACTGATATGTATCTATACAAGATTGAGTTAAAAAGGTTTCCCAGAGGAATAGCATACAAACAGGCTTCACTTTGTATTTTGCTGGCTCTCTTTAAATGCTTGGCTGCCAATCTAGATAATTGATGTGAATTACTGAGACATAGAAGAAGTAATACTGTACACTATTGGCTAAACTGTCAGGCATAGTGTAACTTTCAGAGTAGAAAACAAAACAAAAGATTCTTCCCTTGTCCTACATCATAGAACAAAATTAGAAAGAGGGGTAGGAAATTGTCACATAGGATTTAATAAGTGCCTTCACTAGTGATTCCTTTATAAGCTGTTCATGATGCTCTGATTAATGCCTAAAAGACTGAGTTTCAGATGGATTGAATTAACAAGTAACATGATGTATCCATTGAGTGAGGTGGTTGCGATGTGCCTCTCCAAGACATAATATCTGACACTTGCCTGATATTCTGATTTAGTTGACCAATCTGTGCCATCAGGTGATTGTCACTGGGTATGAATGACCTGATGAACACTGAATCATGCCACTCATGTTTACCAAATGGAAACTATCTAGGGCTAAACTAAACCAGCATACTATTGGGGAATCTCTTCTGTTAACATTACAGAGTGTTAAGACTTCATGGTGCAAGAGATTTTCTTCAATGTTTCTTTCAAGGCTCAGTTACCACTATATGTCTCCAGAACACAATTTTCTATTTTTTCTTGTCTGACCATTTTCAGTTCATTGGAATTCATTGACAAATTCTACTGTTTCTTTCCAAAAACAAAAAACAAATAAAACCCTCTCTATTTTTTTTTTTACTTTTAATTTTCTCTTCTCATAAACTTCAGATAAGTCTTCATAGAGCTTAGTTTCCTAAGTGAACTCCAGCCTATATAGGACAGCGTGCGTCACAATGAAAAATATAATTTGGCCAAGAATGATTGGCTTTTGGGGCTTTTTTTTTTTCCTATGGTAGAAGCAAATATGAGAGAGAAAGTCTGATTCTGATCTCACTTATAATATCATAAATCAGGAGTAATTAACAGTTACTAACTAAAACCATGGAAGTTACAAAGACATGAGTTCAGAGTATAATCCACAAATAGAATAAAATAGCATTGCCAGACTGTGCAGTGAACATTTCAAAAACAAAGGCTGTTAACTACAATAGAATGGGTAAGAGCTACAGCAAGAACAAATCCCAATTCAAACAAACTATATGGAAATGAAATTTTTGTGTCAGTAAGGCTTTCCAGCCACAGGAACCCAGATTCTCACATTAATATTTATATTTTCTAGACCTGATGTATGGCTAGTGATTGAAATAGTCTTTTAAAAAAATGCCAGTTCACATTCAGACTCTGAAATAATCCCTTACCTCTAGTCAGTTGCATTTACATATTCCTTTATTTACAGTTAAAAGCCTCCCTTTTAATCTTGGATGATTCCTGGCTCAGGAACATTAAAAAAAAAAAAACCCAAAAACACCTTCTTGAAAAGAAAATTCTTCTGTTCTTTATTAACTCAACACCACCAAACAGGAACATAATCTGGCGTATGTATTTTTCTGGTAACTCTCAACTCTACAGACTTGAAGACTCTGAGGTGTATTGTTGTTGGCATTCCTGCTCAGCATTGGAGCCCCAGTTTCTGACTCGAAATTTTGAGCATACCTTCATTCTATTGAAGAGAACTTCTGTCACAATATATAATGCAGCCATTTTTATAATACATTTTATATGGATAAAATGATTGAGCTTTCTTGATAATGCTGCCATACAAAAACATGCAATACAAGCAGTCTTAGGCCAGGTCTACACTGATGGCGAAATTTAGCAGCAGGTGACGGGAGTAATATAAGCTATGCAGGGTTGTGTAATTTGAGTATGCGAGCTGCACCAACAGGAAGTGCATTGCTATTGATACAGTACTATGCCACTTGAGGCTTGAGGGAGTGGTTTTATTAAGTCAGTTTATAGATCGACTTAGAGGGTCTTCACTGACTACTAAGTCAATCTGGAAAAATCTATTTGATGGCAGCAAATTTGCTGCTGTCAGTGTAGATATGACCTTAATCTGAATTACTTGTTGTAGACTAAGAAATAGAAGAATAATGAACAAATGTAAGTTCAGTCTGACAGAACAAAACACATATATCTTCTGCATAACAAACTGCAGTTCTTTACAAACAAACAGACTGTTGAAATTCATACACAGGGCAAGTTCCATCAAATGCACTACCTAGGAGACAAAACCCATTAGATGTTCTTTGGTACATACACTCCTCCTGTGTCATTTTTAGATATAAAAGTATGACTTCTGTGGGAAATTTGTGGGAGTTGGGTTTTTTTTTTAGCAACAAGATACTCATAAGGAAGTGCATTTGGCACATGCTCCTTTTCCATTTCTTCCTCTATATGTGAATTTGACTTTGTACTGTAATATTTTTACTTCCATAATCTTTAGGCCCATAAAAAAGCATAATCATTTTCCTTCTCAGTAATTACATGGTTGCCAACTTCAATTTCAGTTCCATTTACCCTTTCAGAACTCTTATCTTTTAACAGCTTCTCAATATGTGTGTTTATTATCTCTCCTTTTACCTCTATCAGGTATGCCACTGTTTCAAACCTTCCCCCTCCCCCTGCCACCCTCCTCCCATTTTCTTTCTCTGATGAGCTTTTGAATCAGGCTTTCTGATCTAGGCGTAACATCTTGGAAGCCATTTGATGTGGATTCTTTGCTCTGTGCTGTTTTTCATGTCTAGTTCTTTTGTTAAATTTGGTTTATATAAACCCAGGTAACAGACACATAAAAAACAAAGGCATCACATTTCTTAAGCACACATATCACCCTTCCAAATGCAAAGTTGCATCTAAGTACCTCTAGGGCAAATTTACTCAAGACAACACTTAACACACCAAAATTTCATTCTATAAAATGCCTCCTGGAGTTGCTACTTCTAGAAAATACTTTATAGTCATAGAATAAAAATTAAATGGGTGGAAAGCTGGAACTCACTATTTTTAGTCCTGAGCAGGTGCCAAAAACACACTGCTGGACTGTGACAGTATTAAAATCTGATATCTCATGGAGTGGCAGGGCTAGCAACAAATGCTATACATCATTGCAAAGCTGTGATTATGAGCTTACCAATGGTGCACAAGATTTATTTCAAACCTTGTGAGGCTGTGAGATAGAGTGTGCATGCATCTCATTCTAAATACCATCTTCTATCCTGCTCCAACTTGAATTTTGAAATGATAGTGGCTGCTGTCTCACAATCACATAGATACCAATTCTACAGCTGCACATTATCTGAAAAGTTGAAAACCCAACCTTCAACTATTACAAAGCATTAAACTCTCACTCTGCAGTTTGTGAGCTTTTGAATGTTAAAGTTATATTGGAACTGATGTAGGAAGCAAAAACTAGAAGATGGTAGTCAGAATCACAAAGTTAAGATTTCATCGACATAACCAAGTCTGATAGACAAGGGCAAGTGCCTTCAGGGCTAGTCGAGTTTAACAAGTGTATGATAGAAAGTAAAAAGAATTGATCCCTAAATTATATTAATAAACCACACTAATGGGTAAGGAGAAGTAGTAAAACAATAAAAAGTTGGTACCAGATTTTTTTTGAAGGGATATTTGTGTTGTAATCTTTAGCCATAGATCTTTAAGGATGGATTTATTTAATATTTTTCAAAGTATTTTGCTACTTAATATAATTACTGTCTTTTTTAGAGTTGCATAAGCAGAACATACTCAAGCAAAAGACATCTTTTAAAGAAGAAAATTATGTACCATAAATTCTAGGGTTTTCAATGGAGTCTAAGGCTGAAAGGGGCCCAACTCATAATAAAATTCAATAGGTGTTGGGTGTCTAATTCCCTCAGTCTCCTTTAAAAATCCCAGCTGTAGAGTTCTATGAATATATTTTCAGTCTCTCTCTAACACTGGTTGTACCATGTGTCAAAAATAATGCTATTTATCCTCACAGCTAACTCACTATATCATATAACTAGCTCATACACAGAAGACAGCATGAAAAGATAATCTTTGCTTGATATGTACACTTGTCTGCTAAGAAAAGTTGCATACCCAAGTTAAGGTAAAGTGCTGATATCTCAAGTTGTAAGGGTTAATTTATCATGACCTCAGCAGTAGTAACTACTGCAGATAATAGGTTTCAGAGAAATTGTGTCCAGATCATTTCATGAACATTCTTGTTTTAACTGCAACTGCGGAAATCCACTTCTGCCATTTCTTTTTCTTCTTAAATGATTACCTATCTATTATGGCTTATTCAGTGAAAATCCCATTTTCACTATACTCAACTATTACCTCACAGATCATTAGTAGGCTTCACGTTTTCCAAAATCTGCACAACACTCAAATAACTACATACTTTGTCATCTAGCTATGTGAAAGCTTGCACTGAAAAATCCAAAATCCTGTCTTCATTTTGGTTTGTGAGTTTATATACCTACAGAATTTAGTAGCACATACCGAGTGACACACTATAGCAGAAGTTTCTTCTTTTTGGAATAGAAATTGATTTTATTTTTTTGTCATATTGGCATATGAAGACTCCAGAGTGTATGCTCTGATCTGTTCTCTAAAAATCATGCATTCATATGAACAGCAGATGATTTGGAATGAGCTTCTTTTGAGGGGACAGTAACACCATGTGAAAAAGACAACAATTTGTCCACCATCTAGAAGTTCCTATAATTTCAGAAATTTAAAGGGATTTCATACAAATTGATATTTTAATTTTTTAAAAAATATTAAAAAATGCTCAAAATCCAAATGAAATATTTTGTTTGACCTGAAATGAAACTGCCTAAAAAGGTTCTTTTTTGATTTGACACGAAAGTTATTTTAAAAATCTTTTAAGGGTTGTCAGCAAATCAAAAAAGCGATTATTCATCCAGCTCTCAGTTTGATCTTTTAGTTAGAGTCTCTTCCTTTCTTATTGTGATCACTTGGTGTCTTTTAATAAAACGTTAAGCTTCTCTGAACAGTAACATAATTATTTAATTTGTCCGTAAAACTCAATGCACATCTATAGCACCATAGAAATAAAAAGTAATTAAAGCTTCACAATTTCTTTGGTCATATAGTTCATTGACTCCTAAAGCAGTAAAATGAAAGCTCTGTGAAATTTCCTTTTTATATTCCTTCTGCAACCTTTGAAATATATTTTTTCTGTGTGCCCTGTGAAAGACTGTATATATTTGCATGGCTTTTAAAAAAGCAACTGTTCACATACATTTATATGCAAATTAAGTGTGGACTTTGGACATTTTGCAAGTTGCCCAATGGGCAACTTAGTGATGCAAAAGTTGTCTATAATTCACCTACAGCAACAAACAAGGAATTTTCAAAATACATTAGAAGTTTAATGTTAGCCTTATAAATAATGGCTGAAAATTAGGAATAGAAGTAATTATTTTCCAATCAGTCTTTACTGTGCAGTAGAACTGAACTGCACAAATTGAAATTACATGCAACATCAGAAATTGTTATAAAAAGATTAGAAATTTTTAGAGCAGAAAAATCCTCTGGTTAAAGGAAATGAGAACAGAAACTAGTGAAACTAACTCTGAAACAGAAGATGCTGGAAGAGAAACCTTCACTTGCATTTGAGTCACTGGAGTACTCCTTACATTCATTCAGCTGTCTCTTCTTTAGCACATTTTAATTGTATCACTTTATGAGTTACATTTGTGTTTCCAAACTACATGATGCCAAATTCCAAAGGGGGTAGCCATGTTAGTCTATTGGACAAACAGGAATGTCTTTGTCCAAAAGATTAAATGGACACAAATCTGACATAAGAAATAACAACATTCAATCTCCCTGCTCACTCCACTGATGATTTGTTAATAGCTGTGCTCAAACAAATGGAATGTTGCTGTCAAACTGTAGCTACGCACAAATATTCAGGGTCTGGCCTGCATCCTATGTGGCTGTTTGTATGGGGCTCAGATTGGGAACTACAGCAATAAACAATTTTGAGGCACCCAACATTGGAGGGCAGGTGGTGAACAGCTCCTCACAGGTCTAGATGGAACCCTGGTGCTGTACTTCAGTAAGACTGTACTCAACTAAATTGAGTTCAAAGTGTTGGAAATGTTACCTGTCTTTTCCATTTCTGTCACATATACTTTAGTTTGATAAAAACAGGTTCTCCCTAGCATGAAGTCTGCAATACTACTTCTCTACTTTAAATTTTCCCAGTCAAATTCCAGCTATTAGATTAGATAAAGATACTCACACTTTATATCTTTGACAAATGAGCAAACAACAACAAAAATTCACAAACTGCAGTCTTGACCGTAAAGATGATTTTTAAAAGAGCTCCCTCGTGCCACTGGATATATGAAGATCGTTCCTCTTTAATCAAATGGAAATGGGAGATTATACTTCAGCCTTATTGTGGAAAGTACTATTAATTCTGAAGACAAAATAATGATAAAATAGCTTATAAATCTCACTTTATTGGCAACGCATCACTTCTTAAACCAGTCGTCTATACTACCTACTTATTTTTTTAAGTTTTTTCCATCTTTTTTCTTACTGCTCTCTTACTTAATCTTCAGAAATCTGCTTTCAGCCCCAACTGAGGGCCAATTTTCTTGTTTCTAATCCTGGCTAGAACACTGAAATAAGAAAAATAAATAAAGAAATAAAATTAGGCAAAGTTTCTTTGGAAGTGTTACTTTTTCTGGCCTAGCACACTAAGCTCTGTAAGATACCTATGTATGCAAGGTAAACTCTTTGTGCTTTAGAAGACAAATGAAGAGTCTGGTCTAATTATCTCAGCCTATCTGTGTTTAAGGATATATTATAAACCTAGTAGTACTAATCAGAACCTTAAATACAAAAGTGCAATCCTACTTTGTCAAAAATAAATTGATTTAACCAAATATAACATGTAGAACAAATCTTTTATGTTGAAATTTGGAAGCATCTCACAGTTAGGCCAGGGATAATAAATGATTGCCATTGAAAGGTCACATATCTTCAATTCTCACACTGTAGCATCTAGCCTACCACTGTGTTTCACTTTGCAGCATCTCAGATATCACTATGCAGGAATTGTGGATAAATGTTGACTTCTTGATGACAACAAATCAAATTGAATCAAATCATAGGGTTGGAAGGGACCTCATGAGATTATCTAGTCCAACCCCCTGGGGTTTGAACCCAGGACCTTCTGCATGTAACACAGATATGCTAGCTAGTCTATGATGATACTTTATGGAAGAGGCCTAATGTTTTATGTCTACTGCTTTTAATGAACCTTATGTATGGTCAAGCGGTAAAAATCAAGCATTCAATTGTTATTCCTAAGTTTCTTTTTATGTGAAGTGGGTAACACAAGAAGAGAATTATTGTATATAATTAATAATAAATACGAGTCATTGTGTAGTGATGGCATGGCCCTCCTCTGGGACAGACAGGGGGAAAAAGCCAGACGCCACCAGGAGAACGCGGGTCCTACCTGTCCATCAGGCTGGAAGTTAAGGGGCGGGACAGAAAGTATAAAAGGAAGGCTTGCAGGCTCATTTTGAGCCAAACTCCCAAGGAGGAAGGATACCTTTTCCCTCCAGCAGGAGCTTCTCTAACCCTGTGACCAGTATCTCCTGGAGGAACTACCAGGCAGCTGGGAGCTGGCTCCTTCATGTCTGGTCCCTACCCCGGACAATGACTCAATCAGTGCTACTGGGAAAAAACCCTGCAGACCACTAGCTCAGAAGAAAGACCAGCAGCCCAGGGACCAGTGGCCTCCCTGGAACCAGTTAGCCCAGAAGACTGGTGGTCCCATCTGAGACCATGGACCTAGAGGAGCTGCCTGTGGCTGATGATCTGGAGCAGATTCCTGCTGGCTGTGACTTGGAAGCACTAGCCCTTGCAGATAGCTTGGATGAGCTGCTGGACCTGCTGCTCTCAGATGACAGAGAGGGGTTCTGCAACCTGCCCCTGGGAGACTACCTCGATGAGGCCCAGCAGGTACTGTAGGGAGAGGGAGCAGGAAGTAGCCCAGGTAAGCTACATCCCAGGCGCTCTGTCCTGGGCCCGATGTCAGGGTCAGCGTGTTGCATGCAGGATCCTGCTGACCCCCCTGGCTGACTCAGCAGCCCTGATGAAGGCTCTGAGCTGGGACACAGTGGAAACAGATGGGCCTGTGTCCCTCACCTCCTCAGCAACACAACCAGCAGTTGCCTGAACCCAGAAAGCAGTTGACTCACCTAATCCCTACAATTGCTTGCTTCCCTCAACACAGCGACTGTGTGTGTGTTTGGCAGCCCCACCCGAGGGGCCAGTGACTTGGTGTTTGGCAGCCCTGCCCGAGGAACCGGTGACTCAGGAGGGGCCTGACCTTTAGAGGCAATAACAGAGAGGGAGAGTGTGCCAGTCCTTGAGAGGAGTGGGTGCCCCGTGCCCTCACACATCGACTAAGGTTTGTAAGTGAGAAGTTAAATGTGTGATAACCAGATTACTCTAAAGGAGAATACATATGGCAAATTTTATCTTTTACTTCTGCTGATAATATCTCCACATGACTATCTAAAATTGAATGCTGCATATTATTATTTAATTGCTTGAAAAAAGTACTTCTGGCAGTCTTTAGAGAATGAAATGTGTGCTGAGACTTGATAAGCACTTTTAATAGATATAATTAAACTTTTAAGAGAAAAGAACACTACTGACTGACAAAGATGACAAATTGTTTATTGAAGGACCTTTGTGCCTGCAAAAATAGAGTTATACTTGCAAGAAGTGCTTGGAAAAGAAAACAAAACCCTTAACTTCTACAACTAGCTACTTCTAGAATTCAGACAAATTTATAATATCCAATCTAGAGTCAATTATTTACTATGATGTTTAGAGAAAAGTTTACATTGTCTTAGTAAACAGTATTTAAATGGACGTCCATTTTCTTTTATAACTTACTAGAAACAGTTGTGAATCTTTTTAAAAGATCTCTTTGAAAGTGATGTTTCAAAGGGGTCACTGTGTTACTTTAGTTCAACAAAACAAACAAGGGGTATGTCTACACTAGCAAATTGGATTAAAGAGGCTTAATCTGGACTAATTTGAGCCCTGTCTACACTAGGCTTTGCCTAGTTCAAACTAAAAAAAAAAAAATTAGTTCAAACAAAGCAAAGCTTAGTTTGAACGAATTAGTTTAAACGGTTAGTCAACTCTAACTGCTTAGTTCGAACTTATTTCAAAATTTAGTTCGAACTGGCATGATGTAGTCATGCTAGCTCTAACTAAATAAGTTCAAACTAGCAGTTAGTTCGAACTAACCATATAATTTTAGTTCAAACAAGCCGTGCTTTTTTAGTTTGAACTAAAAAGTTAGTTTGAACTAAAAAAAAGTGGTTAATTTGAACTAATTGTGAACTACTTAGTTCGGACTAAGCAAGTTGGAACTAAGCTTTTAGGTGTAGACATAGTCAAGGAGTCCTATAGCACTTTTGAAGACTAACAAATTAATTCTTCACGAGCTTTTGTGGGAGAAACCCCACTTCATCAGATGCTTGAAAACAGAAAAAAATACCATATGAAAGTGAAAAATAAATGCAGTGAAGTGTAAGTCACAAGGTCAGGTCAGACTATTTCAGTAAATCAAACAGTTTTGATTCAAACAGTGTGGAACAGAATATAAGAAAGTGGGGAGGCTGAGAGTGGTGAAAAATCACTGTCAAATTGACATCATTCACTTGGGTTTGATATCAGCTGGCTTTCCCATTACAAACCATGATTTTCACCTCTCTCAACCCCCCACCTTCATATACGTTTTGTCTACACTGTTAGAATCAAAGAAACTTGTTTGATTTGCTGAAATAGTCTGACCTGACCCCATGACTTACACTTCACTGCATTTATTTTTCCCTCCCATGCTGTAAGCTTTCCAACATCAAGCATCTGACAAAGTGAAATTTGTTTCATGTGATAAATACATTTGTTAGTATTTAAAAGTGCCACAGGGCTCCTTGTTTGTTTTGAAAGTAAAGTCACTTTTCAAGAATACCATTCAATATAAATGGTGAAACACATGGTTATTTAAATACCTAGCTAATACTTCCATTCATCATTCTTCAAATGACATTGCAATTAGTGGCAGAACAATTTTAGCAGGAAACAATCACACAGGACTCACATACATGGTGTTCTCTTTTTCAACACTGACTGTAATAGAAACTATTTAAAGTTACCCACTACTTCTGACTAGTTCTGACCAAGGTCTAAGAGCTATTACTGTTATGTTCTCTATTTTTCATGTTAATCATTCAATCAGTGAAATCCAGGAGAGAAAAATGAATTCTTGCTACATATTAGGAATTTACATAAACAAGCTTTCACCTTGTTAAATAACATTTTTCATCTCCTGAACTGAATCATTTGTTGTTCTCAGTAATTATTGACTTTGAAAAATCATTCTCCAGTAATAGAACAGACTCACCCCAGTGATGAAGCTACCTATATCTAACTTGAAAATAAGAAAAGATTCTCCTTTGAGCACTGCTCACATCATTCATTTACAGGTGTCTATGTGCCGTAGTGCATGGTAGCTCGGAAAGACTAGCATTAGCCTGTTAGGTCAGGGTGCACGGCCAATGCCCCCTCCATGTCACAACCGCGGCTATATAGGTGACCATGACCCTGACCCTCCCAGTTCCTTTTTCTGCCATCAGCGTCAGTTTGGATCAGAGTTATCTTGATAACCGCAAGTGCCTGTCTTTCACGCAAAACTCGAAATGCCAGGTTTCAAGCCGTGCTTAGTATGTTGCAAGGCCTTTCTGATGGACGACCAACACGAGAAATGTCTCGCTTGCCTGGATGAGTCCCACCTCGTGGCAGAGTGCTCCACTTCCCGATCCTTCAAGTGAAGGACTCAGCTGGATAGAGAGTGCTGTCTCTTCTTGATTTCGAGGAGTGGAGCCACCACGCCCGAAGCCGGCCGAGCCACCAGCGCTCCGCTGGACCCTCAATCAGCCAGGGCTCAAGATCCCCGCTGATAACCAGTACCAGGCTCAAAATCTCGACCTGCTACAGTACCGCCTTGGCACTGACCTCGCCAGTCACTGGGTAGCCTCTCAGCTGCCCTGAGAAGAGCACCAGCACAGACATCCCCGCCAACCCACCAAGGGCATTCAAACCCAGCTTCGGTGCAGAAGATGAAGGGGACAAAAGCAGTGCCATCCTCTTCGGCACCGCAGGGCACAGTACTGCTCCCTGCGGTACTGCCAACAAGCCCAGTATCGCCACCAAACCTGGTACTGCTGGACCCAGCACCGTCGCTGGCACCACCGCTTCCGGTGCCATCACTTCCGGTACCGTCGGACCCAGCCCCAATGCCCTTCTCCAACCCAGTATCATCAACTAGCCTGACACTGGGTCCAAGTGCTGCAGCTCCGCTCCATTGCTCCTCCAAGAAGCTCTCGGTACCGGAGTACTGGACAAAATAAACCTGCATTTTCATACTACACAGTATTGTAATAATTTTTGTATAAGGCATGTCTTGTAAAACATAATTTGAAAGTACCCAGTGTTCTGATCAGCACTGTCCTGATCAAATATGTGTAGCAATGTTTTATGCACTTATAAGATTTCCCAGTTATGGTGTTAACAACTGTTCCAAACCCCACAGCCCTGACTAAACAGAATGATAGTGAACAGGTCTGTTCTAAATAAAAGGTAGGTTCCTCACCAGTAAGCATCCTTCTTTGAGATGGGCTGCTCGGATTCATTCAGTAATAGGTGTGTCCGTCCGCAGCATATGATTGGTCAGAAAGCTTTTTGCCCTAGCCTGTCAAAACAGGGCTGGTGGCCACCACCCCCTGGCCACCCCGTGGCTTCATATATGGCCGCAGCCCTGTCCCTCCTCAGTCCCTCAAAGTTGCCAACTCCTGGTCGCAGGGACAGTGGAAGGGTTCTAATGAATCTGAGCAGCCCATCTCGAAGAAGGATGGTTACTGGTAAGTAATCCACCATTCTTCTTCGAGAGCTGCTTGGATTCGTTCAGTAATAGGTGACTGCAAGCTGTGCTGAGGATGGCAGGTGGAGCTAGGTTCTCTTCCACCTTCAACACTGCACCCCCTAACGGCCAGTGCCTCAGGCACAGGGAGGCTGATAGGTAGTATGGCCTGACCCAAATGGGGGAACAATTAAAAGCCTATGATCTTCTAGTGTTCCCTGTCTGCGATCAGCAGGAGCAGCAGGTGGCCAAAAGTCACCTTACCAAGGGGAAAGTAAAACCACAGCCACCAATCAAGGATTGGTAAGGCACCATCACTTAGGGAACATCGGAGGCCAGTGATAAGCCTCTGTCAAGAAAGTCTGGACAGGCGCTTCCCTTGGCCTTAGGTCTACAGTATATAGCTTAGCTGATAATGGGGAAAATAAGCTGGACCCCAGAAGAAAAAACTCTGCCTACTGGCAAGTACAGGGAAGCAGAAATTGGGTAGTGGGGAGAAAGACCCCCCTTTAAATGGTCGAACAAACCACAGGATTGAGGTTGAACTACCACCTTAGAGTGAGAACAGGAAAGAGACCTTTAAGGTCTGGGTGCATGTGGCCCCAAATCTGTTTTATAGGGGTTGGGAGTAAAGGTATGGGCACAGTATTAAGGTGTTTCTGCGTGCAGGAGTCATGATGCTTTCATGACTCAACCAACCCCCTCCATTGCTAATGGTGCGACAACTAGGGGGAAGGAATGGGGTGAGGACGATGGTTGACCAAGGTCATAAAAATTCCCTTGGTGTATACAACATATGCCTCTCCATGTAACACGTGACAGAGAATGAATTGAGAATGTGAGTGAGTTTTTGGCTCTGGGTAGAAAGACTCATGACAAAAGCAATACAGTATGGCAGGAGATCGGTTTCTCCCTCTGCTTTAGGTACCCGAGAGCAGAAGGGAAGAGCACCAGAGGTAACCCTGAAGTTGAGAATATGTCAAAGAAGGGAGGTGTCACCCACAAAGAAAAAGGGGAGCAGGATCAAGGTCTGCTGACCACCCCTGCCAGTGCTGGACAGAACTGGGGAAAAGCGGAGGGTCTGGGTTGGAAAACAGGGATACTGCACAGGGACCTCCTCAAATTGATTTGTTCCTGACACGACAAACTCACAAGTGTCCTCAATTTTGCTCTCTCAGTGGCTAGGGCACAGCTCACTCACGTAGGCATTCCCACTCCCTTGGGTAAGGCCCCTGCTGTAGGCCTTTGTGCCACTTATTCTGATATACAGTGGTCTTCTGTAGACAAGGAGGGACAGAACAATGTGATCTGATGGCTTCAAATTAGCCCAAATCATACTGGCTAGTAGGCCAGAAAAGCAACATGCCTAGGTATTTTACATCCCCTTGGGGGTCCTGGGTATCACAGGGCATGGCGTCTGTTCTGGCTGCGAACACAGGACCACCTTCAAAGGGGAGGTCAAGTATGACCTGTTGGGAGGAGGGGAGCAGCTTCACCTCCCAGAGCCATGCCACCCACCACAGGGTTATGGCTGAGGGCATGCTGTGGCTCGCTGTGTCCAAGGCATCCCAAGGAGATAACAATAGGTCCTGAGACGCTAGTCTGCCCTCTTTGAGAAAGATGTCATAATCCACCCTATTCTCCTGTGGCAGTAAGTGTGTGAATTTATTCATGGACTTCCACACATCCGTGAAATATCTGGCTACTATGGCTTGATAATTGGCTATTTGGAGCTGGAAGGTAGAGGAGTAGTAAGGTTTCCGCCCCAGGAGATCTAACTCCCTCACATCCCTCAACACTGCAAAAGGGTCGTGAGGAGCCAGCCCCATGCCTAGCACTGCTTCCACCATCCCCAGAGACAGTGCCAGATAGTAGGTGAGGAAGGGAAAGTCACTTGCCAGAACGTGGTATTTACG
Source organism: Podocnemis expansa (assembly GCA_007922195.1). Classification (NCBI taxonomy): domain Eukaryota; kingdom Metazoa; phylum Chordata; order Testudines; family Podocnemididae; genus Podocnemis; species Podocnemis expansa. The sequence goes on along the minus strand of ML682005.1, from coordinate 31,636,528 downwards.
GCCCACCATGTCCAATAAAGGGGCAATGGACCCAGGGGTTTGCCAATGTGACATGGCAAGGCCCCACATGCTAGGGTGAAGTGGAACTGTTACGGGCTCTGCCGAAGTGAACGCCGGGCTGAACAAAGTGTCACTAGGCCCCGTGGGAGAATGAGCTTCCAACCCCACATGAGCACAAACATGGCAAAGCAGGCTGAAATGTGCCATGAGGTGCCCAGTGTAGGAGCAGGGCAAGGGGTTCAGGGCTCTATCTGGTGCCAGAGGACACGTGGCTGAGCCAGGCTGACCGGTATCATGGGGACCTGTTGGGGAGACCATTCATGGGGTCAGTACCTGTAGAGTGTCGGTACTGAGGGCGGTGGATGGGGTTGTTTACTCCCTTTTGAGACACCGTGCTTGGGGCTTGAGAAGCTTCACGGGCCTGTGTTTGCAGTGCTGGAGAAGGCAGGGTAACACAGCACCGAGGGGAGGATTTAATGGTACTGGGGCCCTCATCTTGACTAGCTGGCTTTGGTGCCGGGGAACTTGGCACCAAAATCATTGACAGAGTCTTGTAACACTCTTGGGGTGGCCAGGCTCCAGAAGTGAAAGCCAGTTTACCCTTTTCCTTGTGGGGGCACCGGGATGGGAGGCGTCGGCAGGAGGAAGAGAGCTTTCACTGCCTCAAAAGACTCTGGTGTGGAAGGGACCAAAACCGACTACTGCCAGTCCTGAGGCGACCTCCAGATGGGGGACATGGAGCAGTGCCAATGCTTCCATACTGACATTAGTACTGAGTTCTTCTTTTTTCACTCTCAAGAAGAGCAGCGCTGGGTAGGCTCTGGTGCCAAGCTGGCATGCGGTGCCGAAGGAAGCCCTGAAGCTTTGGGGGTAAGCTGCCGCACTTGGTCTGAGGCCAAGGCACAGCGCCTTTGCTCTCTGTCTTTTATGGTCTGCGGTTTGAAGGACTGACAGATTGAGCACTCAGTGACCAAATGGGCTCCAGCCACCGGAGGCACTTCTCTTGGGGGGTCGTCCTGCAGGAAGGCAATGCCGCAGGCAGCACAAGGTTTAAACCCTGGCATGGAAGATGGTGAGTGGGAGCTATTTCCTTGATCTGAAGCTTCAGGCTCAGCAAGGGTAGCTCTTTTCAGTGGAATGACATCCACAAAGAGGTTCTCTCAGTCAAGTGAGTGACATAAAACATGTTGCTTGAGCGATTGCAAGGAGTGGGCTGTTCCAATACCGTTGCTGAGGGTGGAAAATGGAACTGAGGATGGATGGGGCTGCAGCCATATACATAGCCATGGGGTGATCAGGGGGCAGTGGCTGCCAGCCCTGCTTTGACAGGCTGTGGCAAAAAGCTTTCCGACCAGTCGTGCATTGCGGTGTGGACACACCTATTACTGAACATATCTGAGCAGCGCTGGAAGAAGAAGGAATGTTTGCTCTGCTTACTTTGCATTTAAGTAGTAAACAGAGTCATCAAGCAGGAAAAGAAACAAAGAAAGCTCAAACTGGTGAAAAAAAGCCAGCAGGAAACATCCTGCCAGACAGATTTTTTTTGTCTCTCCGTTCTCAGCTGGAAATATTTTTTAAGAGGGAGAGTGAAACAAGAAAAATGTGGGACCAACACCCTACGGGACCCCTGAATCTCCCCCTGTTCATCCCATTCACTGTACCTGAAGCAAAAAAAAAGGAGTTCCAGGTAGGGTTCAGGTCAGTTGAAATGATTTTGTTTTGATTTCAATATCTTTATTTTTAATAGAAAATAACTTTAAATAAAATTAATTTGGACAAAACTTGTTCTCATATTAAAAACAAACTTTTGGTTATAAAAGTAGAACATTTAATTTTCTATGCAAAGTTTTATCAAAATCAACATGATTTAATGAAGAATTTGGGTACTGATGAAAGTATTCTGACTAACTCTAGTACCAACTCCTAGCATTCTACCAGAACTGTCCTTGTGCAATCTCTCAGTTAAATTTCTCCTTACAAAGGAGTAATGATACTTGCCTCTCCTGTATAGGAGACGATGCGAGTAAAGGTTGTGAAATGCCAGAGATAAAAATAGCAGAAAGTTCCAAAGAGATGAGTTTTAGAAACCCTCACTAGGCTTGATCAGTAATTTTTGGCTAAAACTTTTCTTTGTCAAAGAAATACAGATTCATTGAAACTCAAAATTTTGTAGGAAAGCATTTGCTTTGAGAAATGTCTCAACTTAAAAAAATTTAGAGGTTTCCAATATGTTAAAATGTTTGCTTTGAAACTTCTGAAATGAAAAATTCCAGTTTTCTTTTCTGAAACTATTTTCATTTAGAAATATAAGGCAATTATAGTCAACATTAAAAATGGCCAGACTCAAAACATTTTGACTTACTCAAATTAAAAAAAAAATCATATTTTGGTTTGAAAGAATTTTTAAGATTTCAAGTTTTTTCCCTCATTTGTGACAAAAAATAATATTTTTGTGGGAAAGAAAAACCATTTCCAATGCTGCTCTCCTCAAGTCCCCTACTTCCTAACCTATTGGTTTTTCCCTTATAGTGTACAAATATGGTGATTCTCCTTTTTGTTGAATGGAATTTAAAAAAAAAAATCATGGAGCAGCTCAATCAAAACACTTCATTTAAATAAATTCAAAACATTTTGTTTAGACTATGACTCCTGTTTATTTTTAAATATAAAATAAAGTTTACAAGAGAGAAAATATGGGTCACCTGATTCAGTGGCATCATGGAACTGAAAGACTACTTTGACCAAAATGTGAAATGTACTGCAAAACCTGTGACACTTAAAACTAATGAGCAAAGCCCTCTTCTCTCAGTTCAAATAAAACATCAGTCTATGATTCATCCTTTCCTTAGCAGACTAACTCAGCAGTGTGGTTGTCAAACATGCCGAGCTCCAAACTGCTACTTCCTTTTTTATGTTCCCAACTGGTTTCCTGAAAGGTTATATGGCCTGCAGTTGCTTTGGGCCCTGTTGGTTAATTCTTGTCATAGGACATAGAGGACCTCTTGACCTGGTCACCATACTGACACTCCTAAGCCTCAGATGAGCAATGCATCCAGTCATGCTCCCACTTAGCCAGGTTGTGTCTCTTCCGGCCTTGCCCACACTTCCTATGCTTCAGAGGCAGGCTCCAGTGTGAGCTTCAATTTCAAAGAGCTGTCTACATAGCTCTTTCTAGAGCACTAGCACAAGTCTGTTGATCCAAGCTGGAAGCCTTACTCTGTGCAAACTTACATATGCTGGGGGCACAGAGAGTGATAATAACCAGTATGGATGTGTCACTGAAGGAAAGAAGGAACACAGACAAGAATAAACATCTTTAGCATCCAACTGCCAGTATAATAATAACTTAAAAAAACTTCAGGATTACTCAGCTAACCTGAACCCCTGCTAAGATTAACTTCAGAACATTATCCATATTTTATTCTGGGACAGCTCTGCTGTAATACTACTAGCTAATGGAAAGGACTATTACAATAATGTTGTGCAACTTCTTTCTAACTGCTGGGAGGGATTGGAGGGTTTTTTGCAGGTCCTGAGCTCCATCCTGTTTCCAGGTTTGGGGCACAGCATGTTCTAAAATTTGGAACTACTGATAATGTAATTATAAATTAAACTGAGAATCAAAAAGTATAAAATAAAGTAGGGAGCAAATTTAGTATATGTTAATTGTTAAGGCTCTACAACCTTGGCAATACTCTTAAACCTAAATGATTCGTGTTACATACTTTTGATCCTACAGGGTTTCATCAAATTAAAATAAATGGAGCTCATAACTGCTAGATAATCCCAGGTGCTTCCATGCAGCTCAAAAAATGCCCAACCACCAAGTATTCTGCTTATTGGACCTGTGATATGCCTTACCAGAAAATAATACAAAGACAGAATTAAGGTGAAAATCTGTTTAGTGGAGAGAATAGGTGACTTCTGCACCTAATATTCGGGCCACCAGTCAATTTATGAAATATTGCAAGATGAACAGAACTGAAGGAATGGTGTGCATGAGATCAAAGTCTAAAACATCATGTAATGGTGCGTTTAGTAATGTAATAAGCAATACAAAATTGATATATGGATTTAACACATTAATAATGTGCTACATAAAGCATCACATCTATTACAGGGGGAATTCTAACAGGTAATTACATTCATATATAGTAATTCATCCAGTCATTTATTTTTCACAAACACTCCATTCATATTTGTTAGATCTTTTCCCACAATGATTGAATAACATGTAGCTGTTAATGGAATTAGGACGATTTATTTTGCACAGAGAATATGATATGATGGGTTTCAAATTAGTGCATTACTTTTCCACAAAGTGATTTATTTTGTATCGATTCATGATACCTTCTGTAACAAAACTGTGTAATTAAATATGCCTTATCATGACCGATCATGAGCTCATAATTTGAAGAAGACCATTAAAACTGCTTATCTTTTTCAACAGTGTTCCCATGTTAACTAAAGCATAACTAGTTGAGAACACTGAGGCTTAAGGATTTACCAGTATATTGCTTTTGAACACTTGGAACAGTTTGTCTCACAATTAGATGAACACAAAAATATACTGCTAATTTGAAGAGAAATATTGTTGGAAAATTACTGACAGTCTGATGGCCAAGAAACATTAACAATCTGGTGCTTATTCTTGAACAGGTGTACAATTTAATTACCAAAGCCAATGTACAACATCAATGCCAATTTCTGAGAAGCAAAACATTGCCTGAGGTTCTGAGCCAATGACTGAACAAATGCTGCATTCCAGCCAGATCATCCAGGTTAATAAGGAGTAGTCAACGGTGCTACGGAAAACACTATGAGCAAGAAATAAAATACTACTATAGTTTTCCTGTATTGAAAGTATTCAATATTATTACACCAAGGTTGGTGGCAACAGAGTTTTGTTGGAATAGTATGCCCTTCTTTAGCTCCAGTATTAATGTCCAGAATACATATAGAAGAGAAAAAAGTGAGATTTTTAACGCAATGGACATATATTGTTACTGGAGTGCAGTCACCGGATTCTTTTAATGAATGCCTAATAAAGGATAAAAGCAATCTGATTTTAACTGATTGCAATGAGTAATTATTAATTTTGGTTGCATTAACATCATTTTCCTAGGATTTTTAACTTACAGTAATTTAAAACACAAGTCTACTAGATGCTGTCCTTTCAAGGACAACAAAATTAACTGGTGCTCCTGGGTTTAAGAACTAGAATAAAATGTCACTAATAAATGACTCACTTGAATTTCATAAACATCAAAACACATGCTGGAAAACAGTTTTAGTCAGCTTTTTTTCTCCGTGGTTACTGTATACCTTTTTTCTCTAATAGTTCTGAAGTTATTGCTTATGTTAAAAGAAAACAAAACAAACTTAAAACCCTACTTCTTTAGTAAGAAAATCCTTTCCGCTAATTAAATTTCCTGTTTCCAATGTAGGCACATGACTTCTCTCATTCTGGTTTATTACTAAAATTTGGACAAATTGTTCCCCTTTTCAAAACAGACTACATAATATATTTTAGAGCCAGTCCTCACTGATTAATAGGTTTTCCCATCTCAACTTTTCAGGATGATGCAAAGTTACTTATTATCTTCATAAATGCATATTAAAAAAAGAAAAAAAATATGATGATTTAATAAATCAAGGCCATGGCCTTGTGTGACCTCAGTGACCTTCTGAGCATGTCTCAGAGTGATTTAGCTCACTTTGCTTTTCTCACTCCTGTCCACAATATTAAATTAAACCTTAGTGGGTTTCTTTTTACTTTTTTTGTAAATATATATATATTTTACTGTGTGCCAAAATGATACACGATCACACATCATTTGTATCGCGCCAAATGATGAAGGAATTAACCTATTACCATTCATTTGGCATGTTGGAAGCTCAGATGTTAATAGAGATAGGCTCAAGCCCAAAATTCATAATTGAACACCAACAGATGCTCAAGAAATTCAGATCCAGATACCAATTTTGTTGCTCTTAGCCTTTTTTTTTTGGGGGGGGGTGATTACTTATGACTATGTGTGCAGTCTAACCACATGTTACTAAATATTTTCCTGGATGTTAGCTTCAGAAGTCTATCGATAAGTAGGTTAACAACTCCTATTAATGATGGTTTTGGGGAGATTTAGATGCTAAATGATTTTGTAGATATACACATCTTTTAACGGGCTTTGATGAAAATAAAAAATATAATTAGTTTCTATTATGTACCTTTTTTTCCCAGAAATATACAGATAAATACCTGCATTGGGAAATATTCAGAATAATTAAAAAGCAGACAAAGTTGTAAAAGAGATTGAGCCAAATTCCTATTTTTCAAATAGAAACAGCTGCATTAAGTGGAATTTTGCATCTATGCAGTCCTTTCATATTAAAGATGTGACTTTTGAACCTTTGCTGGGTAACTCGAAATCCTTTGCAACCCATATGTCAGAAATGAAATAAGCTAACTTACCCCTGACCCAGATTTGGAATGAACACTAGATTTTTATTTTATTTTAAAGAAATCACATTGCTTTTACCTAGCAATCTCCATCTAAGATTTACAAATGCTAATGAATTACTGACAGCACTCTAGGGAATAAAGAATTGTCACCATCCCCATTTTACACATGTCAGAGAGAGGTAGAGATTACAATATTAGTTACACAAGCAGAGCAAATTTGCTAACTTCAGTATTGTTCTTGTTGTCTGCCCACGTAAAGTTTTAATATCTCAAGGATGAAGAGAAAGTTTATGGGACAGTGGGAACAGAACCCTGGAACTCCCACTCCAGTGCTGCAACTAGAAGCCTATTTTTCTTAAATATAAAATTATTCTTTTAAATTTTCCACTTAGTTGCCTAAAAGGCAGCTGTTTCATAGCAACAGCTTTGTGAAACCTGTGAAGCATTTTTTTCTAATGATTTTCTCTTGACTTTGTAAAATAATTTACATGATAGTTGTGGTGACAACTGATAATGTGTATAAATAAATAGGCTTTTTCAAGAGAAACAGACAATTTGGAAGCAAAGAAGTCAAAACTTCTTGGTTGTTTTTTTTTTTTGTTTGTTTGTTTGTTTTTTTAATGTAGAAAGTAATTTCAGACACTCATCCAAGACTTTAGATGTAGTACAATGAAATCTGAACAGATTATCATCAGTGCAGCAGGAATTTAGCCAATCAACTATTCACAAAAACTCCTTTCTACATCTTAGTTGCTTAGATCATTTCCTAACTTCCAACAGTATAAGATATTTCTCTTAGCAGTAACAGCCATAATGTCCTGGATCTCTACTTTACATTATCTGATGATAGTGGCTTCCACTATTTTGTTTGGCAAATCATTGCACTGACAGGAACACAGTCAAATCCAGCCTAAATGTGTCTTTCTTTAAGTTCACTTCTCAGCAAAGCCTGTCTCTTTATTCTTGTCAACGAATGTGCACATTTCTAGATCTTAGTTTCACCCCTCCTTCTTTATGTATGAACAACTTTCAGAGTCATTGTCTATCAAGTTTTTAAAAGGAGAATATGTTAAGCTTTTGTAGGAATGCCTCACAACCAGGAGTGTCACTGTCCTGAGGAAAGATCCGGGGAATGAGCCCAGGCCCGCCCCTGTCCTGATTCTGCTCTCAGGCCTGACCTGGCCTCGAGTGCATGCTGCCACCAGCCTGGCCCCGGACCCCCAGCTGGGGACAAGGCAGGGACTGGCAGCCGGGGGCAGCAGCAGCCCAGCCCAGCCCAGCCTAGGCTCCCTGGCTGGAGATGGAGCTGGGAGAGGAAGGGGATGCACCAGGACTCGGGGCACTGGCACTGGGATTCAGGGCATGAGCTCCGTGTGCCAGGTACCAGCGATTCCCTTGCTCATAACACAATCCTTCACACCCCCAAAATAAGACTTGTTTTTTCCTTTGCCTTTCTCAAACCCTTATGTCTTCTGTTTTAATCTTTGTGACAAGAGCCTGTCAGAATAGTAGATTATCCATATCAGTCCCAATTACAAATTCAGATGAGTAATTATAAACTTTTTCAGGGCATGAATGATGCCCTTAAAGGAAAGAAATATACAATTAAAGCAAGGAGCCCACAAACATATTCTCTCATGGTTCATGAGAAAACAATATGAATATAGTAAACATCAGGAATATACTAGTATATTGTGATAAAAATAAATATGTAACAGGTAATTTGAATGTAAAAATGTTTTAGTTTTTTTTTTCCTTTGGGTGCCTCCTAAAGAATTTACAATTTTCATCAGTACTGCCATAAAACCACCACTCCTAATAACATTATGATTCAAAAAAGCTGACATGAACTTTATCACACCAGTGGGCCAGTGAGATAAATGAACAGAAGCTACCACAGTAGAAAAATAAAAACAATTTCCTCTATCATCTTAGAGCCGCTGGCTATAATAATGTAGTATGCATCACATAATTGTATGTTGAGCAGATATTTGTCAATTTATAGAAAAAGGAGTAGTTTGGTCCTGTTTGGATCAGTAGTTACCCCTAACTACCACAGCTCACATTAAAATTTAACTTGCAAAAAACCCTGCAGCTCCATCCATCACATGTTCCATAAAAAAGCCCAAGTTAAAATTAATTGTAGAGTGCTCAAATTCCAAACATCACCTTCAGGATGTGGGTGTATATCACCTCATCTCTTTTAAAGAGATAATGGAAAACACAAGAGCAGTGAATGAATTAACAATAATGGAAAATTGAAGCAGGATAGTTGATTTTTCAAGACATGCAGTGATGCATAAACATTGACCACATATCTGAGGTAGCACTGAGTCTTTAATATGCCTATATAATATTGCTTATGATCTTAAAACCATTAAAGATTTTACTGTTCATTACATTAAAAAAACTGATCTCTGTAAGTACTTGGTTCTTGTCAGCAGATCCAGTCTTTGACTTCTCCTTATGAGTCAGCACTGATGGGAAATCCATTTGCAGTTAAGTGGCAAGAATATCAGTCACAACCAATATGGAAAAAATATTAATATTAAGAATAGATATTAATATGGTGTGATTATGCCTGTAGAGAGAATTGAGCTTCTGTAGGGACCTTCAATATAGGACACAGGACCAGTAGGGCAGCTAAACTCCAGGCAGGAAGTGCTGGGAGACAGGATGACAGACCTTCAAGAAAGAAGCAGCCCTGCCCAGCTGAAACTGTAATGAGAACTGTGAGAGTTTTTGTTATTTTGAGTTGTTCAGGAGAGAGATGCTGAACTAGAACTTTGCATTGTTTTCCTAACATCTCAAATAAAAGAGGCTTGAAGATAAACTGCTATGTAACAAGAAAAGCCGAAACTGAATAATTTCTAAAGCCAGCCATCACCCTTCTTTCTTGACATACATACCCAGCAGTGAGCCCTCAAATGGTTTGATGAATCAACTGAGTTTAGATAAGCATCAAAACAAATTAGCAAAAGTAGTTTTTTTAGGAACATGGAGTCAAAAATTAGTATGTTCCATTAATGTAAAAAGGAAATTGCTATAATTTATCATTCATTTCAGGAAAACTACAGGTTGGCATAGCATTATTGGCTTATGCCTTTTTCTATTTCAGTGATTACATTTCCTGAATGTCTAAAAAATGTCTTTTAGACAATGAATTATTAGCTTCCAAGGTAGGTCATGTTCATTACCACAAGTTTTGACCAAACTCTTCTTATGGAATATCAGTATAGCAAGAAGTCTTCTTTGATTTATTCCACTAAGTTCCTGCTAAATAATTCTTTACAATGGTAGAGAAGGAGCAGCAATACACTCATCAAAAAAGGGCATTTCAATTTAATTTAACACTCCAGAAATGAGTCACTGTCACATACTTTCACAATATCTATCTCAAAGTGAGTGATATTTTTTATAGGAGAACTCCCACTGAATATGATTCAAGAAAAAACAAAGCTACCTCAGAGACTAGGCTGATCCAACATTTTAAGCAGGGGATTCACTTCTTGGTTCCATAGCAGGGAGTTTAATGAACATTCACATTAGGAAAAGGAAAACAAAGTTATTTTGGCCAAAGAGGAGGATTAGGATGCCACACCTGTTATGATTCCTGCGCTTTGCAGTTTCTTGTTCTTCCTTTTGAAAAACGATATTTGTAATGGGCAGATTAACAGGACAGTTTTAAGGCTACCTACATTGCTTCTATCCCTTGTCTACACTACTACCTATTCTGGCTGAGCTGCTTTGCTCAGGGGCATGAAAAAACACTTCTCTAAGTGTTGTAAGTTTTGCCAGCCTAGTGGCTAGCACCTCTGCTTAACATACAGAAGACCCTGGGTTCAATTCCCATGAGGTTGGACTCGATGATCTCACAAGGTCCCTTCCAGCCCTATGATTTGATTTGATTTGATTGATTGGACAGCATTATGTCAGAGGGAGACAAGCTCCCACCACCATAGCTACTGCCACTCTTCTAGGTGGTTTTATTATGCCAGTGGGAGAGCTCTCACTCCCATTGACATAACACAAGCATTTTCACAGCAGTACAGCTGTCCTGATACAGCTGTGGTGCTGTACATTTTAAGTGTAGAGTAGCCCTAACACTGTGCAACCCCCAACACCAAAATCTTTTCCTGTAGGAGGCCTGTTGCTTACTAAACAAGTACAGTGAAATAGAATTTTGTAAAAACAAGGTCTTTTAGTAGTACTTTGTTCTCAAAGACCAAAAAATAGTGGTTAAAGTTTAATTTTATGGGCCCCAAAACCCTCCTAACCTCTGGGCCCCAGTTATAATATGAATGCAAAACAAGCTGCTTGAGCCCCACTAACTCTTTCCTCACAAACGAAGCACAGCCTCAAATCCACATCACTCCAACCTTGTCCACTAGTGCCCACATTAGACCCCTCTTTCGTCATGTCCTCCTCAGCCCCCATCCCCATTCCCTAAGCTTCATGTCCCCAAACCCTCACTGCAGCTCTAACTCCCCACCCCCGTCTTTACTCTGCCCCCTTCAGCCTCCCCAACAGTCTCCACACTGCCCCAAACCCCTCTGCCCCAGCCCCCCAACCTCTTCCATCCCTCCCCAGCCCCCCCACCCAATCTCCACTCCAGTCCTTTATAGTCCCCTCCACCACTACCAAGCCCCCACCAAGTCTTCTTGTCCCTCCATGAGTCTCGGAGAGATGCTCCTCGTGAAAACTAACTCCACGGTGAGCACAGGTCACTTGAAGCAGGCTCCCAGGTGGGCATGTGTGCAGGGGCATGGGGTGGGGGCAGTCCCAGGGAACACACATGCCACTTCACATAGTTGGTGGTGAGGCAGCAGCTGGGGAAGTTGTGTGTGGATGGCAGCAATGAGAAAAGTGTAGCTCAGAAACTATCCCACGCTCTGAGCCAAGCAAGGTGGACCTCTAGGAACGGAGCAGGTGCTGGAGAGACATTCTTCCCCACACAACTACCCATAGCAGCAGCAACCAGGAAACCCCCCAGCACAATTAGATGGCTCTGACAGACCTCGCCGGCTGTGAATGGGAGGCTGGGAAAGGGTGGGGGATAACCAATGGAAGCTGCCGCGGGCTGAAGCTGTGACTTTGAAGTTAGTCGGGTAGAACGAACAACCCCAAAGTAGGGGTTAACGTTATATGAATGCACCAGAATGCTGTGTTCTGCTCCATTATTTTATTTTTAGGGGCCCTGGAACACTGGCCTCTAAACTTTGTGGGCCCTGGAACAGCATTTTGGTGAGTTCCTCCTTATTTTAACCCCTGCCAAAAAGAACCTGTTAGCATGTCCAGGTTGATGCATCAAAGATAAGGCTGTGTTTTTCATCAGCTATGAGAGCATGATGATGGAGTCTTTTTGACCACATAATTTGAGCAGATCAACAGGAATATAAGATAGAGACATGTGCCTGTGCCACTGTGTCTTATGAGAGGTTGCTACTGACTGTTTGCAGTTGACCAGTAAATATATAACTATCTGATCTTTAGTCTTAGTTTTATCTGCTTCTGTCCCTGGGAAAGATATTCTTAATATCTAAAAATAAGAGTCACTGAATTTCTTTAAAGCACTAAAAAGTAGCTCAGGTTTAGACTGATGACAATTTACTGGCACAAAAAGCATACATTAACTTTTTTTACCTTCATCTGTATTTTGCTTTTGCCTTGTGTGTGATTTCTCATTACTGTCAGATATCAAGTGATACAATTGGAGAAAATGTGAAAAAGATAAATCCATTCCATTATAGGTTTTTAATACAAATTCAGCCATGACAAGACAGGTATCACTACCCTGAAGTCAACTACTGCAGGAGAGACCCAAGAAAGAAAACAATAGAACTCCACTGGTCACCACATACAATCCTCAAGTCAGACCTCTACAACAGATCATTAAGGATCTACAGCCTATTCTAAAAGATGATCCCTCACTCTCTCAAGCTTTGGGAGATGGACCTCTCCTCCCCTAAAGACAGCCCCCTAACCTTAAACAAATGCTCACCAACAAATACAGACCTAACAACAGAAACATTAAAGCAAGCACATATCCCTGCAACAAACCACATTGCCAACTTTGCCCACATATCTGCACAGATGACACCATCATAGGACCCAAGCAAGTCAGCTACTCCATCAAGGGCTCATTCACCTGCTCATCTTCTAATGTGATTTATGCCGTCATGTACCAGAAATGCCCTCACACTTTATACATTGGACAAACACAACAATCTCTGCACAAAAGAATAAATGGACACAAAACTGACATCAGAATTGCAACATTCAAATACCAGCTGCTGAGCACTTTCATCTTTCTAATCACTCTGCAGATAACTTATTAACAACTGTGCTCAAGAAAGTCAATGAGACATCAAGACTTCAATGAGAAACAGCTGAATTAGAACTGATATGCAGATTAGACTGCATGAAAGCAGGATTAAATCATGACTATGGATTCTTTTGACATTACAATAAGTGATTTGCTTCACCCTCCCCAATGTGCTGTTTCCTAGTGTTTGAATCTTAACAACTGCTCTGATTTGGTGTTACTGTATGACTTGATCCCATGTTTTACACTCCCCTGCATTTATTTTCATCCCATTCTGTATGTTTCCCCATCTTAAAAGCATCTGACAAAGTGGGATTTTCTCCCACAAAAGCTCGTGCAATAAATAAATTTGTTAGTCTTTAAGTGCCACAGGACTCCTTGCCTCTTTTGCTGAACTAGACGAAGATGGCTGCCCCTTTGGAACTTGACAAACTGAGATGGAAAATCCTTACATTAGCTGTGATGCTCCTTAGAGAAGTTATGGGTAAACAAAACTACTCTCCTATCCAAAGAGCAAAAGACTGTGTAGGTGAAATTGTGGCTTTAACCTTGTCTCAGCAGTGTAGAGAGTACAGAGATATTGTGCTCCAACAAACATTTTGGGAATCACTGTGCATGGTTGCAGTCCCCTGGACATAGGATCCAGGATAGCCCCTGTTACAGCCTTCTGAAAGGCAGCACATACATTGCTTTGCTGCACTTTTCTGACTCAGTAAAGAAGGGCATACCTCCCTACCCCTCTGGGCAAACTATACTGTTGCAGTTGGTCCTACTGTTGCACAGTTCCTCCATTAATAGTTAGGGGAAATAGTTGACTGCATTGACATAGGACTGGTCAACGTACACAGAAGAAAAAAGGCAAAAAGTAACCCAAACTAGATTACACAGTTTGGTATTTCTCTCTTCCTGCCTGCCCAACCATTTTTTGGGCCATGTAATGCAATTACAAAGTATTAGTAAGTGCTTATGGATTTTCCTTTCCTGTATGCTTCTGAATTTCTGCATTTCTCAAGTGCAAACATCCATTCTAAATTATTAAGATGGTTCTCTGTTATAAATTAAAACCTCCAAAGGCGTTCAGCTTATGAATATGGTAGTAATGTTGACATATCCAGATGGATGCAAAATTTGGATATCAGTGCCTTGTGTCTGAATGAAAAGACAATTCTGAATTTGAATGCTGCTCAATGAAAACAATGAATACAATAAGTTCTCATTTATTATTGACTTGTATTATAAACCATCACATTAAGATGACCTTTTCCTTTATCTTGGCTTCACATCTGAATGAGTGATTCATAGATCAGTGAGTACAACCCGAGTCCTTCCTTTCTAACCCCAGAATAAAAGATTAGTAACTTAATTTTTATTCTCTCTCTCTCTCTCTCTCTCTCTCTCTCACACACACACACACACACACACACACACACACACACACAGAGTATGTGGCACCTGGGTTATATCTTTATCAAACATAGGCTCATTTACACAATGGCTCAAATATTTCTGTACGAAAACCTTGCAGGATTTGGCCCAATATTTTGTTTCTGAAAGGGAGGGTTCAATTCAGCAAAAAGTTGGAGCCTGACAGTTTTAGTCACAGATCATGTCTGGGTTTTGCAACCATTCTAAAGTCTAAGATAGATTCAGAAGTTGAAAGATTCACAGATTCCTCAGTAGGAGCTCTCCTTCCAAGACACATGAACCTGGTTCATATATGCTGGCCCAGGGAAAGCTGATATCAAAATTTCCTGGTCTCATTAACTAAAATGGAATTTGTGCTCCATTTTTACAAGTTGACAATTCACCATTATAACCTATCTTTCACTTCTGAGGCTGAATTAAAGATCCACTACAAGTGTACTTTTTATAAATACGCTTTGCTAGAATCTCCACACTCCTGCCTCCCACTCCCCTCCCTCTTTTTTGGGGATATTTGCATTTAAATTGCTGCTGTGGAATATGGGAAACATATTACCATTTAACTTCTTTCTTTTATTAAAAACTTGTCCTATCAATATTCAATTAGTGTGCTTCCTTTGCTATTAGCACAGCAGTACAGGGAGTTAATTAGTCATTTTAATAAAATGTGACTGTTTCTTAAAAGATAATTATTAAGCAGAAAATTACGGCTTATCAGCAAAATATTAGCTTTTTGCTCTTGAAATTAATTTTAAAGTTGATTTGTCTCTATAAAAGACCATTAGTTACCTTCAATTTTCTCATTTTCCATTTGTTATAATTTTCATGCTAAAATTGGACCACCAACATTTTTTTCAAATCACCTTCAAATGATGCTATTATATTAAGGAACCTTTACAAAATCAGTATTTTCACTACAAAGTTATGTTTCCTCATCGTATATTCAAGTAACTTTAACTTCATTTGATCAACGAAACTTATTTAATCTCATATTCAGGGTATGGGCCAAACTGGCATTTTCTATTTTCCCAACTTCCCCAGTCAAAACTTGCACTGGAAAGCAGATAAATCTACTATTCTAGAGAGAACTGCAAACAGACCTCAAAGTAGAAAAGACCAGATTTGATTATGAGACATAAGTTCTTATGAAAACACAAGAGTAAATTACTTTTAAATTATGAAACATACACATGTCTTACCATGACTTTTTATACAAAGAAAGAAGGAAACTGGAAAACTCATGCTGTTCAATATTGTGTCATTGTTAGCTCATGCTTTCCTGCCCATCTGTAGTACCCAACTGTTATCTATCATTTTATATGTTAATTATAAACTTGGGATTGGGCTGTCTTTGTTGACTGGTTATGCAAGGCCTAGCACAATGGTGCTGTGGGCTTTTAGTTACCACCAGATAATACTACATACCCAATTGGACATATCCAATCCCCTCTCCCCACTACTTCTCTTTAGTCCTTGCTGCAGTGCTTGATTCAGGATTTAATGAAGAAGAAATAAGACAGATTAGTTTAATTTTTAGATGGACTCAAGCAAGCTACTGGTGGAATACCTACCCTTTTACTTTTTTCATTTGAAGGAGGAAATTTTATTAGCTGCTTTACATTTTTGCTTTTTAATGACATTCTGCTCTGAGATCACTTTCTTAAAGATGTCTTTACTGCCAGCCTTTTCTCCTGTGTTGTCTTTCCTTTTTCACCTACAAAATGAACATACTTTTCACTTATAAAATTAACATACTATCAGATGACTCCCTTTTCCTTCACCAATACACAACAAAAATAGCACAAACAAGTAAGCTCTTTAAACTAATTTGCATACAATGATACAAAGCCAGGAAGCCAGCAAACAAGCAAGCGAACAAACAAACAAACAAACAAACAAACAAACAAAAATGTTTAGATGGAAGATACCCCACCATCTTTACTTGTGTTGTAAAACTGATCACTAGCAATCCTGAAGAAAATAATCAGATTGCAGTATGCAAAGGTTGTAGCAAAGCTGACAAATACCATCTTCTGTATAACAGTAACTGCCATGCTTGGGGGGGACACAATATAGTAGTTCCTCAACATGGCCAAACCACACTTGATATTGCATGATCCAAGTTTATAAGATTTCCTAACTGTGCTAAAATCTGAAGATTTTACATTATTAAAATGTGGTTTAGTCCCCAAACTAAAAACCGTTCTTTCAGCCACCTTAGTGGACTAACCTCAACAAGGCCTTTTTAAAAAATAAAAAGCCAAAAATTATACAACTGAAATCTAACTCTAAATCTTAATGCAAATTGCTGTGATTTGATTCTATTTATTCATAAAAGCAAGAGGAAAAAAATACCTTCTTACCACCGCTAGGTACAGAGGTTCTTTGACTAGACATCAGGGGATGAAATAAGTCCAAAACACATGTGGTGGTGATAGAAGAGAATCCACTGCCTCCCTCCCTACCTTCTTCAGCTCTCTGCGTATTTACTGGCTGGAGAAAGGAGGATGGGGACAGCAGATTGACTGCTAGGTCCTCTCTCCCTTGTCTCTAAAACATTGTCAATCATGTAAGCATTATCATAGTATTATCATACTGTACTGGATAAAAGTGTTGTGATGCTGCCCCTCAGGGCTCTTTCTCACACTCGAGTTGTTGGGGGGTCCTGCTCGGAGGGGCTAGCACTTCTTTGCTGCCCTCTCATGTAGTTCCTTTTGTTATTCAGCTGAATAATAAAAACCTGAACCACACCTTGTTCTCTGCTAATTTGAGTCTCAGCTGGGAACCGGCCTTCATCACTGGCGAGGATTGGTGGTCTCTCTTTCCGGGTTGAGAGCCCTGATTAATTTGTCCCCCACACTACTTAAGCTAAGTCTTGGGGTTTTAGCTTGGAAAGTT
This sequence comes from Podocnemis expansa, assembly GCA_007922195.1. Classification (NCBI taxonomy): domain Eukaryota; kingdom Metazoa; phylum Chordata; order Testudines; family Podocnemididae; genus Podocnemis; species Podocnemis expansa. The sequence goes on along the minus strand of ML682005.1, from coordinate 31,619,420 downwards.
CATCTTGCAGCTGGTGGACAGCCACAGGATTATTCAAGAACGTGTTTCTCCAAGGATGTTCAAGGCAAGACAAACATGAGTGCATAGAATTCTGACCTTGGGGAGGTCTCCAGCATCTGTGGCCCATCGCTACACATCAAGGGGTGAGATATGCAATGTTGCTGGTGCACTGTGGTTTATCTCCCTCCATTATGTCAGATTTATTAGTTAGCCTGTACTTTTGATGTACGTTAACAGGTTTTTCAGACCTACGCAAGATTTCATAGTACAGAAGCTCTTGGAGGGATTTCCAAATGTGACAAAGCACAGGAGGTGGAATAGACAGGAACCCCATAACCATAGCAATTCTTATACTTTTATTAAATGCTGTGCCCAGGCCATGCAATTATGGAAAGGACACCATTTTATTTAATGCAGCATAAGATGTGAACTTCTTTGGCACTTTCAGCATAAGTGAACTGGTGCCTTTGCCTGCCACAAACAGGTCCAGGGGGTAGTTAAATTACTGAAATATGGTTGTGATTCAATCAGTGTCACTGTGCTTCAAACAGGCCATTCTGGGTAAGGGCTCCTTGGTGGTATCACAGGAATATGCCAATGAATGCTTGTGCTCCATAAGGGTAGGCATATCTTTCCTAGTCATGCAGAACTAAGATCTTGGCCTGATATGCACAGGGATTTGAGCTTTCTCACAAGATACCAGTTTTTCTGCAGTAATGAAGCAAGCTTTGAGGCTCCTGCTGTCTTAAGCCAGCTAACTTGTGTATCTATTCTTTCAGAAATGGGGCAGGGACACTGGCAGCATCAATAGGTTTTGACCCTTGTGGTGACCAGGTTATTGAGAGCTAGAAATTAAATTATTACAGGACTTTTGTCTACATCGGCCCAGGAAAGGCTGCTGGGGCTGATAATAAGCGTCAGTAACTCTATCCATTTCTGATTCTAGACGATTTTCAAACCTATAATGTTCTGGATCTGTGGGGCACTCTGTGGTGCTTTGGATTTCACAAGAATTGTGGACAACTGTGGACTTGGATAACCACTGCTAGGCTTCAAGACTAAACCAGTATGCATTCAGTGGCTGAGCAGACGACCAGCCTGAGCAGCATAATGTGTGATTAACTGGTGGGAAAGGCGAGGGGCATGAGCTGGTCCCAATGCTCACTGATGTTGGTTTGTGGTCAGTTGTTGGCCAGGAAGCAGGTGAATTGCAAGTGAGTTTCAAGGCTAAAGCCATTTGCCTTCAGTGGTATGACTGAGGGCATGAATTGCTTCCTGCACTCATTGATGGTTAAATTACAACCATCTGCTGTCCTGATTATTCACCTAAGCAAAAATGATCTTGGGGAGGGCCAGATGAAGGCAGGGGCTTTAGAGCCTGAAGCCCCTGGCCCCAGTCTAAGGGGGGGCCTCCAAAAAATCTGGCCTGGCTGGCCTGTGTGGCAGCTGCTGCTGCCACTCACCTTCAGCCTGCCTGCCCAGCCTCTGGGCTGGGTGGTGCTCACCAGACAGCTAGGAAGCAGGGCAGGATTAGGTGGCCTTTGGCCTGCCCCCGCCACTCCTAGCCTCCTGGAACAGTGCTGGCTTGTGCTGGCCTACTGCAGCCCCCTCCAGCAGCCCTGGCCTGCACCCTTCACAGCAGCTTGGCCTCTCTGCAGCTCCCCTGCATCCCTTCCAACAGTGCAGGATCCCCAGCAGCATGGCCTGTGGCCCCCACATCTGTACTGGGCTGCGTTCCCCCACCCCACAACCCCCCACAGCGTGGCTTGCGGCCAGCGGCAATATCAGCTGGGGTCCCCCCAACTCCCAGGCCTTGATCTGGCCCTGAGCTTGGGAACTACAGGTCTACACTAGATTAAATGTACAGCTTAGGAAATAGAGGGATGTGGAGCTAATTACACAGGCTTGGTCTTGCCATTGGGCATGGGGAAAACATAAAAAGCAAGGTAGCCAGGGTAATTTTACAAGCTGGAGAATGGCAATGGTGCTGGTAACACATTGATAATTGACAGAGTGGTCCTGTACCCTCTAAGGAGGATAAAGTTCATCTGACATGTGCTGGGGTTGACATTTCACTAGGCAGACGATGGGAACCTGTCATTGGGAGTATGGGATATGATCAAGCTAGTAGCTAGTGCTCCCTGTGGTTTGTGTCTAGTGAGTAAAGGCTAACAGGACAAATCCCAGATCTGGGATGGTACTGTTGGACCTTGTGCTCAGCGGGAGAGAGAAAGGAGGAACTTCAAGTCTTTGTGGACTGAGGTTTTCCCATCTAGTCTTGTAGTCTCTGTCACTCTTCCTTCATTTACAGAGGGATTGGGAGGGGGAATAAGAGGGTGCACAACTGAATTGAGTCCATGTGGTACACTGGGAAAGGTCACGAGGCGGTGTTTGGTTCATGGCCAGAGTCCTGTAACCAATTACAAGCCTGGTATGTGAAAGCTGGGGCAAGAAATACAATGTCCCTTCCCACGGTATAATAAATAAAATTGTGGTCTTCCATTTAATGCCATCACTTTTTATTTACAGTCAATCATTCAATGGTTTGCCCTCTTCAATAGATGGATCTACCCTTCTATTTCCTTTTATTCAATAATTGATGTTGCACTGATAATTAAAATGCAGACCTATATCTAGTTAGTTTTCCACAGAGAGAAAAATGCAAACAAGTTGACTGGGAATACAACTTAACCCCATCTTAAAGGAGGCTTTAGTCTGTTACCACCTAGTTCCCAGAGGCCAGTACATTAATCTTACAGCAATTGTTCATGAAAGACAAAGCTGGTCTAAACACTAACCTTTTCTAAGCTGTAGAAATCATTTGAAGGGAAAGATATTATGCTGCGGCTCTTACTAACTCCAAGCATGGAAATGTAACTGTATTGCTTAGTAACAGATATGAGGAGGTCTAGACACTTAGATACTTGTTGAAATACTGTAAAAGAAGGAAAATTTTACTAAGTGACCACATAAGAGAAGCAGATGGCAGATACTACAAGGTGCATACAGATGCTGCTGAAGGCCGATGACTGCTGCTCAGTTTCAGGTTTTCAAATAATCATGTAGTCACTGGCAATAGTTTGTTATTATAATACAACAGTAGATAGTAAAATAATAAAGCATCTTCCTTTTCAGTTGCAGCTGCATGCTCTAATCAAACTAAACATACTAATTATTATATGTAAATTAAGATAGCATAAAGATATGACAAAATATAAACTGAATTGGTAGGGTAACAACCACAAGTGCCTTTTCCTAATATGCAGTCAGCCAACAACACCATATGTTCAGAAAAATAAGAGGAAAATGTGCTAACCAAGAAAGTCCCTCAGAGAAATTGCAGGTTTGAATTTAGAAGGTTAATATTCTGTGAGATATGGTCTTATAAGAAGGTGGGGGGAAGGAGGAATAGTCTGTCCCTAAACAGAATTGACAGTTTTAAATCTGCCAGAATGGAAGCATCATGAGAAAATTAAATGGGTAATTACATTTTGGATTAATACATCAGAGTGCTATCATTTTGACGAGTTATTACAGAAAAAAGTACCACGAACTGGAAAGCCTCATAGAGAGTCTGCCTTATTTGAATTTACTGGAAATGAATCTTACTCATTGTTTTTCTGTTACTTTTGATCTTTTGCTGTTTGTTTCTTGATGTTTAACACTCAAAATTATTCCAGAACAAAATTTCTGATACTGACTCACCATAGTGAAAATTATGCATTTAGGTACTCTCATCTCCCACGTTAATTATTAATATAAAGAGCTTTGCTAAAATTTATCAGCAGAAAATATTATATATTTTAGATATATTACCAGTTGCAGGATAAATATTAAAAAAAGTGAAGTAGAGACAATCCTTTCCAAGACATTCAGGAATAAATAGCCTTTGCTTACAAACAACTGATAGATAAGTAGGCAAGAAAACAAATCAGTGTCAAAAGCCAGAGTTTTTTTAACTATAAGTGTTGGTATCAAATTACTGGGCACATTGTCTCTTTCATATTGAGATCTAACACATTTTTACTGCACTTTGAGGTACACCACTGTAGATGCAGAACACATCTAAAATTGTACAGCATGCATCAACTAGTTTCAACAACACATACAGAAAACAGACTCTACAGATGAAATGCCAGTTTCAATGGTGATCATCTAATTGAGGCAGGATGGTCCAGTGGTAAGAATACTAATCAAGGACTTGAGAGATCAGCTTCCTATTCTACCACAGATGTCTTATTGTCAGATATCATCTTGGGCAACATAGTTTGCCTCTCTGTGCCATAGGTTCCCAGCTGTAAAGCCAGAATAATAGCACTTCCCTAGCTAACTGAGCTGGAAGGAACATAAACACAGCAAAAGGTGTAAGGTGTACAGATATTACAGAAAGGAAGCCATATGAATACCTAAAAAGCTCAGTAAAACTTCATATGCATGCACATATAAGAGCAAAAAGGAACCAAAAGAGGAGATGAAAAGTTAACAAACAAACAAATTTTTTTCCCTGTATATCTTTTTCCTTCCCTTGTGTGAAATGGGTGCATAAGTGATGTTCTAGTCCTTTTAAGGAGTCAAAAAGATCCTGGCTATTTTTCTTCTCTCACATTGCATGACTAAATCCACAAAGGCATTTAGGCACCTGACTCTCTTAATGTGTGTTTGGCTGCGGAAAGTTAGGCGTGGTTCCATGAGACACCCCTTCAACATGAGTGACAAATTAGCCAAAATCAACAAAGAGACAGGTAAATTGCTCTTCTGCTGCAGAGATTAAGAAGCCAATTCCCAATAAAACAAAACAAAAGAGTCGTGCTCCACAGAGGTAGCCATGTTATTTTATCAGCAAAACAAGGAAGGATTTCTGTGGCACTTTTAAAAATTAACAAACTAGCAAAGCATGGGCTTTCGTGGGTGGAATGTGATTCACTATTCTCTGCAGCATGTGTACCTGTGTCTGACATACGGCAGTTTCAACTTCATGCACCTGAAGAAGTGGGATCACACCCATGCAAGCTCATGTGATAAATAAATGTGTTAGTCTTTAAAAGTGCCACAGAACTTATTTGTTTTGCTGAAATCAACTAACATGGGTACCCCTCAGAAAATTATTTCTGAGCACTACTCTTAGAGCTGAAGTGAATACTGATTTAAGTCTTCAGTTTAGATCCTTGAATATTAATACATTCACTCCTTCACAACTACATATGATAACAAATGAAGAATAACTCCAGAGTTGCTACCTGTCCCTACTGAAATTAAGAGAGGCTACCACTGAAACTAACAGACTGCTGCCACCAGGGCCAGTCCGTTCAAAGAGGAGACCGAGGCAGCAACAATTAGGGGGTGCCAAGGGCTGGGCTGGAGTTAGCAGGCCCATCTTGCCATGCTTCACTCAGGCATGTAGCCTATGTTATAGCAAGGCAGGAAGCTGTGTTTCACCTGGCTAGCTCCACTCCAGGTAAGTGGTGACAGTGGTGGTGGTGGTTTGGGCTAAGCCACCCTGGCCAGGGCAGTGGTTCCCAATCTTTTCAAGGTTGAAGACCTCGCGCTGGGGAAGCGGCACCGCTGGCAGGATCCAGCAGTGGGCAAAGATCCAGCTCCAGCTGGGGGAGCAGTGCCACCACTGCAATTTGGCCCAGCATCTTGCACGGCGCCTGCCAGCCACTTGGCCAGGCTTGGGGGACGGGGTGCTAGGAGGAGTGGTAGGGAAGGCCCACTGTCTGACCCGGCCTGGGCAACGGGGAGGGGGGCAGAGGGGGGGCTAAAATCACAGGCACATAGGACGTCGAAAAACATTGGGCCGGCCCTTGCTGCCACAAAGCTACTCTGTTACTTACTTTCCCACAGCAACCATGCCTCGACTGCAAATTTAGTACAGTGCTCCTAATCAGAACTTCTGGGTGACACCAATACCAAATGTGCGCACACACACACACTTGCCTCCTTTCTGCAAGACAAACAGTGAAGATGCAGATGCAATTTACTGGATGGAATGGAGAAGATGGTAACATGCTTTTCTCTCTCTAATAGTAAAGCAACTGAGCTTTGCATATCAGATGTGACATGTCATCTACAGCATCTGGTATATAATAAAGATGGCAACACTATTAACAGTGAATGACTTTGCATTATTTGTCAAGAAAAATTGAGCTAGTTCCTACTTCCAAATTCTTAGCATAATTCTCTGAATGGGCAAAATAATTGGGTAAATAATTGTCCAGAAAGAGAAAAAATGTTTGAAATTTTGAAGAACTTTTATTTTTAAAAAGTTATATTTTTTAATTATGAATTCTCCTCAGTCATTTTTCTTACAAGGTAGACGTGATTATGACTTTATTTATATACCTGCGGAAGGAACAAAGACTAACTCCTTATATACTGGTGGATAAACCGATACGTGCATAAGCTGACTCCTGGTTCTGAGCCCCCAAAATAGTAAAAAGCGGGTGACCCGCATATAGGCAAAGGTCCACCCATGGCCTCAGCCCCTCCCCCCCAACCCTTCACCCTGTGCCGCCAGCTTCCCCCAGAGTCCCTGACACCCTCCCTAACCCCTGCCACTACTTTTCCCCTGCCGCTGCTTTTCCCTGGCCTCCAGGACACCATCCAATCCCCAGGCCCTGACACTGGCTCCCCCAGACTGATTCCCCCACTGCAAGGGCACCCTTACCTGGCTGATCCAGATGCCAGGGTCCCACTCCTTGCTTTAACCCCAGCCCGGGCTGACTCCCCAACATGGCCGCTTCAGCCACACGCTGGGGATCCAGCCCAGAGCATGCTCAGTGCATGCTAAGGGCTCCAGACAAACTCCTGGGATGGGGCTATCTGCCAGTATTGACCTACATATAAGCTGAATGCCTGGTTTAAAGACAATTTTCAGGCATAAAAGTCTTGGCTTATATGCAAGTATATATGGTTGTTTATATAGGTAAAGTTGAGGTAATTATGAATCAAATTGGCTGGGAAAATGATGCTAAAACAAAAATTTTAAAGATAATTTGGAATTGTTTAATAATATTTTACTAGCTGCCCCCAAAATTCAAAATCAAGAAAGAAGGATACCATACTTAAAATATTGACCTGCTTTAAATGAGTGAAATACAACTGACTTTGTATCATTTTTATTATATATAACAAATGGACAAAAAGAAAAGCTGATAGCTATACATATAAGTTCAAAGCTAGGAACAGTAGAAAATTGATGAGAGTCAGTAGGACTAGGGAAATCTTTGGAAGGCAGAGTTAAGGATAATGAGATAATTTTTAAAATATTTTAATAGTAAAGGTAATCATAGAAATGATATTTGTCCATTACTAGACAGAATAGTAGGACTGCCAATAGTAACATGGAAAAAATTGTGCTTAATGGATATTTCTGTTCTGTATTGAGGGAAAACTAGATTATATATTCATATTATTTGATGTTTATGATGAAATATATTTCAGTCCAACAGAACTCAGGAGGTTGTTAAACAGTAGCAATATACATTTTTAAACCAGCAGGAATTTTTTTCTAAACCATGTTTGTTATTTTATTTATTCCTGTTTAGACCACAGGATCTGATCACCTCACGCCTGCACTCTTTTTTCACTGCCCCGAACTGACGATCTTTGCATTCCTTTCAATGACATTCCAGTGAATTTTCTCTCCTCAGCCCTGAAATTTTCACACACAGCATACATTTTCTAGGGATCCTACTTTCCTTCTAGACAAGAGTGCAGATCTGGAGGCTCCAGTATACAAAATCACACTGTTTGAGAGCCTCCTTGCTCTGCATAGCATGTGAGAGCATTGTAAACTGCACTGGTCAAACTCAGAGTGTTCCAGGCTGGCATTATGTACAAAGGTCATTAAAAATACCAGCCTAGATGTTTGCTTGGTATTAAAACTCTCACATTTTGGATCAAAATGTAAAAATAAGCACACATAAAAGTCATGTGTGTAAGCCGTAAATCTGAGTGAGTCCTTCTTTTATAAAGAGTTGTTTTGTGGCCACGGGAATATGTTTAATTTATAAGTAAAAGCACTGAGAGAATAAATGCTTACACTGGCCTTTGTGGTTTGAATGATACTTTCATTGCTTACCATCTTGTTAGCATGATATGTTTTGACTGACAGCAGCTGCTGTATAGAAAGAAAACAGACATTGGAGAGTTGCCGATCATTCTGCAGCCCACCACTTTAAAAGATGCCATGTGCTTGTAAAAATCACTGTATCAGCCTTCAGTTGTCTTTGCATTTCAGATTTCACAGTTATGGCATCTTGGCCTGAATCAGAGCATCCGCAGAAAAAATGAAGGCGTAGGAAAGCAGTATCTTGACAAGGATCAGCAGGGGTTACTTGCCTCCACATGCTGTAGATGCTTTGAGTAGTGGCAGTGATGATGCCATCTTTTCTTGGCTGAAACTGGTGGCAAGGACAGTTATACTAATGTGGCAAGATTCAGGGCTTTTCTCTGAGGGGCTGAATGATGAGATACAAGCCAGGATGCTATGTTACAACCACAGGCCACAGTTAAATAGTGTTTTTCTTTAGCATAGTCAGGCAGGCTATCAGATAGTGTAACATTACAATTCCAGCATAGGCGACATTCACTCTCCTTTCTGGATGCTAAAGACAAGAGCACCTTCTTCCATATTCGAGGGCAAAACAGGAATGAACTATCTAATGCACAGGTCCTGACATGAATATGTGGTGCCCAACATCAAGACCCTGATTACTGCTCAGAAATGTTTAACAAAAGCATTTGTTTTAGCATGAGAAGGATTTTCCTTTATCCCAGAAAGTATCAAAGCACTGGACCTTAAAACATGAGTATCAGTTTATGCTCTCATACTAAATAAGAGCTAAATTTGTTATTCCCAGAGGATAGTCATGTTAGTCCGTAGATAGCAAAAACAACAAAGTCCTGTGGCGTCTTAAAAACTAACAAATTTCTTTGGGGATAAGCTCTTATTGGTTGCAACCCTCTTTGTCAGATGCATTCATTGTTACTTCACATGAGTTTTTGCATACAAAGTTCACTGATTTTACTTTTTTTTTTTAAATAAAGTGTATCATAACAGAACAAATATGGAAAGAATGAATCAGAAGGAAAACTAAAACATAAAACAAAAACACTATACCATGAACTGGTGCCCACAAGCTGGAAATCTTTGGCCTACATACAGGGTGACCATTTAGGAAGTATGAAAAATCAGGATAGGGTGGGTGGTAACAGGTGCCTATATAAGAAAAAGCCCTGAAAATCAGTGATCATCCTAGCTACATCCTTGGCTGCTCTAAATCAGCATTACCCCCAATAAAGTCAGTGGAACTGCACCTGTTTCAACCACAGGAGAATCTGTTTTTGTGTCTTTAACTTCTTTCAATTTCTCTCCAAAAACATCCCTTTGCTGTGTTACATATAAAATGCCTGAAAGTAGATAGGCAGTTTGCATGTTGGTGATATGTGATATGTTGAACGGTCTTTATACTCCTCCTTTTCACCATTAAGTTTATTAGTTTTTCTGTTGTCTCTTGCTGAATGTTTACTCTTTTAGGTTGTAAAAAAAAGTGACTCTGAGTTTGTGTGAGTATGCTGACCAACTCAATGGGCTCTAGACACCTGATTGGGGCATTTAGGCACCACTCAAATAAAAACAAGAAGTTATACACTTCAGTTTTCACATTTCTAATAATCAGAGAATCATAGAATCACAAAAACCAGAAGGGACCATGAGAGGTCCTTGAATCCAGTACCATGCACTCATGGCAGGATCAAGTACCCTCTTAAACTATTGCTAACAGGTGCTTCTCTAACCTACTCTTAAACACTTCCAATGATGGAGATTCCAAAACCTGTTTAGGCAACTTATTCCAGTGGTTAATCACCCTGACATTTAGGAATTTTTTTCTGATGTCCAGCCTAAACCTCCTTTATTGTAATTTAGGCCCATTGCTTCTTGTCCTATCATCAACAATTAAGGAAAACAGTTTTTCCCCATCCTCCTCATGGCAATCTCTTATATACTTGAAAACTCTAATTGCCCCTCTCAGCCTCTTTTGTTCTAGAGGAAACAAACTCCGCTCTTTCAATCTTCCCTCAGAAGTCAAGTGTTCCAGACTTCTAATCATGCATGTTGCTCTTCTTTGGACTTTCTCCAGTTTGTCCACATCCTTCCATAAATGAGGCATCCAGAACTGGACACAGTAGTTCAACTGCGGCCTAATCAGGGCAGAGTAGAGCAGAAGACTTACTTTTCAGGTCTTATAATATGCCTGTTAATACATCCGAGAATGGTGTTTGCTTTTTTTGCAACAGCATTACACTGTTTCACTCATATTTACCTTGTGGTCCACTATGATACCCAGATCCCTTTCTGCAGTACTCCTTCCGAGGCAGTCATTGCCCATTTTATATATGCGCAGTGTATTGTTCTTTCCTAAGTAGAGTACTTTACACTTGCCTTTACTGAATTTCATTTTGTTTACCTCAGACCATTTCACCAGTTTGTCCAAATCATTTTGAATTTTGATCCTATCCTCCAAAGTTCTTGCAATCCCTCCTAGTTGTGTATCATCAGCAAACTTTATAAGTGTACTCTTTCTGCCATCATCTAAATCATTGACAAAGATATAGAACAGAACTGCACCCAGAGCCCCAATACCAAAAGGATTTGGACAAATAAGAAAGAGTCAGCAGAGGGCAACAAAAATGATCAAGGGGCTACAGCACAAGACTTATGAAGAGAGACTGAAGGAACTAGGCTTATTTAGCCTGCAGAAGAGAAGACTGAGGGGGGATTTGATAGCAACCTTCCACTGCCTGAAGGGATGCTCCAAGGAGAAGGGAGCTTGGCTGTTCTCAGTAGCAACAGAGGACAGAACAAGGAGCAATGATTTCAAGTTACAGCTGGGAAGGTTGAGGCTGGATATTAGGAAAAAACTTTCTTTCTAGAAAGGTGGTGAAGCATTCGAATGGGCTACCTAGGTAGGTGGTGGAGTCTCTATCTTTGGAAATATTTAAGGCTCACTTAGACAAAACCCTTGCTGGGATGATTTAGGGAGAGTGGTCCTGTTTTTTCAGAGGGGTTTGGACTAGATGATCTCATGAGGTCCCTTCTAACCCTATGATTCTAACCAATCCCTGTGGTACCCCACTCATGCGCTTCCAGCATGACTGTGAACCATTGACAGCTACTCTCTTGGAGCAGTTATCCAACCAATTTTTCACCTATGTTATAGTAGCTCCATCTAGGCTATACTTCCTTAGTTTGTTAATGAGAAGGTGACATGAGACCATATCAAAAGCCTTACTAAAGTCTCAATAACACCACAGCTGCTGCTTTCCCTCTAACCAAAAGGCTTGTTACTCCATCACAGAAAGCTATCAGATTGGTTTGGCATGATCTGTTCTTGACAAATGCATGCTGACTATCATTTAGCACCTTGGTCTCTTCTAGATGCCTGCTAATGGATTCCTTAATTATTTGCTCCATTATTTTTCCTGGTACAGAGGTTAAGCTGACTGATCTATAATTCCCTGGGTTGTCCTTATTTCCTTTTTAATAGATGGGCACTATAATTGCTCTTTTCCAGTTCCCTGGGATTTCACAAGTCTTCCCTCATTTTTCAAAGATAATAGCCAATGGCTCAGATATCTCCTGAGTCAGCACCTTGAGTATTCAAGGGTGCATATCATCAGGCCCTGGTACCCTGAAGACATCTAACTTGTTGAGGTAACTTTTAACTTGTTCCCTCCCTATTTTAGCGTCTGATCCTGTCCCATTTTTATTGTCCTCTCCTATGTAAGGCATCTGGTCACCACCAACCTTCTTGGTGAAGACCAAAACATAGAAATCATTTAGTTCCTCTGCCATTTCCACATTTTCTGTTTTTGTTTTTCCCTCTTTGTTGAGTAATGGACCTATATTGCCCTTGGTCTTTCTCTTATTTCTAATGAATTTAAAAAATGTGTTTGTTACCCTTTATGCCTTCAGCTAATTTGATCTCAGTTTGGCCTTGGCCCTTTTAATTCTTCCCTTACATAACTGTGTTTATATAGAGAGTCCTCCTTTGTGATGTGTCTGTGTTTCCACTTTTTGTAGGACTCTTTCTTCATTTTTAGATGATTGAAAATCTCTTGGTTAAGCCAGGGTGGTCTCTTGCCAGACTTCTTATCCTTCTTACATGCTAGAATAGTTTGTTCTTGTGCCGTTAATAATATCTCTTTGAAAAACTGCCAAGTGTCTTCAGTTGTTTTTCCTCTTAGACCAACTCCTTGAGTGCATCAAAGTGTGCCTTCTTGAAATCCATCATCTTTTCTTAGGATCATGAACTCTACCATTTCATGATCACTTTCACTTAAGTTACCTTCTACTTTCACATTCTCAGCCAGTTCCTTCTGTCAAAATCAGGTTGAGAATGGCCTCTCCCCAGTAGCTTTCTCTACCCCCTGGGGAAAAAAAATTGTCTCCAATACATTTCAGAAACTTGTTGGATAATCTGTGCTCTGCAGTGTTATTTTCCAAACAGATGCCTGATAATGTTGTGAAGGAAACATAATTACTACTTATGAAGCACTTTGGAAAAGCATGGAAAGAACAATTCTTTTAAATTAAAAGAAGTATACTGTATTTGACCATGCTTTTAAAAGCATCACAGAACATTTTGAAATTTCAGCATCTTTCAGAGGGAATTAATCATCACGAAATTGATGTGACTCAAGCTTTAACAGTCAGATTTCAAAATTATTCTAGGCTGATATGAAAAGATATTTAGATGATTAATTTAATGCAATTAACTTAGTCACTGCTATAAATCTAATGTTGCCTGATGTTGTTTACAGACTGTAGCTCAAATGATATCAGACTTCAGTCCAAATTCATAGAAATTGCAATTAATTGTGCTCAAACAATATTAGAAAAATGTTTGTTAAAAATATGTGGATCGGTCAGTCAAAGTGTTCTACAGGAGTTTTGGACTTTAGGTCTTTTGTTTAGGATTGTTTAAAAAGAACAGGACTTAACTTTCCAAAAATGCTAAGTACAAACCCAAACTTTTAGAGATTACAGTGATAAATTGAATATGAATTGCAAGATTAAAACTTCTTATTAATCTGCAGCCTATAAATTATCTAGTCTCAAAGAAGTGCATTAAGTCTTCCGGAGAGTTGAAAATGTCTTTTAAAATAAAACTTACTCAAACAATACAGAGTAAACTGGGATGGCTGTAAAAGTCAGGAAATACCATGCTCTGTCAAAATGGCAAACTTTCTTTTGGGTCTGCACTGAAAACTCAGCTTATCAAGTGTGGCTGTAGAGGGCAAGGAGAGACCGGTTCCTGCTCTTGCTTACTTAAATTTTATATAGAATCATTGGTCACTCACACAGGTCAATGGGTGATGAAATCAAAGAACTAATCACATTGATTAAATGCTTGCTGTAATTAATAAGCTTTGCACAGTTTAATCCTGAGAGAGAGACAACACAGAAGAATATGCCCTTTTTATACCATCATTTATTGAATATAACTGCACTTTAACTGCCTTCTTAATCCAGAGAACAAGCAAACCATGGGTAGAAGCAAAAGAATTTTCCCTACAGTTGTCCTGCCAATGTGCTCCAACAAATCACATCTGCTGATAAGAGTCTACAACCTTTTAGCCTGAGGCTCTATGCTGAGACTGCTAAAATGGATGGCAATTGCAGTTACAAGTTTTCATGGATTAACCACTTGTCCACTAGGAAAGGAAGGAGTGGATACTATCAACTCATTTCACAGAAGAATCAAACTGCCATGCAATGGTAATTTGGGGTGAAGGGAGGAAAGGGACGAGGGAATTTATCTTATCAGAATTCAAACCAGTGGTTTAGAAGTGAAATACTCTGTTATATTTAGTTGATTTGTACAGAAAGTGTTCAGTATTTTATTTATGAAATTCAAACACACACGGTTTGTTTTCTCCAAAATCCATCCCTCATATTCTCCCCAGGGATTTGGCTTTTGAACTCTCAGTTTATAGGAACATGGAGCATTTTACACTTTAAGTGTTCTTTTTTTTTCTTGAGACATTAATAAAATGAAGTAACCTCATTTTCCCCTTTAAGTAATTGTTGTCCTGCTTTCTGGAACTGTGTATAAATTTAAATGTAATAAAAAAAGGATTAGAAAAACCACATGCCAATCTCATACTGATTACAAATCCAAACAGTACTGGAACCAAAAATCAATAAAAATCCAGATAGCATCATGCAAAGAAGAAGTGCTCAACGGATGGCAATGGAGTATCTAAAAGACAATAATCCTTGGGAGAAGAATGGGGAAGGAAGAGTCAACAAAAAGGAGAAAAAATGATAGAAGCTGGTTCGGAGAGTCCTGGTGGGTGTGGGGATGAAGGGAACAGCAGGGGGAAGGAATGAGGGAGGATATCTTTTTGAGAGCAAAGTTTTCAGAGAAAAGAAAGGAAATGGCCGCTACTGAAACTTAAATGTTAAGGAAAGACGGTAGAAGTAGGAACTTACAGGCATTCTCTCCTGGGGGACAATGAAAATGGAAATGTGGTTATGTGGGTGTTGAAGGAGTGAGTCTGTTGAAAGAAGCAGGTGAAGATGAGGCCACAGAAAGACCCAGGGCCTAATTTGAAGGGAAGGCAATCTGAATTAACAATGTTGACTGGTATTTTCCAAGTAGATCATCTTAAAATAGGTTGCTTGGTTTGGATCCAGGCTGCATCTGATAAAGTGGGATTATGCCCATGAAAGATTATGAGACAAATAAATTTGTTAGTCTTTAAAAGTGCCACAAGACTCCTCCATTGTTTTGCTGAAATAGACTAATACTGCTATCCCCCTGGAGCTTGTAAAGCACTGAGAGTTTTATTCTTTTGAAGTGTGCTACAGAAGTCTGCACACAAGTCTCAGAAGTCTGCTTTAGGATTCACTTAAAATGATATATCCCACAGTGGACTCTACCCAGAACTTTTCTTGGGAAATCCTTTTTATCCCCATTGTTGCAATAGTAAAATACATATAAAATTAGTCAGGGAAGAGCCTTTTCTTCCTCTTGCATTTTTATATATATTTTCACACACACACACACACACACACACACACACACACACACACACACACCCCTTTATAGAGAATCATCTATCTATCTACCCAGACAGACAGACAGAGACACGATATTTTAAGGAGAGAGAGCAGATAGAGGATATTTTTTTTTATTTTTATATGTATAAATACACTGAAAGAGTATCACTGTGGTGGCCACTCCTATTCTTGTCTACTCATATTATTGTAGACATACTTTAGCTTTGCTTTCTTTCAGAACCATCTGTTACTAGAGGGGGAAAGAACTGGAAATAGAGTTCTAAGATTTTGGCACAAAAGTTCCACCTCTCACACACCCTTGGGCACTTACACCATGCTTATAGCAAACATGTGAGTAAAGGTCCTTGGCTCAAGTGATTCTAAAGGTGTCATTAAACATCCAGGCTATGTCCACATGAGGCTTTTAATTCGAAACAACAATATCCCTTATTTCAAAATAAGGAAAATCATTTCAATATAATAAAACCTCATTATATATCGAAATGAGGGTTATTTCAAAACTGTGGTTTTGAAATAATGATGCCTGGCTGTGTTATATCGATATGTCACACATAACACTTGAACTTCCTCCCCCCCCAGCACCCTGGCCAGGGTGCTGAGGGGAGGTGCAGGGTGGCTCAGGGAGGCTGGGGTCCAAGATCCTGGGCTGGGTGGCTGCTGGTGGAGCAGTTGGGGCTGGACCCGGCTATCCCCACAGTTGGGGGTGCCCCTACAGCTCAGGCCCTGCCACCAAGCAAGCTGCAGTGGAGCCCAGGCTGTGGGGCCAGCTAGGTCCATCCCCAGCTGCCTCCCAAGTATCCGTGGAGTCCGGGCAGCTGGGATCAGGGCATCCTGCACCCCCGCCGCTTGCTTGGTGGCAGGGGCTAAGCTGTAGGGGCACCACCGTCCCCCAGGCCCTGGCTGCCTACAAGTGGCTGGGGTGATGCCAGTTCCCGCAGCCCCTGGAGACCTGCAAGTAGCCAAGGCAGATGTCAGATCCCCCGACCCCTGGCCGCCTGCAAGCGGCCAGGGGTGATGTGACTCCCCCAGCCCCTGGCAGACTCTGCAACCTGGTCAATTTCACAGGCAGAGGCTGCCAGGGGTGGGGGACCCGACAACTGCCCTGGCCACTTGCAGGCACTCAAGGGCTGCAGGAGCCAGCATCTGCCCTGGCCACTTGCAGGTGGCTAGGGGCTGGGGAACCTGATGCCAGGAGAGCTCAGCCCCTGCTGCCTCAGTGGCGGGGGGATCAAGCACTCTGACTTCTGCCCCCCCCACCCCACTGCAGGGGGGGCTCGGGGAGGAGATGTGACCCCCCCCCCTTTGAGCCCAGGCTTTTTTCCTCTGCAGAGCCAGTGGCAGGGGATTGGTTGGCAATATGGCCCTGCCAGGGGGCCATGTTGCCACACCTCCCATGCTGCCTGTCTCCTGATTCAAAATAGCAAGTCCTGTGTCAGGACTTGCTATTTCAATTTGGTGTTTTTCCTTATTTCGAGTTAAGTTAATTTGAATTAAGGATTTTATTCTGAAATAACTTAACTCGAAATAAGCCTCTACATGTAGACATAGCCCCATTTGTGAGAAAAACAGAATACTGCTATTCCCATCAGTGACAGAGATACTAACCCTTGAAATCAAATGCAATCTGTTTTCCTTTCAATATGTGAGCCTAGAGCAGTAACTGCACTTATAGAATTACCAGAGAATGAACTAGCAGGAGGAAATAAGCATGTTATTAAAAATCCTGACCCTTAGGCAGTTTCTAGTTGGAAGTCAGAATAAAACTTGTACATAAGTCAGGTAGCCCTGAAACAGTGTCTTAGTCACCTTTTCCAGTTCTCTTAAAAATGGTATATTTGACATAGGACAATAACTGAGTGTCAGATGTGGTGACAATAGTGATAACAGCAAACAAATGAACATATTCATTTCTCAGAGACTCAGTCTGACTATGGTGAATGGAAGAGTCAGGCTTCAATTTCTGGATCATGTTCTTATAGATAATTGGAGGAAGGGAGGCAACCAAACACTCTAGCTTTATTAGTACGTGGATCCACATAAAAATTCTATGCATTAAGTACCTAGAGGTAATTAAGGGGGATAAAATGTTTGTCAGTGTAACTGGGCAGATAAAAAAAAAAAATCAAGATGATAACTCATAAAGGAGTGACGTTCTTAACAGAAAGAAATAAGAAGCATCAAAGACAATGCTGCACTGAAAAGTTTTGCTGCAAGTGCAAAAAACATTAACAATCGAATGGAGAAATGTCTGGATTAACCTTTTGCTGAGTAATGAGCAAAGCCTTGCCCAGTCAGTGCAGCCAAGTACTAGAACTGGGAATATGTCCCAAATCAAAACTCTCCAATTCATTCTAATCGACAGGCCAGAGGAGTCACACTAATGAAATCCTAGATAAATTAAGGAATGTCTTCAATGCATTAGCAATTATTGGGATAGCTAGAAGTATACTAGCATATAGCACTTTAAACTGCTGTTTAATCAAACCTCTCACAATCAGCAATGTACCTAATTTAGAACTGCCTTTGTAAATCTAGCTGGTGATAGCAATCAACCCACTCTATGACACAGGTGTGGCAATAATAGAAAAGGGAGGTATAACAGGAGAAAATTCTTATTGCTCTTGGCAGGTAATAGGGAGATAGCAGTGGAGAAAATCTCATTTAATATGTAAAAGCAAAATAAAACTATTTCAGTGCTTATAATTTCTTTAAATTTCCATGCATTTGTGTCTGGAGGATGTGGATTTCCCAATATGTTTATGCTAGTAAAAAAAGCATAAGTTAAGGGGTCAATTTCCAAGGAAGATGAAAATTTCTTATAGAACAGTTGGTCAAATTATTCAAAACATGTATTCTATTCAGGCTTGCTACATATTTCCATAGGCAATGACTTGTGCACAGTTTTCTCATGCTATCACATACACTTATATTTCAGATGAATAAAATCTGTTTTATGCTCTCAGATTTAAGAAAAATCGCATCCATATCACTAAGATTTATTATTTGTACATCCAAGTTAAATGGAGGCAGAGTTGGTATGTTAATTCATAATACTGAACCAGCAAAGCAGCCGGAAAAGAAGTAGCAACACATGAAAATGAGAACATTACAGTATGAAAGCCTGGACACATCATTAGCACATTCTCACCTGTGAAACACAGCATCAATATGGCCATCATATCAACTGTGCCTGACAAATGATCCAATTTTAATGAACATGAAACTTTTTTTAAAAAGATTGTATGTTGAATGCTGTTGGAAAGGTTCTTTTTCTGCAGAACAAAGATCTAATTCAGTAAAATATTTAACATACTTAAAGTATGCATAAAATCAATGTTCTGCTGGATAGACCCTAAATGGCTGAGAGAAAATACAGCTCCTTGAAGTTACAAATTTCCATTAGGAGAAAATTAATACAATTAGTCAGACAAGTATCTGTTAACATGAATCTCAAAATCTGTGCATTTGGGCTGCAGTGTAGCAATCATGCATACTGCCAGGACAAAGTCTGACTATGTTTCTTTTGAAAGAGGTTAACGTAAAGACCACAGTCACAATATAAAAGCAGTATTGGTTCTGATTATTCTACGCAGCAACTTATTTTTCATAATTTTGAATGTTCTTCAAAAGATTACTTCAATGTTTATTGTAACACGTGGCCTACTAGTGATACAGAACAAAGCCAACCCTGACGTTCAGAGTAGTTTGTAGAGAAACAATGTCTACAGGCTAACATTAAATTACATTTCTCAACAGAAATTTGTTCCACAGTATTTATAGGGAGAGCTATAGATATATAGAGCTCTATAGATATACAGAGTTATATAATCGCAGAAGCACAACTTGTCTGGGATGTATATGATCACATTCTCATAATGCCAAGTGGTAGTGGGACCCAAAATGAACCTACAAAGGTGTGGAACAGTGGTTCCTAACCTTTTCCAGGCGGGGGACTCCTTTTTTATTTAAAAAAAAAAAAAAAATCTGCGGCTCCCCGGCTGCATTTTCATCCTAGTGGTGTGGCCACACAGTGGCCGTGCTGCCAGGGGGCAGAATGCAGCCCCCACTGCTCCAGGAGAGCCTCCGTTAGTGGGATCCAGCTCCCGCTGGCAGAATGTGGCATCCGTCAGCAGGATCCAGCCCCTCCCAGCAGAATGCAGCCCTCAACACTCTGGGGAAGCCTCCCTGTCCCTGACCCTCCCCCTGAATCTTCACCCCTGGGTAGCCCATTCTCCAACCCCCTCCCTGGTTCCCCCCACCCTTCCCCCACTCCCCTTAGCTGGCTGGAGCTGCTGCACCTGCCCCCCCCCCAGCTACTTTCTTGAGCATGGTCTAAGCATGCTCAGGAGGCAGGAGTTTTAAAAACTCCCTGCCTGGGGGAAGCTCCCTGACAGCCAGAAGCCTGGGTCTCCATAGAAAACTAAGACTCTGGTAGCATCCAGCCCCAGCTCCCAGCCTGTCCACGGACCCCCTGAAGCCACTCTGGAGCCCCCCAGTGGTCTGC
Organism: Podocnemis expansa; assembly: GCA_007922195.1. Taxonomy (NCBI): domain Eukaryota; kingdom Metazoa; phylum Chordata; order Testudines; family Podocnemididae; genus Podocnemis; species Podocnemis expansa. The sequence goes on along the minus strand of ML682005.1, from coordinate 31,599,822 downwards.
AGACCCAGGTTGGGAACCACTGGTGTGGAATATAGGTACACAATTATATATGCACAGAGAATTCCAGATGAAACATGATGTAATCAAATAAATCCAAAACAAGAATCAAAAGAATTTATGGATTCTGTGCTATTTAGTAGGAGAGCTAGGGAAACTTTGTATAGCCAATAACTGGAGAAAAACAATGTTGTTGTTTCTATGCCAAATTAGCTGCACTTTTACAAATTTACTTTTTATTTAAAATTGTTTAACAAATGCTTCACGTATTTTACCCTACAGATGGTTCTGGAATTTACTTTCTGTCTTTCAATTCATTATGTGAATAACATTTCACTGTTGTTGTTATTCAAGTTGTGTGATTGATCACATGGTATTTGCTTGTTCTGGATTGGGAGACTGATTTTTTTTTTAAATACATACTGAGGACAAGAGAAATCAGATGCTCAACATGGCTGTGAAGCAACTTAAGGTATAAACCATCACGAGAAAATAAATATTCACTGGGGTATTTGCAAACTTTTTTACTTCCTATTTGAATACAAATTAAGTAAAATCATTTTTTACTAATTTTTTTTTCATATACTAGTTTGGTAGAGTAGCAGAGACATAAAAATGTTTTCATTAAGCATCCGATTATACTATTTGCTAAATTGTACATGTTTATCATAAACATTGTTGAAAACTCTATATGAAGTTATGGCAATACAAGAAGAAAAAAGGAAAACTGAACTATTACATTATTTGTGAATGCCTCCTATTTTTCCTCTTTATGGTGAAGGATCATTGATTGCCTCTTAATGTCCTTGATAAACCCTCATAAGATCAGTCAATGCAAGGCGAAGAGTTTATTTTAACAACAATAAATAGCAGTAGGTAAAATGGAGTTCTTGGCTTTATCGTTTTGATACAGATTATAGAACAGCAACAAGGTTGAAAATCTTTTTTCCCCCATCATTTCTAATACGTAAATTAGGCACCCAGACTTTTAATAAAGGCTGAGTAAAATAATTCACTCTCTCTTCAGATGAAGAAAAAAGTCAAACACTTTGGACGTGAAGGGGGAAACAAATGAACCTATTGCAAATTGTATTAATGTGTTGTGTAAAATAAGAATAGTTTGCATTTTATCTTATTTTGTTTTCCTAAGCAGTCTTAGGACTCAATTTTGCACTGCTTTCTTAGCCAAAATTCCCATTGCAGACAATAGAAATTTTGCCTGAGAAAGGTATGTAGGATCAGACCAATAATATCATTATGCTACTGATAAGCAATATTGACCTTGGCGGATTTAGAGTATCTATTTTGGATCATCAATGTCTGCTGCAGAATGTGACCACATTTAAAAACACATTGATCAAAAAGTTGTCTGTTAATTAGGTTTTCTTTTGGATGAATGAGTCAATCATGTGCCAATGAAGATTATAGTATACAGCTAGTCCTCACTTAGTGACCTACTCGTTTAGTGACCCCTCAGAGTCATGACCAGCTCTCTGATGAGTTGGTATTATGGCGATGTACGAGAACTCGCATCAACTCTCTCAGATTACCTATATTTACAGTACACTATGCAAACTAAGTTCAGTACATTAGAGCTTAAAACATTAAAAATGTTATAAATGATGCAAAGGTGACATTAAAACTATCTACCGATGGTTGAAAAACCCACTACCAGTAAAGTACATTATGCCTGAAATACCAGTAAGGGCTGCTCCTCGTTTAGTGACCAATTCGTTTATCAACCAGGTTTCACGAACGGAACCCGGTCACTAAGTGAGGACTACCTGTATTTTAATAACTGGAAACATTGTGTATCTGCTGGACAACAAGAAAATTGTCTTTGATTGTTAAATATACATACAAATGTATTGAAACAATGTAAACAAGTTGCATGACCAGGATTCTACATTGTACTTACAGATGTGACAACAATAGTATTAAAAGTACCATTAAAATGTAATTTAAGCATCAGTCAGATAACTGTTCATTTACTATGACTTTCCTGTTGTAACAGCATCGTACTTAGAGACATTCTGAAGCATAAGAATTAAGAATGTCACTGTATACTAATAATAAAGTAACGTAGTAAATCACTCTTCAGCATCTACTTCTGCTATGAAATCTATGAGGACTACATTGTGGCAAATATATTGTTGAGCAGTTTCTTTAAAATAAACTAAAATAAGGTTTTTGCAGAAAAATGAAATATTCAGCATAGATAAGGATAATGGAATCTGGTTCTCAGGATTTAATAATCACAGGGGCACTAATTTTGATTTATTTATGCAGCGCAACATCTAATTTTGTAAGAACTCCTTTGATTTCTGTGGCACTGATGGAGTGAGGTATCAAAGGAGGACATTATATTAAACAAAATTACAAATAAAACAAGGATGAAATCAAATAGGCTTATCTTAGACCAAACAAAAACACACGGAAGGAAATAAGTGTTGTAGCCTTATTGAGAGACACTTGTTTACTTCAGGGCTAGATTCTGAGTCCCTCACTCAAGCTGACATATGTTTACTCACACACATAGCTGCACTGACTTCAATTTACAGAAGAGAAGAGTTTGCGGAAAATGTTGAAATGTCTTTTTTCTGCAAAATCATGGTTTGGTGGGTGCTTTTTCATACAGCCAGTGCTGATGAAAATGATCTAGTTGAAAATACTGGTGATCATTTTTCCTTGGTTTAGAGTTCATTACCATTATTCATTTGATGTGGGCTTTCTTTCTGTGACACTGACAAGTACCACATTGGTTATCCCCTTTTATAACCTCTAAAGTGACTTCATATAAAATTTATGGGCCTTGACTGCCTATTTCTACCATCTCATACTGATTCTTTTAAGAAGTAAATCTAAAATGTCCTTGACAGATTTGAGAAACTCTTCAATCTTATTCAAGCTGGGTAGTACCTTACCAAGCAAGTGCCCCATTTAACACATTGGAGCTACTCAGATCTTAAAGTTTTATGCAACATAAGTAAGGATATTGAAAAATGGGTTCAAACAGAAAAATGGTGGAATGTATTGTGACAATAAACTATTGGGAAGATAAGAGGGTGGCTTGAATTGTGCACTGATGTTTACTATAAACACAAGCTACTGTGACCATCTAAGAGTTGTATTTAAACAAGAGTTTCAGAATGTTTAAATATATTGTATGTCATCCCCATTTCCACATGGCTGTTCTTTACTCAGCTTTTTAACTCTTGAGATGCAGGGCTTGTCTACATGATGAGTTAGGCTATGTTTACACCATAAAGATTACAGTAATGCAGGTCCACTGCTGTCTCTAAGCCAATGGGAGACAGCTCTTTCATTTATCTAATTACTCCAACCCCTGCAAGTGCCAGTAGCTCTGCAGGTAGGACATAGCACTATTCACACCAGCGCTTAGGTCAATATAACTTACTTCACTCAGCGGTGGTTTATAACATACCGACTTAAGCTATGTGGTGTACATAGTCTTAGTGTACAGCTAGCCGGTGTATGACTATAGAGTGCACTAGCTTGTTGTGCGCTAAGATCCCTTGTGACACTGCCACACTGCACTAAATGTTCTGTAGCACTTTGATGTCTTGCCCTTTGAAACAGGCGTTCACTAGGAAACTTGTAGTGCACTGAAGCAGTGTTTAGATGAGATGTTACTGCACAACAAGCTACTGAGTTGTAGTTTCACAGACATTACCCCTCCAGCAGCTGGTAACAAGCCTCAAGTCAACAAAAGCAAAGTCTGCTCAGTACCTTAAAGGACAGGTCTATTAGATATTTAGAGACTTGGAAGAAAAGTTACAATATATTCAGAAAGATATCTTGCTATGAGATGCATTTTGCCTTGGAGAAAAATAAGGTTAAACAACTGTACAAGAGCTGATCTGTCTACACAATGATGCACATCAGAGATATATATAAACCTTTAAAAAGAAGTCTATTTTCCCCTTGCAATGCTCCCATCAAAATATATGAAGAAATTTCATACATAAAATAAGAAATAACTAAAGGCTAGAAAGGGGTGGATCTTGACCATGATAGAAGCATTTCATTAAAAAAATAAAAAATCTAATTTCTAGCTTCAGTTGTGCTAATGTAAGTGCTACCTCATTGAAAAAGTGATTCTTTATTATTTGGTTATATTTCAGAAAAAGTAATTAAGATTTAATGTACAATCTGATTATTCATTCATGAGTCTTGATTAAATCTAATTTTAATTTTAATTCCTTTGTGATATGAAGGACTCAGGCTACAGCGTGCAGTTTTCCTTTATGCTCTCTTCTCACTCAATTGATGCATTAAAACCAGGAAGAAGTTTACCATAAGACTGCTGCAGTAACTGGAGTGGGGGGAGGGAGGTGGAGTTCAGACTTGCTGAGGTTATTGCTTTTTGGGCTGCCCAAGCTATTTTATAGTCATACATCCATGGCTGTGATAATGAGAAACAGATGAACTGGTTTTTAAAAATATAAAATAAAAATTCCCACCCCACATTTCAGCTGAACCTATACCCATCACCCAAAGAGAACCTTACATTTTTGAGGCTGAAGAAAATTCAATTAAGAATCTTTCTTCAATCTCTCTCCTTGCCTTGAATTCAGGGAACTTTCAAGGACAGAATAGTCAATGTCATCTAGATGTAATAATATTTCTAACTTCATGTTATTAAATCAACCAGAAACCTGCACTGACAGTCCAGTTGCAAGAGCAAAGGAAAACTGTGTGCACATAAACCATGGCCTGTGCTATGTAAGAGGTCAAACTAGAGGATCATAATGGTTCTTTCTGGTCTTAAAATCTATAAATATAGGAAACTGACTCAGTCTTCTGTTTCCCATTTCCGTGTTCCAACTCTGTTTTCAAATATTTTAATGAGGGGTCCAGCTGAGTCTTGAATTTGCCCTTGCAAAACATTACCAAAGTGCAGTTGCTTTTTGTTTTTCCATTTTACCATCACTCCTCTTTCATATGGAGATCAAGTTTTGGGAAATGAGATATTACATTCCTACTATAACACACATTTATAAGAAATTGAACTTTTCTCAGTGAAGACTTTTAGAACACAACTTGTCCATCGTTTTTGTCTCCAAAACTATGCTTGCAATTGAAACATACTTAAGCATACAAAGATCAACAAGAACAAGGGAGTCCATAGTTTTCAAAGTGTAAGTAAACTACAGGCAAACATGCACAAGACTGGGGGCTATATAAAAAGAAATTAACTTGTCACTTGTTTTTAAGTGGTATAGAAAAAGTTGTAGAGACATATGGATTTTTATTTTTGTCCAGTCTAAAAATGAAGTTTACAATAGAACTGACTAAGAATTCCATCACCTCACCCTCACCCCATTTAAAATTTCAAAAAAAGTGTGTGCAGGGTAGGAAGGTTGAGGGGATGAGAGGAATGGGGAGAAAAGGGGAATAAAGATTTGCCATAATCTTCTTCAGGTTTTTGTAGGAAAACGAAATATTTTGGGGTTCTCAACAAACAAAATCCATCTTTTTTTTAAAAGCAGAAGCAAACTGAATTTTAAAATTTTAAAATGAAAATATGGCTTAAGAAAAAACGTCTGAAGTTTCAATAAAAAACTAAATACTTTCAGTGAAACTGGAAATATCTGAAAATTTCAGTTTTGTCACAAAGATCTGTCAAAATAACATTTGAGTGATCATTTCTGATCACTTATGGTGAACAGTTTTTTATTATACATGTGAGTAGCTTAGATTTAAAATTTACAGTCTCAAATGCTATTTTGTTTCATGTTCATGTCAAATAATCTGAGGAGAGAACTAGCTATAACCACAAAGATGGCTCAGTTTTAAAGGGATGCTGAAGCTGGCTTCTAAATTAGTGTTCCCAAACCTCTGATTCCAGTGTGCAAACCCAATTTCTTGACCATGGAAACTTAAAGGTGGTTTTGAAATAAAACCCAAACTCCTAACAACCATCATACTTTTACATATTTGTTTGGATTAGAAAACAAGAATTTGATCACTTATTAAGACAGTTAGCATTAAGAAGGAATACAGTTCTAAACTTCTTCCTGTGGCTAAAGCATGGACCCTTATACTGTTCATATTAAAATAATCCACATTCCATGTGGCTGTTTTTCCATTTTTAAAGTCATGTATTTTAAAATAACAGGTGGTTAGACTATAGGTATAGAAATATATTAGTAGTGTTAATAGAGCAAATATTATCAATGTTAATTTTGATAAAACAGCATTCAAAAGGGTGCTCACACAAGTATTTCATGGTTGTGACCCTGAAGTAAAACACACATACATCTTTCCACCTCACACACACCTTGTTATAAAATTGTCAAGTTGGCAGAATGGGGTCCTAATGAGAAACTGGGAATGCATGGGTTTCTGGGTGATTCATCATCAGTGTCTTTTCTAAAGTGAGATAAAATGCCTGGAGAGATACTCGGGCCACTAGTTGACCTTGCTGAGATATGTCAGAAGAGCAACAGGACCATGAAGCAAACTCTCAAAAGAACATAAGTGATATATTTATGATGTGCTTGACCTTATTTAACAGAAAAATGGTCACCCACAACTGTTGTTGCTCCCTATAAATAAGAGTAAATTGGAGATAGTAAAGCACTACAAAGTATTCCAAACTGTTGATATATATAATCCATGACCTAGCTCTATTACAGAGAAGGCCTCTGCAATGTGTTGATGAAGAGTAACTCTAATCTTTTAACAGGTTTATTTCTTTATTGCTTAAATCAAGCTAGCAAGTTACATGACACAGAAAAAAATATAGAAAAGACTTAACAACATGGGAACACCATGGGCCTATGAGCCATCAGGACATGCCAAGACACGCCTACGATCAAGGGGTCTGCAAGGCCTTGCCTGCTCATGTATAGAGTGCTTGTGTTTGAAACAAGCCACATAGCAGACCAGAGACTGTAAAATGAAGCTTCACCAACTCCATGTTGTCTTCATCCCTGCTCCTACTTCTTGATCAAGTCGTGTGAAATAAAGGATTGACACCCATCCAGGTAGTGTGCATACACCAGAGGGAGCACACAAGCCTGCAAAGTCCACAATTCTACTGAAAACCTGTTTATGTGGACTTTCAAATCATTTGTGTGTATCTGATGGCTTTAATCATATAATACCTCTCACTTTGTTTCTTTCCTTTTATTATAAGCCTGTAGAGCTACTAAAGGATTGACTGGCACCATGCTATTTTGGGTAAGAGCCAAACTCACATTAATCTGGTAATGTGGCTGAACTTTTGGGGTCAGGAGAACATTCTAGTCAAGGGAATAGAGTTGTAAATAACTTATCTCTTTACTGCACCTCATTGCTGACTGGGAGCCAGAGACTGAAATGCAATAAAGGGGGTTGTGTGTATTTCTTGCTTTTAGTTTCTTGATAATGAGAGTGCGGGAATCAGAAACATTGCTTCTGATGGGTTGCTGAATTTACTGCAGTGCTAGCCACCAGTATAGGAGGAGCCCCTCTCCTTTTTTAGCCTGCCTTGACCTTGGTACTTTCAGGTGGCTCTTCTAGGAACCAATGAGTGACACCAAAGTCACTAGAAGTTTGGCATCTCAATAGAATTAGACTTGGAGTTCCAATCAATCAGTGTACTAGGTTCCTAGTCTGGTAACACGCATAATTTACCATTTAGTATGAGGTTCCAATTGCAACTATAAAGTCAGGCTCTGATAATTGTGTTATAACATTTTTTTTCTTATTTCTTAGGGTGGTATATGTTTATTTAGCTATACTGTATCTGTATCACAATTTGGAAGTAAAAATGCTAAGTTTATTTAAGTAAAGCAGATGCCAGATTTCAAGAGCAATTTACTGGTAAATGAGGTTTTACAAATATCATTTGGATTAGTTAACAAAATGGTGTTTTATATCATATTAAAAACACTCAGAATAAAATTGTATTGCAGCATTGCATGACATTGCATTTTCAAATTGCTTGTCATAAGAGGCAGAGGAAACTGGTTCTTCACTATAAACTCCACGATAAATAAGGCAAACATAACAGTTCAAAAATGAATTCATACTGCAATTTATGCTTAAATCTAACACTTCAAGTGAAAACAAAACAGAAATCTATCTTTATAGCATGCGCTATTAGTGCATATTGTCACAAGTATTAAAGATTGTCAGTGTTGAAGATACTACTGGCAGGTTGGCTGTGAAGAGTTCAGTTTTCAAAGACTGTCTAAATAGGTTATAGGAATAATGTATCTGGATGCTAGAGAACACATTTTGGTGCTCAAGTGTCTAATCCAAAACTTATGGGAAGCAATGACAGCCCTTCCACTGACTTTGGATCAGTCTCTGTGTCCATAGGCTTTGGATCAGAGTGGATTGGGCTTTGTGCCCATGCTATGCACCTACAAGTCAATCTGAATATCTGTATTTAGATAACCTGTCTAAGACACCCATTTTTGAAAATTGGGCCCCGTTATAGTTTTCCTTTTCAAGTTCTACCACATTTAAAGAAACCCAGGTTTTATGAAACAGGTTCACTATATCAGAAAATGCTTAACTGAACTGAACTTAAAATGCTTAAGAAAAAGACAGTATCAAGGGGAAAGTATCATATTCCAGCCACACAAAGTCTTTGTGGAGGACATAAACCAGCTGACTGCCAACTGTCAGGGAACAGGCAACAGTGGTCCTACCAGCACTGTGGGCCTATCAATACTGTCAGAGAGGGCACTGACAGTTTTGCCCCACTGAGGAAGCAAATTTGCATTTGAGAGAGGTTTGTTATCAAGCTGTACAGTCCTTATCTAAGATGTGCCACACATTAACTAATGGGTGCAGGGACAGTTGCTGACAGCATTCTGAAGCTAGCCCACAGCTGAACATTTCAGAATCTAAAAGTGATTGGCGTTTTGGGCAAAGATTCAAAAGAATCTCCAGAGGGGTAGCCATATTAGTCTGTGTACAGCAAAAACAAGGAGATTCCTGTGGCACCTTACAGACTCACAGATTTCTTTGGGCATGGTTGGAGCCTATGAAAGCTTGCGCCAAAATAAATCTTTGAGTCTTTAAGGTGGCGCAGGACTATCACTGTTTTTATTCAGAAGAATTTTATTTTACCTTAAATGCTTTACCAAGCCATGATTATAATTATAGTCACAGTGATTTTTTTAAAACTCCTTCAACAGTACTTCTACCCCCAGACTTTAACACAGTTACATTCAAATCTTATGCAAATGCATTCATAAAACTTTTTATTCTATACTGCTCAAGCATGTGCCTCTTTCCAACACCTACATTATAGATTGTTCATGGAGAACAGCTCTGTAAAGTTTGTAGCCTTGATTAGGCAAAGCAGGTTTCCCCTAGACAGTATATTTCTGTAATATATTCTTATGCAACTAATAATTCACTGCATAGTGAGAATTATTTGTAGCAAGCAAACCCATATGAGAATACATTCCCTTGCAAGTCCAGGCAATTTCCAAAAGTACTGCAGCACAGTATAAGTTTCTATACCTGTTTTCTTCTGACAACTAGGTTGTGGAAACTGATAGATTTCATAATATAAACATATGTGTTCATTACTTATAGATTATATAGGTATTCTGACATTTATATACACATTCATATGCAATACTTCAAAAATGTTGTTGGCAGAAATAACTATCAGTACATACATATTCTGGAATTCATTACTTTTTCCTCTTCAAACTCTCAGTTAACAAGCAATACCATTTATAAATTATTAATGAATCAGAGGCAATAGCACCAATAATTTAGTAAAATAGATTAGCTACTGCAGGATCATATGAAGAAGATAAAACAGTAATTGAAAAATGGGCTATATCCACCACTGGTGTAAGCCGATACAACTCCACTAAAGCCAATGGCATTGCACCAGCTTTTCTCGGGCCCTGTTTTGAAAATGTAAGGCACTATATGTTATATTTGTGAGACAAAGATAACTTAATAGAGTAAAGAAATATTTAACACAAGGTTTTGAGAGGCTTCTAAAATCTCATATAACAAAATACAGTACAATAATGGGAGTTAAGCAGTTAATTATATCAAATCCATGTTTACCCCCCCGCCCCGAATATGATAAAAATATCAAGGGTATCTGCACAGAGTTCAATTCCATGCATATAACCAAATGTCTCTGCTAATCATGAAAGCTCAGCTAGGTTAGGGGGCACTATGAAGGAGTTTAGTGCAAAACAAAGGAATAATTAGAAAGTACAGTAGTAGAAAGGCAACCAAAATGTTGAAAGAAAAAAACAAACAAGCAGAAAAGAAGAGAAAAGAAGGGTACGTTTCTACTAAGTGAAAATGAATGAATTATGTAAACTTCTTGAACTTTACTAGTCTGATCAACAGGTTATATATATTTTACCTTTTTCTATTTAGTTTCTTATACATCCATCTCAGAAATGTGTGAATAAAACTGATAACAATATTGAAGTATTTCCAGGTTTACCTCAAGCTGTGATTTCAGGCTTGATCCAGGGCTGATCAACTCTAGAATTTACCACAGAGCAGTCCTCTCCCTCTGCTAAGAGTATGAGATAGGGTTTGTTTTGTTTTAATACCTTGAATGAATTAAATTTATCATTATTTATTGTTATTTTTATCATGGAAGCAACCTGAGGCTACAACTGGAATTAATTTCTCATTACTCTATGTAGTGTACAAATGCTTGGACAGGTCTTGCCTTAAAGAGTTTAGAATCTAAATCAGACACAACAAATAGAGAGTGGGAAGAGAAAAAATGAGAAAAAAAGAAGTGAAGTGATTTTTTCAGTTCAGTGGTCAGGCCAAAAACATGATGAAGGTCTCATAAATCCCAGTTCAGTGACCTATTAAGTGGACAATGTAGAAATATACCAACTACTTTGCTGACCTTATATCTTGTTCTCTAAGATCTCAGCAGATTTGAATTAGAAGTTTATGGAAAAATGGACAGTACGGCATAATCAGCAACCAAAGGGTTACCACAGATCTCTTTTAAAAAATGTGAAGCTCTTTTTACAAAAGAAGACTACTATATTTATTTATTTATTTATTTATTTATTTATGCATTCTAAAGCCCTCAAACCATTTGCTTCTTTCTTTTTGACATCATGTGTTTGCTGATACTTTTTAGCTAACAATTTGAAAGGAAGTCAGGGCTTTTCAGGTGACCTCAAAGCAGCTCCGTGGGAGCTGTCAGCTGAATGTGGAATGCTGGCAGTCTAGACTTTTTCTAGTGCCATCCTTAACAGGATGAGCTGGCAGCACTTGGAACACCAAGAAAGATCTTTAACCTTGATAGACCCTTCCTGATGTTCATGATTCTCCTTGACAGGTGAAGCATGCTTCCAGAGGCAGCATCCCAATATGTGCCTGCCTTAGAACACTTGCATTTATCAGACTGCTGGATGAATTAATGATCATGAGCCTGTCAACAAACCCTTTTGTTTAAGGGCCAAATTTTGAACCCTTTACTCATATTAAGGATTAGTTACTCAAATAGCTAGTCATATTGAATTCAATGGGGCATAGTGGATGGTGATGGTATATTCATTTTGTCTACAGAAAGCCTACCCTTTTCTTTAGTCTCTGTTGCAAGAGTCAAACAGAAATATGCTGACTAAGTACATACCACAAATGTAGTATTCTTAAAGACCAAGGAAATCTTCTGTAGCCTAAAGAGTCAGCTTAATTTTTATATTCTTCAATCTACTCCACAGTCAAACTGAGCCTGGAACACTCCACACAGGAGATCCACTTCCTGGGCACTACAGTACAAATGAGGGATGGGCACATCAACACCACTCTATACGGAAAACCCACCGATCAGTATAGCTATCTACATCCCTCAAGCTTCCATCCTAAACACACCACATGATCCATTGTCTACAACCAAGCCCTAAGATATAACCACATTTGCTCTGATCCCTCAGACAGAGACAGACATATTCAGGATCCCTATCAAGCTTTCTTCATACTACAGCACCCACCTGGAGAAGCAGATAAATAGACTGACAGAGCTAGATGGGTACCCTGCAGTCAACTACTACAGGAAAGGCCCAACAAAAGAAAACAATAGAACACCACTGGTCACCATATATAACCCTCATATCAGACCTCTACAACAGATCATTAAGGAATTCCAGCCTATTTTAAAAGATGACTCCTTGCTCTCTCTAGCCTTGGGAGACAGACCTCTCCTCCCCTGCAGACAACCCTCAACACTTAAAAAGATGCTCACCAGCAACTACAGACCTAAAAACAACAGAAACATTAAAGCAGGCACATACCCCTGCAACAAACCATGCTACCAACTTTGCCCAGATATTTGCACCATTTTAGGACTTAATCAAGCCAGCTACTCCATCAAAGGGTCCTTCACCTGCTCATCCACTGATGTGATTTATGCCATCATATGCCAGCAATGCCCCCCCGCCTTATACATTGGACAAACAGGACAATCCCTACACAGAAGAATAAATGCACACAAAACTGACATCAGAAATCACAACACATACTAAAAAATAACCAAAAAAACAGTTGCTGAACACTTCCTAATCACTCCATTGATGATTTGTTAATGATGGTCCTCAAGAAAATCAATGGGGCATCAAGACTTGAAAGAGAAACAGCTGAAATTCAAATAATATGCAGATTAGAGTGTATGAAAGCAGGGCTGAATTGCCACTATGGATTGTTTTCACATTATAACAGGTAATTTGACTTCACCCTCCCTCTGTGTCTCTGTGCACTGTTTCCTCGAGTTTGAATTCTTACAAATGCTCTGATTTGCTGTTGCAGTATGACCTGATCCTATGTCCTACATTCCCCTGCATTTATTCTCAACCAGTTCTGTAAGTTCTCCCTCTTCAAAGCGTATGACGAAGTGGGATTTTCTCCCACTAAAGCTCATGCAATAAATAAATCTGTTAGTCTTTAATTGCCACAAGACTCCTTGCTTTTTTTTGCTTTACTAGCCTAACATGGCTGCCCCTTTGGAACTTGTCTATAAGACCAAGGAGAGGAGGTTGACAAAGGAGGTCTTTGTGACTGTGCAGCCTACTTCCAGTCCCTTGCTTGATCACAACTCCAGGCAGAGTTCCTCTGGGCAGCATCCACTGGCTCCTTTGAGATGTTCTGGGAGGAGTAGGCATTGTCCAGGATTCCCTGAACACTGTCAACTTCCAAATCCCTTGTTTTGAACCTATGACCCTCACACCTGTCTTTGTTTTTTCATTAGTTGTCCCACAAAATGGACGGGGCCCATTGCCTCCTCCCCTGTGGCTGGGTGCACATCACAGTATCCAAATGGAGGAAACATCCACAGATGGTCTGTGTCAGCTGCCTTTTGACGATTGGCATATGGGACTATTTAATTATGGTATAGATGTTTTGGCTCAGCCTGCATCCTGGAGTCTGGGACCCCATGATGAAGGACCAACATGTCTACAAATATATCTAAATCAAGCTTTCCTCATACAATCATTACTAACTGTGGCAAGAATAAACACATCCTATCATTTCAAGCCGATAAGTAAGCATGTGACTCCCAAAGTATTAGCTGCATTTTCAACATTACAGAAAACAATTAAACAAACAAGTGATAGGCTGCCTCCACCATGTTCTTGGGGTACTTTAAGATTTCTCTTTTGCAACGTATAAGTGTAGGCTTAGAGGCAAAAAGGAAAGCCATATATTCAATATAGTATTCTGTTCAGTGCATTCTTCTAGTTTTATTTAAACAGTTAGTTTCTTTGTCGCAATATTATTTCCTCTGAACTGTCAACTGAGTGCTAAAGGCCTAGTAATATTTAATTGACCTACTATTTGGCAATGACAGCACAGTTTCAGCTGAAAGACCATGGGAAAAATTATGGCACTGGTTGACAGTAAGGGAATAACTTCAATTAAAAATAAAAAAGAACTGTTGTATTTTCAGATGGCTGCACCTGAAGAACTCTAACATAATACATAAATTTCAGTGGTAGGCATATAATAACTCATTCAAAAGCTCTCACAGCTCATGGCATGAAACTGGTCAGCTAATATCTTTAAACCTTTATCAGTAAGAGTGCTATATTAAAAACCAAAAAAAAGCTTTTCCATGAGGAGAGATATTAACAAGAAAAATGTATTTTATTTAAAGTTACAGAATTTAAGAATAAGAATAAAATGAGAAGATTGTCTTTAGGTAATTTAGTGTTTTCTGAAAGTTTCACATCTTACCTTTGATCTTACCTTTCTAGATACACCATATGTCAACATATTGATAAACTTACTAATGTAAGCCAGTAGAGTCTAAAGAGGATGCTTTTTATACTCCAGATTGTCAAGTATATCCACAGCTAGTAACAAGCATTGATTTAAGAATTCAGCTTTTGGTCCAAAAAACCCCCAAAGAATCAACTTACTTGCTTTTAAGAGCAGAAGAGGTATGATGGGAAAGTTCAAAAAACAAAACAAAACCAAAAACACTTAAGCAGAACATTGCCATCATTTCCTGTTAGTCCATTCCTGAAGTTCTAAACATCTCTTGTGACGCCACCACACTTTCCACAGTGTTCCATTAAGCTTACCACAACGTAGAATGTTGCTTTATGTTTTTAGACAAGGAATAAGAAATAGCAGCAGAAAATTATTCATGAAACAAAGATTGTTTTTTCATACAAACATCTAATATGAAAATAGGGAAGAGCTGTATATAAAATATTTCACACAATTGCATTGAATAAAATTTTTAAAAGCTGCTTCAGAATGATTCCTTTTGCACTTTCCTTTATCATTCAGTCTTATTAAATGAATGGTGCTTGACAGATGATAATCTGCCTCAAAGGTTAGTTTAGAGTCTTATGTTGATACACAGAGACAGTTGTTCATTAGGGGCTTGTGGGAGTAAGCAGGGGTTAAAGTAAGCCGGAATGGCTGGGAACGCCATTCCGGGGCTCACTATTTTTAGGAGCCCAGAGTTCTGGGCCCCCTAAGAATAGAAAACAGTGCTGGAACACTGTTTTCTGGGGCCCACCATTGAAAAATTGCAGGCACCAGAACGCAGTGTTCTGGCACTGTTTTCTATTTTTAGGGGCTTGAACACTGTGCTACTAAAAATAGTGGGCCCTGGAACGGCATTCCCCTGCGTTCTGGCAGGGAAGGGGAAGGGGCAGAGGTGTCCAAGGGTGGGGCCCAAGCCCCACCCCAACCCACTCCAAATCCCTCCCCTTCGAGGCCCCGCCCCAACCTGGCACCTGCCTCCAACTGCCCCCACCCCAGCTGGGCCCAGGGCATGCTGTCGGCTTGACCTTGGGCCTACTGCCTCCTCTGCAGCCGTGCCACCCCCAGTAAGTACTGGGGCGACTGGCTCATGCTGGGGGGTATTGAGAGCTGGTGGTAGATTTTAGGGGTGGATATTGGGGGCTGGGGGTGGATACTGGGGACAGGGTAGTGCATATAGGGGGTGGTTTGGGGATGGGAATGGATATTGGGGGCAGGAGCTGGGGTAGGGGGAAGGCATTTATGGGGCAGGAGCTGGGGTGGGGGGGAAGACATTTAGGGGGCAGGAGCTGGTGTCTGAGAGGGGGCCTGCCCTATTTGGAGGGTTCCAGGGACCACCAATTTATACTTTAACCTCTGGGAGTAAGTCACCCCAACAATGACCCACATTTGAAACCCACCATAGAAACTTCAGTATTAGCAGAGCTGCAGTTTCACACTACTATCTGTTGACTCCTACTTGGACTGGAGTGTCTTCAGTATCTTCAGTTTTTCAGTAACTGAAATCCAGCTGGTCACCAACAAGAAACTTTTTTCTAAGAGTATATTGGCTTCAGTATCTCCTTATTGAATTCATTTAGTCTCTGATGCTTCTAAAAGTTCCAGTGGAAGTAGGGGAATTGTGGTGGCAGCATGTGGTACTGTAGTACAGCTACTTTACTAATACTACCTAGCTCCTAGAGCATGGCTGACAGTAGGGACATTGCTAAGAGTTCCTAATGACCACCTTCCTCTGCTGGTCAGTATTATATGGCCAAATCTCTGCAACAGCAGAAATGGAATTTTTAAAGGACTTTGAACTTTAAGAAGTTTTTTCTCATGATTTTGTGCATTGCTAATTATCTTCTTGACAAAAAAGAGGGACCATTAATAAGGCTTAAAGCTTGGAACATCTGTAATATTTGGACTCACATGGTTAAGCTGTAAAATGCAGACATGGTGTTTAAAAAAGAGTAGGTGTTGATTTTATTGTGTAATTAAAAATGTTTGTATTACTGTGGCACAATGCTATTTCCTTCCCTTCCCACAGTTTAGTGTGCTACACGTTCATGTCTGCCAAGAATATGTTGTCCTGTTCATTGGAATAACCTCAAACTTTAAGGCAAGCACTCAGGTTTTTATGAAGATGATCTACCAAAGCCGCATAAAAAATTGTTCTATACCTTGTTCAATACAGCAGCCAAGCATCAGACTTGGTCCAGTTGGCCAGCTTTAATCATGGATGCTATAATAGAAAGTGCAATCAAATTTTGAAGGGCTTTGGAAATGTTATATAACATTTTTCAGTTTTGTCAAACAATTTTCATGGCATTAAGGAATGATGCAATAAAACTGGTATAAGGACTAGTCTACTTTTCTGGCAATTCAGGATGGTTTCCCATAGCACATTTCTCCCTATAGATATGAACTGGTTAGTCCAATCCATTTCCTGTTCTCAAGTGATGGGATATACACCACTTCCTGAGGGAGATCATTCTGCAGCCTGATAGGATAAGATAATGGAATCCTTTCATTCAAAATTTACTGTGAGTTAACAATAATCTTCCACATGAATAGAGGGGTAGCAGTCTTGATGTTCTTTACAACCTCTGTTTATGAAGTCATCTGAAACTCACCATTCACTTGGCTTTGAAAGGCTCTGGGTATACATGACCAGTTTGATTGGATTTCTTTCTGTGTCCTACTGCAAGTCACTAAATCATTATGCCCTGGATCATTATGGCTGGGCAATATTGCAAGCTCATCAGAGAATCTCCTTTTCTCATTTTTTGGGCCATCTCCTTCTTAATAGTCTTTTTAATCCTATAAAATTCTTGTGTCATTGCAGGTCTCTATCCTCTATGCTGCATAGCTTTCCCTCACTATCTCACACTGTTCGCAGCCCTATTACCTATACGCATGAACCCAAGTATCTGCTCAAGGTCATTCTTACTCATGATGTCCATTTTCCTTTACCCTGATCCACGTGGGAGACCCCAAATCCATTTTCCTGCTCCAGTCACACTTACAATTGAAACCATGGTGGAATAACTTCAACAGAAGAAACTGAGGGGCCACCTCATATGAGAATATCTGACAACTCAGTGGTTAGAGCACCCTTTTTAGGGGATGGAGCTCCTGTTTAAATCCTCCCTGTGTCTCTGCTAGAGTAGGGAGTGAATTGTGTCTGGGTCTCACACATCTTAGGCTAGTGCTCTAACCACTGGGCTAAGAGATATAAGGTGGGCTCCGCCTCTCCCTGTTTGTGTGGCATGAGGTAAGCACTTAAATTATTCCCTCAGGAGGTGCTAGGGGAACCTAATCAGCAGGGGCTTCCATTCACGGATCACTAGCAGAGAGAGATACATCCATGAAGTCTGGATTTACTCATTTAGCACGATAAGAGAACAGGGCTTAGGGCACAAACCCTGTCATTGCTAGCTTAGACAGCTGCTTGCCTAGAATTCTTGCTTTGTGGAGTCCATTCTGAGGTTTCATCTCACTTCATTCACTGCATTAGGAGCCTATACCTAACTCTGACTTTCTGGATTGCAGTGTAGTTCCTGTAATTTTTTAGGCATCTAGAAATCAGATGGTCAGCATTAAATGCTTCAGTCCATTTATGAATCTCACCCTACATCTCTGGTCACAGGGAAACCTAACTTGGGACTGCATGTTGATAAACATGTTGAGACAGATTTTGATCTACCTATGACATCCCGAGAGTGTAAAAATTCTGGAATTCCACACCAGGAGATTAAAGGCACAAGAGCTGCCACCTGGGAAAGTGCACTCAGAGGCCAGAAACTTGACAAAGAACCAAAGATAACTGTGACATATATCATTAGTACTGCATTATGGTACCATTAGAACTCAAAAGTCTCTTCTACATTCCTCAGTCTCTTTAACCAGAGTGTACCCTAAAAGTAATTTTAAGTGGCACAATATGATCAGACATTTTGAGGTTATTTTATCTGAAGATAGGATGGCAAAAGAAAAAGACTGAAAACACTGTGGTTTCTAACTCACTTTATCAAGAAGTAAACAAACACCGAGTGGACGACTGAGCTGAAACAGCATGAAACCAGGAGGCATTCTTGAACCCATGATGTTTGAGCAGGTTCAAAATGCATCATGCATTGTAGATCTTTAAAATATATCAAGAGGAAATATGCTGACTGAATATTATCTTTCCCAAAGCCCTAGAATCCCTGATTTGTAAGCCTAATTCGGCACTGCTTAGCACCTTGGGCAGTCATTTAGGTGTATGCAGAGTGAGTACACAATTTGAGTTTTAGACTCATTTTGCACAGGCATGACAGCACAATGCAGTGGACGATCAGGCTCAGAATTACTGTTGGGTGAGCAAGAAAATGGTTGTAATCTGTCTCTCAGATGTAACAGGTAACGGGGAGGGGGGACGACCACAACACCATGACAAACCAACAGCAACAAAAAAGAAAAAAGATGTTATTTTAAAAAAAGAAAGGATGAATTTCTGAAATGTAAGTTCACTTCTCAGCTTCTTGATTAACATGAAACAAACATTCACTACCAATCAAGATAAGCATTCAAACTCAGGTGAGAGGCTTAGAACTATAAATGCATTGTATAGAGGTGCGTAAGATGTGTTTTCATGATGTGTATATTTTTGCAGACTTCAGAGGAAACAAAAGTTGGTGCAGATATATCTATTTCAATGTTCCAGCTTCAGTTTGACACCCATAAGATACCAACCCTTACAGTAAGAGAAAAAGCCACACTATACATAGCCTCTTTAAGAACAGAAAATTAATGGAGCATTATATACTCCCCCTTGACATCCCCCCCCAAAGTCTCAGTTGTATATTGTCTTTGGATAGTGCCCATGCTATTGGATAATGAGATAAACAATGTAAATACAAGAGTATTCTCCTACAACCGTTGCAAAAATGGCAGGTTCCATCCTATAGTATTGGTTACATAATCTACTGGAAAGCAGTTTTGATTGTTTTCTTTTAATTATTCATTATTTCCAGTTTCACATGAACGTTGACCATTTACACACAGGTTGTGGCTTGCTAACATATGACTGGGTAAGGATACAGGAGGATCAGTCATAATTGGCATTCCTTTTGTATGCTGGCAGTGACCTAGAGCACACATTACTCACTGTAAAGGGTGGAGGGAGGAGTGGGGAAGAGGGAGGCCAAAAAATACCTGGCTAAACGAGACTGGAGCATGATTTTAATTCTGCCTATGAGGAACACAACAGACACTTCTCTGAATGTCCGGAACAACACAGAGCTTGCCTTGGACAAACACACTTAGCAAGAGAGCTGTACATTGTCCCCAGCATGGGGCCTGTAGTCTCCTGTCATTTTCCTGATTCACTGTACCTATTTTGGTGTGTTTATCATCCATTCTCACCCAGATGGATTAAAAACAGCAGTTTACAGCATGAGCTTCAATAGATGTATTCATACCACAAATGTATGGGAAAACCAAACAACTGTAATAGTTACTGGACAGATGTAAATCTGAGAGATAATTGCTGAAAGTGAATCTTCACTTGATCTTCCTGCATTAATGTTTCAGCTGAGAATCAGAGTATTAAATGGGTAAAGCACTTACCTGTTTTTCAGATGATTAAGTTGAACCTGTAAATTGTCATTTGCCTCTGTTTGTTCATCCAGAGATCGCTGCAGTTTCTGAATCTGGTTTAGTGAGTCATCGAGCTGAAAGGAAACAGACTTGATTGGTTTTGAAATGTACCACACATACTTCTATCTTGAGTGTGATTACAATAGCCAGAAGTAACATCCATAATATTTGAGGATGATTTTTTTAAAGTTACATTTACGTTTAAGCTTTTATCACACATACGTTTTACACACACAAACGCACAAACACATGCACACACACGTGTGCACGACCGGGGAGCAATCTTGTCTTAGGATAGGTAACATTATACTCAGTGGGTCTTATGCTAAATTTTGCCCAGTTTTATTACTTATGTCTTCATCATCATGTATTATCTGTGAAACAGATTCTTTTGTTAAAACTTTAGGTGATGCTTTATGGACAAAAAGAGATAACCTAGAACACTTCTTCTAATTATGTATGAGAATATTTTATCTATCCTTATATATTTCACCCAGTTTGTATGCTGCTGTCAATAAAGTACATGCCAAGTCACTGGAAAAGCAATAAAATGCAGTCATGCTTTAAAACTAAGGTTACCAGGAGCTTTCCCTGAAGAATTCTAATCTGACTTCTGTGAAACTTTCAGAATGAAACCTGATGGATGAAAGTCAACTTAGTTGTGGCTTTTGATACAAACCCAGTGAGGCACAGCCAATATTTTAGTAAGGGGCTCCCATAAGTTTTCTCCCTGAGCTTGTGATAAATCCAAGGAGTTTGTGTGCTTAAAGGAAGGAGTATGACGGATTCGAGAATCTTTCCTTTTCCAATTAAACAGAAGAAAAATTAATTGTCTCTCAAGACAACAAAACTTGGCAATCAAGTTTAGCTAAAGCTGCATTCTGTGGGAGGAAAAAAAAAAGCTTCTATTTTTATTCCTTAAAAATGTGTTCTACTGGGACCATTTGAAATGCAGGGCATATGGTGACTGGTAAAGACCTACTGATGGACTTGTGGACATACAGGTAGCTGCACTAAACAGCAAATGCTTGCAGAATGATGTGGCCCATAGCAAAAATAAATAAATAGGTTGCTTTCAGAGGCGTTTTTTTTTTAAAACAAGACCAACAACAAATTAGCTTTTTTCAATGATAATTTAGTTAGTAGTATACCAGCAGAATTCACCCCCCCCCGACACTCCCTTCAACCCAATATTCCCTTAAACCTGCTAGGAATGTTTTAAATGGGATGTTTGCAGGTACCCCCAAAGGTGCCCCCAGATCACTGGTTTTATAAACACAGGCTCCTCCCTGGCTTCTTTATTTCAGCTGGAAAATATTTACTAAGCACTCATTCAGTTCTGCAGGCCCTTCTTTATCACACAATTTTGTGTTCCCAGTGAATAACCATCTGCAAAGCAAAAGAGCCACCTCTACAGACCAAACAGAAAAAATCCTTCCAGCCCTCAATTCCCAGAAACTTCAGGAGACTAGAAGAGCTTTGCAGTACACTAGATAGTTAACAGATCTGGGTTCTGATAATGCAATGTGGAGACTAAACTCCAGAAGCAAATACCCAGCTAGCAGCCCTTTAGACAGGCACAGATCTCAGCAGAGGCAGTATTTAATGGAGAAAAAAGTGGTGTCTCAGAGTTTCTCTCTACTAAAACAGAAAAGGGTGGTAGGAAGTTATATGGTGCTAACCAACACGTTCCAAAATCAGGGGTTGAAGTATAATCTGGTGGGCCCTGAAACCATCCTAAATTGGCAGGCCCCCTCATGCTAGGCCAGGCCTCCCTTGTGCTAGTGTGGGCCCCCCCCAAGTACCCCAGCTACTGCCCCTCTGCCCCAGCCACTGCCCTCCACACACCTACGTGCCACCCCAGCCACTGCCCCATCCCCCGTCTCACTGCTGGTCCCCCCAACCCCTTGCTGTGCTGCGCCATCTTCTCCCACTGCCTGGGGCTGACCCCCTTCCCCATGCCCTCACCCTGCTGGGCCAGCTCACCTGTCCCCCTGAACCACCTGGACACCATGTCACTGCAGAGCGGCCCCAGCCCGGGCTGAGGGTCCAGCCTGAGCCTGTTGTCACTGAGCATGCTCAGTCAGAGCAGGCTTAAGCCAGAGCCTCAGCCCCGGTTGGGGCAGCTCCCTGCCTCCTGGAATGCACAGGAATGGTGTCTTGGGACCTGCTATTTTTAAAGGCTCAGCATTGGGGGGGAGATAAAAATAGAAAATGGTGATGGAACACTTCGTTCTGGGGCCCACTATTTTTAAATGGTGGGCCCCAGAATGTAACATTCTGGCTCCATTTTCTATTTTTAGGGTCCCTGGAATGCAGAGCTCCTAAAAATAGTGGGCCCCAGAACACTATTCCTATGCATTCCGGCTTACTTTAACCCTTGTATATATTAGTTTGGACTTAAGCATGGGCCAATCTGGCCAAGCTGAAGCCTAGTGGGGGACACTAGACTTCAATCTGATGACATTAGCATATTCTAAAGTTGATTTTGCCTACACTAGCAGTTTAGAGTGAACCATTCCATTGCCACACCATTTATCCAAAGCCTCAGGTGATCAGAAGGATTGTAAACCCAGCTATTTAGGACTTGATAGGTTAAAACAAATTCCTTGAGTTCAAAGCTGACAAACCTAGAAAGAGTTTTGAGCAAACTCTCCCACTCAAGATTTACAGTAATTTTGTAATTAATATTAATTATATAATCTGCTGATAATTTTGATTAACTAAATTCCTTAATGTAATTGAAGTCACACACATAGTATTTACAACATTTGTTTTTAAATATGGCAACATCACATGAGATAAGTTTCCAAGATCAATCTACTAAGCACGGCAGTGTGGTACTGCTGGTGGTTGTAAGTGGTGGGCTTACCTATAGCATGTTTGCCAGTAATTTGCCCTTAATTTTATCATGGATCACTTCCTGTTTAAATGGTGTGGTAGGAGAATCAAGTGCAAAATCAAAAGTTACAGAAGATGATGTATCCAAATTGGTTGTAGCCAAAAAGAGGAAAATAGGTGACAAGGGCAGAACGGTAAAAAAGAAATGGGAGCTGGCTTATTGTGTTATTGAAGATAAAGGGAAGCAATTTTGCTTAATTTGAAATGAAGTGACATGAGTTCCCAAAAAAATACTATGTTCAGAGACATTATGTAACACTCCATTTCTCTCATCTAGGAAACTTCCTGGTAGATTCTCCCCAATGTGCTCAAGAACTTTCAAATCTGAAAGAAGCCAAAGAAAACACAGAAGCAGGTACATAGATAAACATTAAATGAGAATGATGCGATGACTTTGTCTATTTTTCATATTTGGTTACTTGCAAAAAATGAAAAGCCATTCTTAAATGGTGAATTAGTAAAACAATGTTTTATTGAATCCTCAGGTGTTACATTTGATGGATTGAAAAACCAAGAAGAAATTATTGGTCGTGTTAGATGTCTGCAACTCAGCAGGCATATTATGAATTGCAGAGAGAACAACGAAGCTGCTGACCTAGAAAAGCAGCTTTTTAGAATTATATGTTCAAGCAAGGCCATCAGGGTAGTATTTGATGAATTCAAAGACATTAACGATGTTGCTCAGGTCTTCATCGGGGTTCGTTGTGTTGACAGTTATCTAAACATGATCAAAGAATTTTGAATAAAGTGCTCAGTTTTTTCCAAGGCATTTAGTATTTTTTTTCCAAGGAGATTGGGTTATGTTTGGGAAGAAATTATCTCAGTTACACACCATGGGTTTTTGGATTTGTTAAAAGCTTGTGTACTTGACATATTTGGTGTGCACTGCATATCATACCAACAAGTGTTCAATGCTAAACATGGAAAGGGCGATGGATTGAAAGCTGTAATGTACAAAGTGATAGGATTGTCAGTTTCATATGCTCTTACCTTCTCAATCACTGTCAGTCTGTGGAACTTTTGGACCAAATTAAAACACTGTAGAGATCTCGTCATGCACACCAAAGTGTGCTGGCTAAGCCATGATAAAGTACTAGACAGCTTCCTGGCATTTCTACTTACTATCAAGCAATTTCTTCCTCAGATATCTCAAATGTGCCCAGAGTTAGTAGAAATTGGATTTTTGGTGTGTCCTTTTGACATCACTGGTCACCTGAACCTGTTAAATGAGTAACTGCACAGAGGGGAAGGGGGAGGAGAAATCAGCCCTTGTTCAGGGCCTACATTAATTATTAGTGTCAGAAAATTCATGCTACAGCTGCAGTTGATATCCACTAAGTTAACATCACATGACTTCACTCACTAATTTGAAAAAAATGCTTGACAAACTCTCTGATCAAGGAAATGAAGAATATGATACACCAGTTCACATGGAAATGCTGCCTATATGGGCAGAGCATTTTGAGAACAGCTTCTCTGAGTGATCTGAAGCTCTTCTTGTTGCTACCAAATCCATTTGAATTTCATTCGAGCCAACTTGCCACACTATGTCAAAGGTTTGGGGTTGATAAAAGAAAGTTTGAGGAGGAATTACTTCTCACGTGTGTCCTGGATGAAGACAAGATTAACCAGCTGAAGAGGGAAGATATACAAGAACTTTGGAAGAATATCCCTGGGCAAGTTCTAT
The DNA here is from genome assembly GCA_007922195.1 of Podocnemis expansa. NCBI lineage: Eukaryota > Metazoa > Chordata > Testudines > Podocnemididae > Podocnemis > Podocnemis expansa. The sequence continues at coordinate 31,575,362 of ML682005.1, read as the reverse complement.
GGCATTACATTGCAAAGAATTGTCAATCTTTGGTTCAACAAATACATATGAACAGACATTTTTTGCTATGGGACACATCAAATGCAAGAAGTACAACAGACTAATGGATGGAAACCTCAGTGAAGAATTGTGATGCGGCTGCACATCACTGACTCTGAATTTGAAAACAGTTTGTGAAGGACAGATACAACCAGATGTCACATCATTGTGTATGATATGTTATAAGGAAAGCATGAATAAATACTTCTTTTTCTTTACTATTTGAAGTTGATGACAATTCTCTTAATGTGTGAAATAATAATCATCTTAATAACTTGTTATGAAATATCCAGCCTGTATTAAATGTATTTGTATGAATTTGTGAGGTCATCGTTGGTGTACATGCCTGATTTCAATCTTGAGACCTATTGCAATAAAAGGAGGAAGTCAATGGCCCACTGACTAGCATAGGTTGCCTATCATTACTCAAGAGTATCTAATTTACTTATCTATAGTAATTAAAAATGACATGTAATCTTGGTATCTGAGACCTTGAACCAGCAAAAAAAAAAAAAAAAAAAAAGATTGCACATAGTCCTATTGATTACCCTAGGATTATGCAAAAGTTTAAAGCTGAGGTTCTGCTAATGTTTTGCTAAATACAGGCTTGAGTTCAAGTACAGCTAAAGAATATACCATGAACTGTACCATTACAGTGTGACTGGTAAGTGTAGTGAGAAGACTGGTAAATGCTGAAGGACTGTATACTTTATTACAGTTCCAGATATCATATTCCTTTCAATGGTGATTCTTGTCAGACTAAGATCAGCATATACAGTAGTTCACTGCGACACATACTGCTAACCAGCATATACAGTAGTTCACTGCGACACAGACTGCTAATCATATTATAGCAAAAGGTGCTGGGGGGGCGAGGAAGAAAAAAACTCTTCTTTTGCTAGAGGAGTAGCCATGTTAGTCTGTATACAGCAAAAAGAATGAGAGTCCTATGGCACCTTAAAGACTAACAGATTTCTTTGGGTATAAGCTTTTGTGGGCTCCAGCCCAAAGAAATCTGTTAGTCTTTAAAGTGCCACAGAACTCTCATTGTTTCTTCTCTTTCTGAAATGTTAATAGCAATAATCATAGTTCATGGCATTTCTATGGTTATAATGACTGACTGGAATTAATGGTACACATCACTTTCAGCTAGCCAGCCATTTCATCATCAGGAAATGCCTTGTACTTAATTTGCTACATTGTCCTATTTCTATTGTGATCAGTTTATAAAGTCTGCCATCAAATCACGGTCTCAGCTCAGTCTTATTTATCTGAAACATGAGACATTAACACACTTATAACTTATTCATGAAGGACTCCAAAACAGACATTCATTTTTCTCCTTTAAGTGACAACTCTTTGGACTTTCTCAACTATCTTTTATCATGTTCATTTCCTTTAATAATTGCTTCAGTGTCTGAGTTTCATCTTGTTTTCCAGTGAATTCTTCTGATCAAGGGACTGAAGCCAAGATGTCACTAAGGGATGGTTTTAATTTTTCATCTTTTAAAGATGAAATATTTATTGCAACTTTCATCATTTGTTTTCTGAGAAGTAAAACTTGTTTGTAGCAAAACAGGCCAGAATTTTCACTTATTTTTACTTTCTATATCTGTACTGAAAAGCTACAGAATAAAGGTAATAATGAGATGACACAGATGACTTTGTTTAAGGAGGCCACATTCAATATGCTCACAGCAGAGTAGCTACATTGTAGCTCTAACAGGTATAGTTTATTCCTATAGTCTTTGGACATCTGATTAAGTCTTTCATTTTACTAACAAGTTACAGAAAGCTCAGCATTACAGAAAACATCAAAACCAATGACCTCTTTCTATTTTTTTTAGATGTCTTTTTATTATGATTAGGTACTTACTTTCTCTCTACCTAAATACATCCTCCAGTTTCAAAAGGATGTGGCATTTAACTCTGTTTTCTGTCCTAATTTGTTAAGTATTGCTCTGTGTGGCTAAACAGCTGTCATTCCAGGGGTGCTGTCTTTCTAAGATTGTGCTTCCATTTACCCATCTATAAAATGAATATATTAAGTTTATCACAAGATCTTTAGCTATACTGACATGTATGATTTTGCCATCTTTGCAAGTCAATGAATTCAGCTAAATGAATAAAAATAAGAACTAATGATCTTTGTGGGAAGGACAGGGAGGAGTCACAGTAGTTGCACTTCTTACATATTAGCATAGTTTTATTACATTTACAAGCAGACTTCTAGTAGTTTTTGTTTTGATTTTTTTTAACCATCAAGGTATGAATTTATAAAGTTCCATAATAGATTTTGGCAATCAGATGCCACAGTAATTTTCTATAACCAGACATCCTCTACTCAGTAAAAATGATTTCTTCTGAACAGTACTGTTTAATTTAAAAGGAACAATATCAACTTTTTTGGATGTCATTATTTCCTATTACACTCAGTCTGGAATTTTCCATTGGAATGTGGGAAATTTTTAGGACAGAGAAGGCAGTTTCTGCAATGTCAAAAGCTTCTATGGGGGAAATATTTGTTTTTCCATTAGGAAAACTGAAATGAAATATTTTGTTTTGGGTTGGTTTGACACAAATCAAAGAACTAGAAGTGACCCTTACATCTGACTTTAACATTATGGCAGACCAAAAGTGGCAGCTGAGACTAAATCTAAGCAAAACATAGTCTCTACTTTCCACCCTGACAACAATCTCTCACAAAACAATCTAACCATCAAATTTTGAAGTGGAACTGTGGGCTGACTAACCAAAGCCAACACATCTCAGAGTCATTTTTGATTATACACTGACCTTTCTCAACCACCTCAAAAAGGTAGCCTCTAAAGACTCACACCATCGTTATGCAAAAGTTAGCAAGAACCAGCTGGGATGAACTGTCCTAGCACTAAAAACATCAGCCTTGTCCCTGGTACATGAAGTTGATTAGTGCTATGCACCAGTATGGGCAAGAAGGTGCCATACTTCACCTGTGGATAGGCAGTTGCATCAGACCATGTGACTTAACAGTGGAAGTTTAAAATCAATGCTTCTACTGTGGATTTCTGTTTTAGCAAACATTGAACCTCCAACTATCTGTCAAGATATAGCCTCAGCATGAGAACTTGAATGAACCGAAGACTACCCAGAGCTTCCCATCTGGCAGGTTATGGATAGCATGCCTCAACAATGCCTGAAACTGCAAAAACCACACATGTCCACCTTATGTCTCTGTATCTGACCAGGGAACAGTGATGTCTGGACCCCATCTATCATTCCACATTGACACAGTTTTACAGTCCCAACAAACCACTGGCATGGTTTTGACTTGCCATGCAGGCTATGGGCCATGTTGAGCAGTGTACAAGTAAAACATGCAGCTACCTAATGTAGAACTGAAAAATCAAGGACTCCCCATTGTGCAGCTGGGGTGAAAACATACAAATTGTCAAACACATCATGCAGAGCCTTAAATACACATTCAAAGGTGAAGTGAATTATATCCACCATGTCATAGAGGCCTTGAAATGGAGCTACAGCTAAATATATGGAATGTTACTTTGCACCTGCCATGTGTGAGAGAGATTCTGAGTAAAAATTGCTTTAAAACTGGCATATTGCTTCATGAGAGTTTTTACAGAGATTCCAGATGCTTCCATTTTCCTCTATGTGACAAGCACCCTAGCTGGACAAGAGAGAAAGAGAGAAAATTAATGAATATAAAACAAAAGCTAGAACATTTAGAAAATCAGTAAGGAAAGCAAATAGATGTAAGAGAAATCTACAGACAGTGAGGGGGAGTGTTTTAAGTATATTAAGAGCAAAAATTACCCTGACAGTGGTGTCGGTCCCTCTACTAGATGGAAATGGTAGAATTAAGGTTAGTGCCCGAAAGGTAAAATAGTAAAATAAGTCTGCTATTCTGAATTTGGTGAAAAGCCAGATGATGTAGTTGTATAATGACAATGAAGACACTCTTTCTATTCCAATAGTATCTCAGGAGAATATTAAATATCAGCTACATTATTAAACATATAGGTCTGGATAACTTTCACTCAAGAGTTTTAAAAGAGCTGGCAAAGGGGCTCACTGGAATTTTAATGGTGATTTTCAGTAAGTCATGTAACTCTGGGGAAGTTCCAGTAGACTGGAAGAAAGCTAATGATATGCCAATATTTAAAAGGCATAACATTGATCAGCTTAATAATTATAGGCCTGTCAGTGACATCAGTCCTAAATAAGAGAATGGAATGGTTGATACCCGGCTCAGTTAATAAAGACTTAAAGGAATATAATGTAAGTAATGCCAGATAACACGATTTTTTGTAAAACAGATCCTGTCAAATTAACTTTTTTTTTCATGACATCAGAAGTTTGATTGATACAAGTAATCACAATGTTGAAATACACTTTGAATCATGTAAGGCATTTGACTTGGTTGTATGACATTCTACTTTACAAAATGATATAAAATTATCATGCGACACATTAAATGGTTCAAAACCCGGCTAGCTGATAGGCCTCAAAGCCTAATTGCAAATGGGGAATCATCACTGAGCAGGTGTGTCTCTAGTAGAATCCTACAAGCATCAGCTCTTGTTCCTATGCTCTTTAACAAATTGGTTAATAACCTGGAACAATACAAAATCATCACTGATAAATTTTGCAGATACATAAAAATGGAAGGAATGGTAAATAATAAAGAGAACAGGTCACTGATACAGGGTGATCTGAATTTCTGCATAAGCTGGGCGATAGCGAACAATATGCATCTTAATACAGCTAAATGCAACTGTATACATTTAGAAATAAAGAATACAGGGCACGCTGTATCATGGGGGACCCTATCCTGGAAGCACAGTTTAAAAAGATTTAGGGTCCTGGTGGATAGTCAGCTGAACATCAGTAGTCCTCTCTAGATGAGTGGTTTTCAAACCTTTTTCTTAGGACCCAGTTAAAAAAAAAAAAAAATTATGCCATGACCCAACAATTACATCTTTTAGAAATGCACTCCAGTCTTCTGGTGACGGCAGCAGGGGGTACCAGGACTCAGTACTTGAGGGTCTCTGACCCAGTACTGGTTGCCAGCCTGTGGTTTGAAAACCACTGCTCTAGGCCACAGTCTGGGCAATGAGGGAAATGTAGTACCTAGATATAGAAGCAGGAGATTCCAGGGGAGATCCTGGCAATTTCAGGCTAGTACAGAAAACTAAACAGCCATAGGGTAAAAGGGAAGGTCTTTTCATGGATCAATAACTGGTTAAAAAATAGGAAACAAAAGTAGGAATAAGTGACCAATTTACAGAATGGAGAGAGCAAATAACAAGGGCTCCTAAGAATCTATACTTGGACCTGTGCTGTTTACCATACTCATTAATAATGTGGGTAAAGGAAGTGGCAAAATTTGCATACAACACAAACTTATTCAAGATAAGTAAGTCATAAGCAGACTGCAAAGAATTACAGAGGGACCTTGCGCTGCGCAAGTGGGAAAGAAAATGACAGCTGAAATTCAGTGTTGATAAGAGCAAAGTAATACATATTGGGGGAAAAAAGAATCAACTATTCAGATAAAATGGTGGGTTCTCAATTAGTTTCTACCAGTCAAGAAGATCGTAAGTACTATAGTTACTTCTCTGAAAACTTCTACAATGTACAGCGTTGGTCAAAAATGACTATTAGTATGTTAGGAACTAGTACGAAATGGGAGAAACGTGGCAAAGTATCATAATGCCATTATATAAATGCATGGTGTGCCCACCCCTTGAACACTATGTCCATTTCCAGTCACCCCCATCTCAAAAAGAATACAGTAGAACTAAAAAGTTTCAGAGAAGGGCAAGAAAGATGATCAAGGATATATAAGAGCTCCCTTGTGAGAACAGATGAAGGAGATTAAGGTTGCTTAGCTTGAGGGCTAAAAAACAAATAGTGGTAAATATGAGAGGTCTATAAAGCCATGAATGTTGTAGAAAAAGTAAATAAAAGTATTAATTACCTTTTCCCATAATACATAAACCAGGAGTTATGCAACAAAATTAACAGATAGCAAGTTTAATTAAAAAAGAGTATTTTTTCCTACACAACACAACTAACATGTGGAACTCTTTACCATGGGATGTTTTAATGGCCAAATACATATCTGAGTTTTTAAAAAAATAACTATAAGTTCATGGAGGATACATCCATCAATGGCTGTTAATAATGACAGGGATGCACTCTCATGCTCCAGGAGACCCTAAAGCTCTGACTACTAGGAGGCAGGAGTTATAAACAAGTGGATCACTCTGTAATTACCTTGTTCTGTACACCTTCCCTGCAGTCTAGGCCACTGTCAAAGAAAGGATATTGGACAAGATGGTCTGCTCCAATATGGCAGATCATGTGTTTTTAACAATTAGGGTAACTAACCATTGGAAAAAAAAACTTAAAAGGACTGTGGCAGCATTTCCATTACTGGAAATTTTAGAAGATAGATAGATCCCCCTCCCCCCCCCCAAGATGTGCTCTAAGAACTATGTAAGTGAAGTTCTATGGTCTGTATTACAGAGGATGTCAGAGTAAATTATTATAATGATCTCTTCTGCCCTTGAAATCTGTTAATCTATCCTCCCAGTCAGAGACATTTGGATCCTGATTTTCTTCCTGTAAATACTGGAGAATCCCTAACTTCCTGATTAAACTAGCTATAAACTTATTTTGGGTTTTCCTAGTGACACAAAGCAGCCAAATTAATCAGTCCTTTTTCTGTAATTTTTTTGCTTTGATTTTGAGCTGAAAGGACTCTTTATATTAGGAATGCATATATTACATTAGTGTCAAACACCCTATTTTAGTGAAGACATTGTTGAGCAGTCATTTGTCAGGTTCAAACCATTTCATGTGGAACCAGACCCTGAGATGGAAGATCCTGTCAGATTGGACAAGGGAATGATCATCTAATAATTTTACTACATATTTCCTTCATAACCATTTTGGAATGATGAAAACAACCAACACATTTTTCCTTTTGATCTTTTGAATTATTCTTCCTAGTTGTGGAGGGAAATGAAAGGGGATAGTCTACAGAATAAATTTGGAACAAATATTATGGCTCACAGAAAACTCAGTTCTCTTCTTATGAAGGAACACTTTTTCAAATTTTGACTGGATGTGTATAGGTCCAAAGTTAATGAGAAAGTGCAAAGGGTGCGGGGGGAAGCGTTAGTACTGTAGCTCACTATATAATGTTCACATGCATTAACAATAAGGCAAGATAAACCTATTGATGTGTCTCAGTTGGTCCATGTGTGATCATTTTCCTGAGGAAAGTATGACTATCAGTAAAACTGAAAGGCTGTCACAGAAGTTGTAGAAGCCATGGATTCCATGGCCTCCATCATTTCCACAGTTGCAGCAACCAGTGAGACTACCCTCAGGGCCACCTGAACAGCTAGCCTTGAGGTCAGTCGTGCAGGCTGCTGCTGCTGTAGTGAACCTGGGGGTAACTGACTGGCCACTATTTGTGTGGCTGGCCCTGTGGATCAGACAGAGCAATGGTCCCAGCTTCCATCGGATAGCTGACCCCAGGGGCCTCAGATCAACAAACAGGCAAGGATAGTCAGCACCCACTGTCAGAGCAGGTGCCAGCTTTTGGCCCCTGAAGCCCCCAGAGCAGTGGTCCCCTGGGCTGCTCCTCTAAGATTTAGACAGGGGTGTTTATAGTAAGAGTCTTCAAAAGGTCATAGACTGTGAATTTTTGTTTATTGCCCACAACCTGTTCATTACTTTATTAAAAATAACCATGACTACATCTTAACCTTAGCTATCAGTGATGGTCTGTCATCAGGCTTAGCAGAAATAATAAATATGGCCTAGGATGACAGGTATATTTCATAACATCAGGAAGAAACATTTTCTACAAGGGGTGGGAAAGGAGCTTTTGGTAATGTACAATAACAATGATAGGTAAGAGGAATGAATAGTATCTGTTTTCATGAGCTGGCATTGACCGTAGCTTGCAAGTGGGTAAGAGAAAAAGAGGCATTAGGGAGCAATCTTCAGTTATCCCCCCCCCCACTACACCCCGCAAAAAAAAAGAAAGAGAAAAAAGACTGTGTGACATTTAGATTTAAATAAGGGCAGCCTTTTCGACATTCAACGTGTTCTCAGCTGCAGCATTCTGGGCTTCAGCATGCAGCTGTGAAACTTACTGGACTGTAAATACAACTAAGAAGGCAAACAAGAATTCAGGAGGGATGCGTTAGAATATCTCTCCTTTAAACAATGGCTTTTGAAAAGCACTTTGCGAAGCTAGATAGGTATGCATAACTGACCCATAAGCCCTCTCTGAGATGATGACTAGCAGGAAAACAACACTGCACAACAATATATGTTAATCAACATTGGGAAATGATGAAAAATTCTGAATGTGAACATCAAGACAAAGTCCCATTTTTACACAAGTGCCAGAGAAGCTTTATGTGTAAACTAAGTATACAGGTAATGAGTTAAAACACAGACCCATTTTAGTTCTGCCTCCTACCACTTACTTCGTGTCTTACCCATCAACAATCCTCCCCAACAGTTCCCAGTCAGCTTCCCCTTGCCCTTGAAATTTGCATGCAGGATAGATGTGTGTGCATTGAGGGGAGGGACATCAAAAGTTCCCTCCTCCCCAATGAAGGGTTTTTGGTTGTTCGAATTTATAAGCCTTTTAGTGAGAGTTATGAATCATGATGCATTATATGCAGATTATATCAAAAAGCACATTATGTCTGCAGGCTTTCTATACTATTCCCCATAAATTTGCATTCACTTTGAGACAGAGAGATCAGACCTGTGGAGAATCTCACTAAACTACCATAACAATACATTTATAGTCCCAAAAGCCACAAAAAATGAGCCTTGTTAGCACAGTCCCTAAGAAATAATAAAACATATCCCATCCAGATGGCTCAGTCACACTAAAGGAGTCAAGAGAATACAGCTCTGTAAAAAATAGAGTAATTACGAGCACTGCAGATATGTACACTATCTTTCCTAGTCATGACCTCTGAAATCCCTGATGTTAGAGAAGGAATTTCTGAACAGTTACAGATAAATGGTTTGAAGCTAGCTTCTGCTTTATTTTGTGTATGGAACATATTTCTTATTTCCTTAATAAACCTAATATGCAACTGTAAAATGAAAGGAAAGGAAAGCTTGATCTTATATCTTTATGAATATATGTGTAGAACTGAACTCATTTATCCCAGACTGTAATAGGACAGAGAGCTTTTCCTTTGCACTCACTTTTGCACAGTCCTCACATACCCTCCCACAGCAAATGCAAGGCCATGTGTCACTTGTTCCAGCAGAAGACTTTTTACCTTCTTCCCCCTAACACCAGCTATCAGAATCTCTCCTGCCTAACATCAAGCTTCTCTGGCCTGCCCGTCTCCTTTTAACTGTCTCCAGCTAGTGATCTGAATCACCTTATTAATTGTTTAAACATCCAGTCCTTAATCAATTATCTCCTCAATTTGGTCCCTGTGGAGAGCCTTGCAAAGTGCAGCAAGTGATGAATAGGTGTAGGTGACTGACACTGTGTCACATGGCCACAATAATGACCCAAGTCTAAGAAAGAAATGAATTTAGTACAGACTCAGTGGTTTTACTGTGAGAAATCATCAGTTTTATTCTAACTGGAAATATTATATGAGTAGGAGAGGTATATGAAAGAAACAACAGAAGAATACTATTGGTGAACACCTGATAGAACTTTATGCTGAGTCCCTTTAATGGTTTATAACAATATGATGTATTGTAGGAGTATTCCAATCAAGTTCTCTGGAGTATGAATTTATCTCCATAGCAACATGCAAAAATGCTGGAATCTTATGGTTTTAATGTTCATTTTGGAGTTGGAAGATTACATGGAAGGAGCTTCTGCTTGCTTTGATTTGCTAGAGTCAGATGGTAAGACTGAACAGGTAGACAGCCTAGGCATCCTGAACAGTCTAGAGTTAGAGAGGCAGAATCAGAACAATGGTTAACTTGCCATAGATCCATTGATTTCAATGAACCCATGACAATTTTCACCTGAGAATCTTGTTTGGTGTCTTAACTGAAATTTTCCTTTCCTGAAATTAAAAGAAAGATTGGAGAAATAGAACTGGGTCATCTTCAAAGAATCTGAAAAGGGCATGTTAGAATAATACAAATCATCACAGCAACCTATTAGTGCATCTGACACTAGTTTTAGATAAGACTTGTCAATATTTTCTGGTACTTTGTGTGAATATGCATTTTTCTTTCTGTTATGTTCCTCTCTTGCCTTCATAATCTTTGTGTGTTTTGGGATATAGTTTTGGTAATGTTATGCGATGTCTGCTCTTCATAGCCATACTTAAGAAAGAAGGGAAGCAATCCAATGATAATGCCTTTTGAAACATGCCCCTACTTCACCATTAAACAACTATAAATACTGGACTTAAATAAAATAAATATAATTTGTTGCTACCATGATTTGCCAAATTGTCCCATAAAGTAAGACCCTTGATTTGGTGGCTTTCATATGTGCTTGCGAACAGGGGACAGCAAACAGGGGAGTTTGAGAGGGAATTTGGGGAGGAGTTTGGTGAGGCCACGATGGTGAAGAGCAGCCGCACTGCTGCCAGCGCCCCTTCTGTCTCTTCTACCTGTGCCTGTAGCCAGACAGACATCCTGACCATAGATATCTCTATCCAGACCCTGGTGTGGACTTGCAGGGACTGCAGCCTGCAGTTCCCTGTCTCCAACGATCTGGCTGGGGAGATGAATCGATGTGACAGGTGCCTGCTGGTCGAATCTCTCAGGAGGCAGCTGGGAGAGTTACAGGAGGTGGTGTCTTGGCTCAGGAGTATCCACACCCTGGAGAAGTTCCTCGACAGCATCCATGAGAAGTGCAAGAAGGAGGGCACTATCCAGGTGCCAGGGACTACTGCCACAGCACTGGAGCTGGATGGGGAGCCTGTGGCAGGGGGAGGACACTGGCAGCTGGTTACCTCTGGCGGTAGGCAGTGCTCCACCCCTGCCCACAACCCACCCTCCGTTGTGGTGAAGAATCGTTATGTGGTGCTAGAGATGGTGAAGGAGGTGGAAGAGGAGAGGTCATGCACCCCCGAGGCTGGGAGGATCACAGCCACCACAGCTAGGAGGAAACGTAGAGTTGTGGTGGTTGGGGACTCACTTCTGAGGGGGATGGAGGCACCCATCTGTCGCCCTGACAAGGTCTCTCGAGAGGTATGCTGCCTGCCAGGTGCCAGCATCTGAGACATTACAGAGGGATTGTCAAGAATCATCCACCCCTCTGACTAATACCCCATGCTTCTCATCCATGTAGGAACCAATGATACTGAGAGAGGTGATCCTCAGCAGATCAAAGGTGACTTCAGGGTTCTGGGAGCGCGGGTGAAGGAGTTTGGAGCACAGGTGGTGTTCTCCTCGATTCTTCCGGTCAAGGGTAGAGGCCTGAGCAGAGACAGATGCATCCTGGAGATGAACACTTGGCTGCGAAGATGGTGTCGTCAGGAGGGCTTTGGCTTCCTTGACCATGGGTTGCTGTTTCAGGAAGAAGGACTGCTAGGCAGAGATGGACTCCATCTTTTGAGGAAGGGGAAGAGCGTATATGGACGCATACTGGCTGACCTAGTGAGGAGGGCTTTAAACTAGGTCTGACGGGGGAAGGGGACCAAAGCCCACAGGTAAGTGACAATGTGGGAGACCAGGGGGATGGGATGGAACTTGGGGGGTGCCTGGACTGTAACTCCAGGGATAGAAGAGAGGATAGTTGGAACATACGGGGGGAATCAAATAACCTTCTTAGATGCTCTAATGAAGCCCTAATGCCTGAGGCAGGTGGGGGAGTTCAACACCAAAAGAAAATGCAGGGAGGTAGATACAATAGAATTGAAAGTCAAAATGGGAAAGTAGGGCAATCAGCCGGGTATCTTAGGTGCCTATACACAAATGCAAGGAGCCTGGGAAACAAGCAGGAGGAATTGGTAGTACTGGCGCAGACAAAGAACTATGACATGATTGGGATAACAGAGACGTGGTGGGATAGTTTGCATGACTGGAGCTCTGCAATAGATGGTTATAAACTGTTCAGGAAGGACAGGCAGGGAAGGAAAGGGGGAGGAGTAGCACTATATGTAAAGGAGATCTATGACTGCTCAGAGCTTCATTATGAAAGTGGAAACAAGCCAGTTGAAAGTCTGTGGGTTAAGTTTAGAGGGGAGAGCAACAAGGGGGATGTTGTGGTAGGTGTCTGCTATAGACCACCAGATCAGAAGGAGGAGGTGGATAAGGCATTCTATGGACAACTGACAGAAGTTTATAGAGCACAGGCCCTGGTTCTCATGGGGGACTTCAATTACCCTGACATCTGCTGGAAGGCCAATACAGCAGTGCACAGGCAATCCAGGATGTTTCTGGAGAATGTTGAGGACAACTTCCTGGTACAAATGCTGGAGGAACCAACTAGGGGCCTTGCACCTCTCGATCTGCTGCTCACAAATAGAGAAGAATGTATCAGGGAAGTAGAAGTGAATGGCAACCTGGGTAGCAGTGACCATGAAATGATTGAGTTCAAGTTGATGATTAAAGGAAAGAAGGAAAGAAGCAGAACGCAGACCCTGGACTTCAGAAAAGCAGATTTTGTCTCCCTCAGGGAACTGATGGGCAGGATCCCTTGGGAGGCTGATCTGAAGGGGAAAGGTGTCCAAGAGAGTTGGGTGCATTTTAAGGAAACCCTGCTAAGGGCACAGGAAGATACAATTCCGATAAGGAGGAAGCACAGCAAATGCGGAAGGCGCCCACTGTGGCTTAACAGAGAGCTCTGCACTGAGCTGAAGCATAAAAAGGATGCTTACAGGAAGTGGAAGCTAGGACAGATGACTAAGGAGGCATATAAAGACATTGCTCGGGACTGCAGGGATAAAATCAGAAAGGACAAAGGACAAATGGAGTTGCGACTAGCAAAGGATGTGAAGAATAACAGGAAGGGGTTCTACAAGTATACCAATAACAAGAAGAGGATCAGGGATGGTGTAGGCCCCCTACTGAATGGGGCAGGCATCCTCGTGACAGAGGATGAGGAAAAAGCTGAAGTGCTCAATGCTTTTTTTACTTCAGTTTTCACAAGCAGGGTCAAATCCCAGCCCACTACACTAGGTACGGTAGACTGGGGAGAAGAAGAGAGGCCCTTGGTGACAGAAGGTCAGGTTAGGGACTACTTAAAGAAACTAGATGTGCACAAGTCTATGGGGCCGGATGAACTGCATCCGAGGGTGCTGAGGGAGCTGGCTGATGAGATAGCAGTACCGTTGGCCATTATCTTTGAAAACTCATGGCGAACAGGGGAGGTGCCAGAGGACTGGAAAAAAGTAAATATAGTACCTATCTTCAAGAAAGGCAAAAAGGAGGATCCAGGGAATGACAGACCTGTCAGCCTCACCTCAATCCCTGGAAAAATCATGGAGCAGCTTCTCAAAGAATCCATCCTGAAACACTTGGAGGAAAATAGAGTAATCAGGAACAGTCAGCATGGATTCACCAAGGGTAAATCATGCCTGACCAACCTCATCGCCTTCTACGATGAGATGACTGGATTTGTGGATGCGGGAAGAACCGTTGATGTGATATACCTTGACTTTAGCAAGGCTTTTGATACAGTTTCCCACAGCATTCTCATTGGCAAATTAAGGAAGTATGGGTTAGATGCGTAGACTGTAAGGCGGATAGAAAACTGGCTAGATCAACGGTTTCAGCGTGTAGGAATCAATGGCTCCATGTCAAGTTGGCAAGCAGTAACGAGTGGCGTGCCCCAGGGGTCGGTCCTGGGGCCAGTTCTGTTCGATGTTTTCATTAATGATCTGGATGATGGGATAGACTGCACACTTAGTAAGTTTGCGGATGATACCAAACTGGGGGGAACGGCAGACACCCTGGAGGGCAGGGACAGGATTCAGGGAGACCTAGACAAATTGGAGTAGTGGGCCAAGAGGAATCTCATGAGGTTCAACAAGGACAAGTGTAAAATCCTGCACTTGGGATGAAAAAACCCCATGTACTGCTATAGGCTGGGGAGTGATCAGCTAAATAGCAGCACTGGAGAAAAGGACCTGGGAGTCATGGTGGATGGGAAGCTGGATATGAGTCAGCAGTGTGCGCTTGCTGCCAGAAAGGCCAATGGCATACTGGGCTGCATCAGAAGAAGTGTTGCCAGCAGATCGAGGGATGTGATCATTCCCCTCTATTCTGCACTAGTGAGGCCACATCTGGGATACTATGTCTAGTTTTGGGCTCCCCACTACAAAAAGGACATGGACAAATTAGAGAGAGTCCAGAGGAGGGCAAGAAAAATGATCAAAGGGCTGGAGCAGAAGCCCTATGAAGAAAGACTGAAGGAACTAGGCTTATTTAGCCTGCAGAAGAGAAGATTGAGGGGGGATTTGATAGCAACCTTCAACTACTTGAAGGGTTGCTCCAAGGAGGATGAGCTCGACTGTTCTCAGTAGTAACAGAGGGCAGAACGAGAAGCAATGGTTTCAAGTTACAGTTGGGGCGGTCCAGGCTGGATATTAGGAGAAACTTCCTTACTAGGCAAGTGGTGAAGCATTGGAATAAGCTGCCTAGGGAGGTGGTGGAATCTCCATCTCTTGAGGTGTTCAAGGCCTAGCTGGACAAAACCCTGACTGGGATGATCTAACGGGAGTGGTCCTGCTTTTTTTGGCAGGGGGTTGGACTAGATGACCTCGTGGGGTCCCTTCCAACCCTATGATTCTATATGTGCAGATGCTCAGCTATTACAATATTATTGTATTATATTATATTAGTCCTTTCTATGCCAAAGTATCCTAAAATACTTTATAAATGTAACCAACTGATTAGACTGTCAAATCTTCAAGAGAAGGACTGTGTGTGAGGGCCAGATAGTGTTTCATTGTGTAGCATATCATGGATACTACTCTAATACAAGTCATAAACAATGCTATAGAAACTATAAAAAGAGATTACTTCACGCTGACCCACACCAAAGGTACAGTCACCTCTTGAGTGAAAACTGAATAGCAAGGGAGGAAATGAGGAACAGAAAAGGCTAAACTGAAACTGGGTAGGTAAAGAAATTTAATTTGGGGGAAGGGAGATGGCATCCTTCTCATGGAAAAAAACTGTAAAACTGGGTAAGTTTTCCTGCATTTTAGAGGCTTTTACACCAAGACTTTAGATTAAAAAGAGTCATCCAAACACAACAATAAACATACAAACAAAGAAATAAACAAGAACCACACAGGCTATACAGAGAGCTGAACTGCTACTTGGAATACTAATGTAATTATCCAATCGAAAATTTGTCCCACTAGGAAACTGCCACCTGTGTTCCAAAAATGCTTAACTGAAAACTCACTCATGCATTGCCTAAATAAAAGAAAAATTAAAATATGTTAAAAATGGATGATGACAGATAATTGCTTAGCTTGCTTACTGCTTTCTCATTTGGTCATTGGCAAAATCACAAATCTCCTCCACCCCCCTCCTTCATTCATGATTTTGTTATTTAATCTAGAAATCTTTTAAAGTAATATGTGGCATTATTCCCCAAGGAATAAAAGATTAATTTTCATTTTGAGAACTAGTAATTCTGTTTATTTAAAGGGGAACAGTGACAGTTTGTATCTCTAAATGTTAATATATGTAAAGCTGGGGATGCATATGATTAATTTGTATTAAGTCTTTGCTAAACTTAGACTATTTGCATGGAGCTCTATGTCATACTGAAGATGGTATATGGTCTCTGCCCAAAAAAATTCATAACAGAGAGACCCAAATGTACAAGGTACTGAAAGCGCTCAATTTCCATTGACTTAACAGTTTCAGGTACTCAATGATGATCTTACATAAGTAACATACTTTGCATTTCCCTCCCTTTTTTTTGAATGTAAATTATTACTTTTGTTGCTTAAGAATAGGCAACCATGTACTTTTTCTTCCCTTGCAATAAGGGGATAGCCTCAATGAATATGCTTGGCTGGATATATAATTTAAAAAAAACACTTTTGTTCAATGTTTTATTCCAAAAATGACTGAAATGTTGTAAATAACTCATCTTCATTAATATTATTCAACCGCTTTAGATATAAGTCAAAACAAGATAAAGGCGTCTCAGGCAGATGTCTCTGTCATGTTCTCTGGAATGGCTCACAACTGTGAGTTCCCATCGTAGGTCAGATTGTCAGAAAATATGACATGACTGATGATAAATTACAATCATAAAACTGATAATATAATTAGATTCCAACAAGTCAGTAACAAATATGAACTCCTGGATCCCTCTATTTCTTATCATGGAATCATCTCCCCATTTGGCTTTCCAGCCTATCTTGCCACCCAGGCAAATTGGACTTAGTGACATAATGGTCACATAATTTAAAAAAAATCACACCATATCAAGTTTCTCATCATTCCAAAGGACAAGTCTGTTACCCCCAGGTCAACCGGTACTCCAGATCTCAGATCAAAGATGGTAGATACAACCAGCAAATTCTCTGATAATCTAACTAAATGTTTATTAGCTAAGAAAATTAAATTATGGTTATTGAGAGGCTAAAGCTGGTAAATTACATTAATGGTCAAATCAAAGACTGTAAATGCAAAATGAAACCAGAGATGTAATAACCCGTCAAAAACAATGAGAATCCTGTGGCACCATGAGATATGTTTACACTAGCAAACTAGTCCGGATTAAGGAGATTTAATCTAGACTAATTTGATCCCTGTCTACACTAGGCTTTGCCTAGTTCAAACTATTTTTTTTTTTAGTTTGAACCAAGCAAAGCTGAGTTTGAACTCATTAGTTTGAATGGAAAGTTCGGACTAACTGTTTAGCTTGAACTTATTTTGAACTTTAGTTTGAACTAGCATCATGTAATCATGCTTCTTCAAACTAAATAAATTCGAACTAGTGGCTAGTTCAAACTAATTGCATTTTTTTAGTTCAAACTAACTTTTAGTGGAATAACGTGCCTAGTCTAAGTTAACTAACATTTAGTTCGAACTAGCCATGCTCTTTAAGTTCAAAATAAAAAGTTAGTTTGAACTAAAAAAGGCACAACTAGTTCAAACTAAAAAGTTAGTTTGAACTAAAAAAATGTGGTTAATTCTAATTAACTTCGAATTGCTTAGTTTTGACTAAGCAAGTCCAAACCACGAGTGACATAGGCCCAGGAAAAGACCAGGGGGGCCCAGGGCCAACACCCTCCTGGGCCCAATCCTGTCTGGGGCCCCGGGCAGGGCCCAGATTAGACTCCTGCTGCAGGTGGCCCGGCCCAGACCCCCAGTCGGGGATGGAACAGAGAAAGATAGCTGCCGCCATAGTCAGTGCAGTCCCGGACCCCTGGCCAGGGATGGGAATGGAGAAGACAGCCACTGCTGCAGGTGTCCTGGTGGCGGAGCTAGGACACTGGCGCTGGGACTCAGTGCTCGAGCACCCTCATGCCCAGCACCAGCGATGCCACTGGTTCAAACTAAGGTTTTGGATGTAGACTCATCCTTAAAGGGTAACAGATTTCTCTGAGCATAAGCTTTCGTGGGCTCCAACCCACTTTGTCAGATGCATGAATTAGAAACTACAGTTAAGAGTTATATATACACATGCCAGGATGACACACACACACACACACACTCTTGCCCTCCTCCATCCTGGCACGTGTATATATACCTCTCAACTGTAGTTTCCATTTCATGCATCTCACAGAGTTGGTTGGAGTCCACAGAAGCTTATGCCTGAAGAAATCTGTTAGTCTTTGAGCTGCCACAGGACTCTTGTTGTTTTTGCTGAACACAGACTAACACAGCTACTGCCCTGGAAATAACCTGCCAGGTTCCCAAAAGTCTCTTGGGACTAACCAGAAAATCTCTGGGGATCTGTCTTCTCATTCAGTTATTCCACCCTGTTAGATTAAAACAGTCCAAAGATAAAGGATCTTTCTCTGAATCAGGACTCATAGATTCTTTTGCAGACAACATGGTAAGTGTTTTTACTCACATGATGGCCACTTGCTTTGCAATTAGAATTTCTAGTGACAGTCCTTCATTAGCTTTTCATTACATTTCCTTTATGAGCAATTCAGTTACAGGGTTATACACAAATGCAAATGTTTGCAATAGCAAACAAAAGGGTTTTCACTACTTTTCATGAACTGATCTCTTGTATACTTTCTCACACACTTTAATCTAGGGTTAACTAAATACAGGCGTATATACAATGTAAATGAAATGCAAGAGAAAACAACTGCTTACAGATAAATGAATACAATAACGTACATCTTTTATCTCTAGTGGCATGGAAGTGAATTTATTTGAATACATATTACTGGTGATACATGTAACACTTCTTTGATATTTGCCCACCTGTCAATTGGCCTATGACTTTGGCCTGAGCAAGTCTGTCAGCATCAGTCTCCTTCTTACAGAGTAGCGTTGGAACTTGAATTGACATTTGGTGCAGTTTATCTTAATTTTGCATGTACTAATTATACATACTCATTTACTCCACATGTGCATTTTAAGATTTGGAAGAAAAGTATCATTCTGCATTACTACCTCAAATTATATTAAGAAAGCTGATATTTCTTATTTCTAGCACTTCTCTGCATAATTTTCTCCCATGTTGCAAATAATAAAAACTTATGTTTTACAGACGACATGTAAAACTTGTGTTTTACAAATGACATCCTTTCATCTGGTACAAACTCAGTTCTGTCTGAAAAGACAGGCCTGCGTACAAGGGAGGGGAACTGAAACTTTCTGCCACTAGAGTCTGGACTGACTCAGGTGATAATGCAACTGTAGAAAAAAACAGAAATAAAAAAGAAAGTTTCAGGCACTGCTAACAAATTACATTTGATTTGAAGCAAATAATTCTGTAGAGGGGGAGAATAGAGATATATTGGATATGTCTACAGTGCAGTTAGATATCTGCAGCTGGCAGGGCCATCCCTGGGGGGGTGCGGAGCCCCGGGGCAAATTCCCTTCTGCAAGGCCCCCACACTCCCCTCCCAGCACTTTCCACTGTGTGCTGGAGCAGTGCCGGGGGGGGGGGCATGGACCAGGCCACTGCTTTTCACCAGCTTGCCCAGTCCAGGGGGGGAGGAGTGTGGCCGCGCGGGGCCCCCCCAAAGCACAGGGCCCTGGGCAGCCACCCGATTTGCCCTGCCCTAGGGATGGCCCTGGCAGCTGGCCTGTGTCACTTAACTCAGGCTTGCAGGGCTTGGGCTACAATGCTGTTTAATTGCAATGTAGATACTCAGGCTCACAGCACCATCCAAAATCTGTGTCACTCCAGCTCAAGCCTGAACCCCACTAGCTCAAGCCTGAGTCAGCTGGCATGGGCCAGCCATGGTATCTAATTGAAGTGTAGATGTACACAATGTGTCTCTGTTTCCACCTGGAGAATTATTTGCTACAAATCAGATATAATTTTTTGGCACTACTTGAAACCCTCTTATTCATTTCTGAAAGTTTGGATCTCTTCAGTTTTGACTTTCCTTTACTGATTATTCACAAAGATTTGGGCCCAGCAGCAAGGAAGGATCTGTTGGAACTTTTATTGCATCTACAAAGTGTTCTAAATCCCTGTAGATGGGAAAGAAGAACAGAATGCCAATGTAGCCTCTCAGATTGGAAAACTGTGTTTCATTTTGAAAGAGATTAATATGTGAGAGATCACTGGTGCTATTGCATTTGACTGTTATCCTGTGTGGTATTTGATTTTATTTTAAGATTTCCTTAGCCTTTTCCACTATATGATCGATATGTTATATAGAGAGGCGTATGTGACATGGGACCAGTGTAGTTTCTGTCCTTTATTAGTTCAAGTGACAAAACTTCTAAATCAGACAGCTTACCTACATTTATAGGCAATCCAATACATGATATATTATTTTACCCCAATTGCCTTTTTAAAATAATTAGAGAAAACAGTAAGAATGATAATCATATTCTTTCAATAGATGCTTCTGCCAAAAAACCTGGTAAATGCATATGCTTGCTTCCAATGATCATTTTATTGGGTTTGTCATGTAATATTCCTAAACAAAATACTGTTCTGTAGCTGGTGCAAGTTAAAGCATTCATTTAGACACTATTCCATATGCTTCTTCCAAAGATCTGTATCATAAAATAAAAAATAACATACTACAAAAACAAATTACAAAAAGTGGCAGATGCTGGAAAGCAATACTCTAAAACAGTCATTGCCATTTTAAAATCAAAGTAAATGTCACAAACACCTTCATTATGCTTTATGTCGGCACTAGCTCACAAGTAGTGCAAATAAAGGTAACACTTTAATCATTTGTTAGTTTTTAAAACTTGTCCCTGATATTTTCTCTCATACATTTTTTAAACAAAAGTGTTTCCAGAAGCCAGGCCTAAAACACAGCAGATCTATTCTTCTCATTGTTTTCCACATTCTGGACAACACCATTTGGACTACCTACGATTTCCTTTGTCTCTTGGCTGTATTTATCCAAAAGAACCACAGTATTTTCTCTATAAAAAGAGGGCAATTCACCCGGGGCCCTACCCCCCCCTTAGGGAAGGCCCTGATCTTTTCACAGAAAGAAGTAATCTGCTCAGCTGAAGTTTCTGGTACTGAGACAACACTTTGTTACCAGTGTCACCACAGTGTAATGAAATAAACGTAGAACAGACAGAGCTGTGAAAACACCTGGTTCTAAAAAGTGTATTGTGGGTTTTTGTTTTTTTTTTGTATGTGTGAAAAGCACTTCTCATGGATGTGAATGCCTAAAAATATTTATATTCTGACACATTCCAATTTCTCATGGCCAGATCTTGTTGCTAACCCGTAGGTAAAGTCCAAGTGCATTTGTATAGGTCCAGTGCTTCTCTAGAATTAGTATAATTATGTCTCAGGTGAGATGAAAGAATATTAACTCAGGAAAACAAAATTTCCCATTTTTAACTTGGGATATAATTAAATATATAGATTAACAATGAGCAAGTATTCCCATTTACTGGTAGTATTACAGTGTTAGCTAGACTCAGGAAGACATGGGAGGGGAAAAAATCTGTTGACTTTTTCCTTTGAAAAACTAACACATGAGCATGTTATTAAAGTATGCATCACAATACGTAGCACAAAAACACAAAATTCTGGTTGCATGGACATTTCCTAACTTTTGAGAGCTTTGCAAACTAAAGATTCTTTTTACATAGTTAGTGTGTATGGGAGTGTGTTCATAAAATCTGAAATCTCAGTTTCTCATGTGGAAACATATTGGCATCCACAGAGTTGAACCATTAGATCCTCAATACAGATCTCTGCCACTTTAACTAACCATGTAACTGATGATAGGAATAGATAGATTGCCATCCTCCCAAGGAAAAGTGACACACATTTTGCCAGTGGGTTTCGCAGAGTTGCTAACAGAGAAATATTGAGAGTCTATAATCTTTGGTTCAGATACGGGTTCAGAAGTAGGTTATGGATTAGCGACTCCAGACCCTTCTGTCCCATCCAGTCTGCCCTTGTCCTGTCTCCCCTTGGCTCCCTAATCGCAGTCCACTCATCAAGCCAGTGCCAGTCTCCAAACCTCCTTGCTCTTCATTTCAGGCATATCTTCTTGCCCAAATAGTCCCTATCTCCTCCTCTAAGCTCCCAATCTCAGTCCAATTCTTTCTTGCACATCTGTTCTTCTTCCCGTCTCCCTTCTTGTGCTCCTCATACCAGTTTCCCTTCACGCAGTTTACAGAGCCAGTACCTGTGGTCCTCCGCACTCTCCATTTCTATTTAATCCAAGTTCCAGAGAGATAGCCACAGGGGTTAAAGTACACCAGAATGGCACAGAACACCATTCCGGGGCCCACTATTTTAGAGGTTCAGAGTTCCAGGCCTCCTAAAAATAGAAAATGGTGCTGGAATGCTGCGTTCTGGGGCCCATTTTTGAAAAACAGCAGGCCCCGGAATGCAGCGTTCCAGCACCATCTTTTATTTTTAAGGGCCCAAACACTGAGCCCCCAAAAATAGTGGGCCCCAGAAGGGCATTCCGCCGCACATTCCGGCATGCAGGGGAGGGGGACAGGCTCCCCTGTGCATGCACATGCTGCAGTCTCCTGGCCCACTGTGCTGCTGGTGAGTACTGAGGTGGCCTGGCTCGCACTGTGGGCGGGGGGGGGGGAGTATTGGGGGCCAGGGGTGAATTTTTGGGACAGGGGAACGGATATTGGGAGCAGGAGGGGGGCCCACCCAATTAGAATGGTTCCGGGGCCCACCAAATTATACTTTAACCCCTGTATAGCCATGTCAGTCTAATTCAGCAAAACAAATGAGGAGTCCTGTGGCACTTTTAAAGACTAAGAAATTTATTTATCACATGATAAATATGAAATGGCTAAATAGGGACTATGGATTTTTTTTTCTCATTACAACAGGTGATTTGACCTCACCATCCTCTATATCAGTGTTTCCCAACCAGTGTGCCATGGCACACCAGTATGCTCTCAGGTCTGATCAGATGTGCCACAAAATTTTTGGAAAACTACTCAAAGAGCTCTGTATTGGCTCATTGGCTCAGAAATATTCATGAGTTTATTTGGAAACTATATGGTGGTGTGCCTCAAATTAATTAAAGGTAGTAAGGTGTGCCGTAGCAGAAAAAATGTCAGGAACTGCTGCTCTATGTGCTGTTTCCCAGTGTTTGAATCTTAACACCTGCTTTGATTTGCTGTCACCATCTGACGTGATCCTATGACGTACACTTCCCTGCATTTATTTTCCCCCCATTCTGTAAGTTCCCCATCTTCAGATTATCTGAAAAAGTGGGATTGTCTCCCACAAAAGCTCATGGGATAAATAAATTTGTTAGTCTTTACAATGCCACAGGACTAATTTGTTTTATTTAATTCAAGCTTTCTTTCCAACTCACAGTGTTTTCTTTCCTTCCATTTCCCACTCCCTCACAAGTCCCCATCTCTCTGCCCAGATAGTTCCAGTCTGCCTTTCATGTACTTTGTCTGTTGCATTCCTCCCTCACCTTCCTGCTCTAGTGGCCTTACAATCAAGTCAGGTAGATTCTATCTTCATGCTGCCTGCACACCAGTAGAGGGAGCATTAATAACATATAGAACAGGAGTGGGCAAAATATGGTCTGCCAGAGGTCACCACAGAAGCCAGCAGCAGCAACTGCAGAGAAAGTCCTACTTAAGCCCCTGCAAGCTAAGACTGGAGCATGCTCGGTACAAACAGCACCTTCAGAGATTTTACTTGAGAAACTACAAGGCATATGTGAACTGAGATTTTTCAGATGCATATAATTTGACCAATATTGTTATCCCCTTAGCACAGTAAACTCCCTGAGCTCCTACTGGATGTACCACAACAGTTCGAATGCACTCTACTGTGTTAGCAGTTTCTGCTTTGCTGCACACCAGGCAATTCTGACAGAAATCACTAATTACTGAAGCCAGTGCAGTGTATTAAGTATATTTTAATTTACTAGTATTCCAATCGCATATCAAGACACCAATATAACTGTTATTTGGCCTTCATTAGAGCTAAAATGGTTGAATTAACAAACATTCAATCTGTAAGTTTCCAGTTTAAAATGGCAACTAAACCTTCACTCCAATTATAATGGCATCTTATTTTCCTTGTACATTAAATTCTTCACATCGCATCCCTCGATTCAACTGTCACTTTTTTTTTAAAATTTATGATGAATCATAGAGGGGATAGGTTTATCTAATTTTATGCTTACCAGTCATGTCTTCAGACTGAAGATGTCTTTTAAGATTCAGAACAGGACTGTTATTAGAAATTATTGTGGTCTTTAACATTTTCTGTATTGAAAAGGAAAATGAAACAAAAACGAGTGAACCATACCAAACCAAAACAAACCATTAAAAGTGAAATGAAGCCAAGTCTGTCTTCTTTTCAGGCTTCTTGGGGTTTTGGGAAAAAATTAACCATGGAAACTCAAGCAAAGGGAAACTAGTAGCCTGTTCATACCAGACATTTGTTAATGAGAAAGTGATGCAAGGCCATATCAAAACCCCTTTTAAAGACTAAATATACCACAACTACCACTTCCCCTCTATCCTCAAGGCTTGGATACCCCATCTTAGAAATCTATTAGGTTGTTTTGACATGACTTGTTCTTCACAAATCCATGCTGACTATCACTTAACACCTTACTGTCTTCTAGATGCTTGCAAATCAACCCTTTAATTATTTGCCCCATTATATTTACTGGCACAGAAGTTAAGCTAACTAGTCTGCAAGTTGCTGGGTTGTCTTTATTTTCATTTTTAGAGAGGAGTATTATATTTGTCCTTTTCCATTTCTCTGGGATATGTCCCATCTTCCATGACTTTTCGAAGATAATAAGTAATGGCTCAGATATCTCCTGAGTAAACTCTTTGAGTACAGTTCTTCCTCGATGTTATGGATTATGGGGGGGAAGAGGTACCCGAATTTTCCGAATGTCTGGAAAATAGAAAGCCTCCTTTCCCCCAGCTCAGTGTCGGCTCCCTCCTCCCAGGAGCTGGAAGGGGGGGTGGTTAGGGCCCCCGTCCTTGGCCACTGGACAATGTTGTCTGGTGGCCAGGGAAGGGGTCCCTAACTGCCCCCCCTTCCAGGAATGGGGGGGATGGCCAGGAGCCGAGGACTGAAGCTGCTGCACCCGCCTGCCCGCCCGGTTTCACCGCAGGGGGTGGAGCAGCCAGACCACCGACCCCCAGCCAGTCATGCTTCCCCGGGGAGGAGGGGCTGGTGCTGAGCTCCGGTGCGCAGAGTTGGGATGCTGGAGCGGCCCACCCTGTGCCCAAAGAGTTTGGGCCGTTTCACCACTGGCCACCCCCTGGTCATGAGCAGACCCATTGGAGGGGGGCTGGGGGTGAAACAGCCCAAACTCTTTGGGCGCGGGGCGGGCTGCTCCAGCATCCTGACCCCGCATGCAGGAGCTCAGTGCTGGCTCCCTCCTCCCCCGGGAGGCGCGGCTGGCTGGTGGTTGGCTGTCCAGTTGCTCCACCCGCTGCGGTGAGGCCGGATGGGCAGGTGGGTGCAGTAGCCTCCAGCCCCCAGACCCCCGTTCCTGGAAGCTAGAAGGGGGGGGTGGTTAGGGACCCCTTCCCTGTCTGCCGGAGCAGCACAGCCAGGGCCCCAGACTTCAGAAGATTTGTCCGAATATCCTGAAGTCCGGACAATCAGGGTCCAGGAAATTGAGGAAGAATTGTATTCTGCAGTGCAAAACAGCAGGTCCTGGTGACCTGAAAACATCTAATTTGTCTAAATAATTTTTAAGTTGTTCTCTCACTATTTTAGCTTCTGGTCCTATCCCATCTTTCCTGCCATTCACTGTGTTAGGCGTCTAGTTGTCACCAGCCTTCTTGGAGAATAACCAAACAAAGAAGTCATTTAGTTCCTCTACTATTTCTACATTTTCTGTTATTGTTTTTCCCTCTTTATTGAATAAACATTCCTACACTGTTTTGGTCTTCTTCTTGTTTCTAACATATTTGTAGAATGTGTTCTTGTTGCCCTTTATGCCTTCAGCTAGTTTGATCTCGGTTTGTGCCTTGGCCTTTCTAATCTTTTTTCTAATTTTTCTTTTCTAATTTTTTGTGTTATTTGTTTATAGTCATCCTTTGTTATTTGACTGAGTTTCTACTTTTTGTAGGATTCTTTTTATTATTTTATTTTTAGATTATTGGAATCTTTCCTGTGCAGTTGAATAGTTTGCTCTTGTGCCCTCTATAACTTCTCTTTGAAAAACTGCCAATGCACAAACAGTATTCCCTAAAAATATATCTTTAAGGAGGAACAAATATCTGAGTTCTTACTATAAGAATAGGGATCTCTCTCTCTCCCCCTCTCTAATAAAAATGCACATTTCCTATCTACATCATAAATAAGTTCCTCCATAATATCTTATATATTCATGTCCCATATATATACCTTGTTTTCTTCATTGTTATAACAATGGTTTCAGTTATTAATAACAGCAACAGAAAAAACAAAAACAGAATTGAGAAAGTAATAGCAAGACATCACAATCATCAAAATTCCTAGTAACTGTTTTGAAAGAACAAAAGTAATATCATTTATTTATATTGTAGCAACCTAGAAATTCCAGTAATGGAACAATACCCATTGTTCTAGGTGCTGTACTTGACAGAACTTCATATAATGCAATTAAATGATCTGTGCTTATCAACACACAAGACTGTACACGTTTGACTAAAGAGTTGTAACAAACCTGAAGAAATAAAATGCTTCTTATTTCAGACAAATGGGTAAAGAGTTTATAAACAGCTCTGCAAAGACATTATCTTTTTTTTTCTTGAAGGCCCATGTATCAGTTTGACAACTCATGTCTTCAATGCTACATAAAATAATGAGTAAATCTGGCAGCAGCTCAGATTACTGCATTAATCTATATAAATCAAACTTTTGGAGTCTTAAATGTAATGTCTAGTACGTTTTCAGATATCCTTTCAAAATCTGTTACAATAGGCTTCAGCTATGAATGAACTGAGTGCATTGGCAAAAAATAATGTAGATCATAAAATGAAATATAGAAAGCCCAGCAGAATCAGAAAGAATGACAACCTTCCATTTGCTTATTTCAAGAACAGAAATAATCTGGTCAAACATTTTACCTTGAATACATAAGGTAATTTCCTGCCAAGTGAGCAGAGAAAACAACAAACTGTTTTTGTGGCTGGTTAAAGACATTTTGCCTATTGTATCATAAATACAATTCTTTCGTGTGCTGAAGGAGGAAGTGGATTGATTTAAATCTGTGTTTTAGGAATGAAAAGAAAAACCTAAATGCTAATATAATCTTCCTCAGACTGCACTTAACTAAGAAGAAGATCTTCATGCTTTTCCTAAGCCATAATTAAGCTCTCCCCCTGCTCAGCTGCAGTCCCTCTCCCTCCCTGGTCCAGAGACAAGCCTGACTTGGCCCCCTTGGCTGGCCCCAGGTGCCACCTGTCATCCTCTCATGCCGAGCTGGCCTTCGAGCTCCTAATAGTCCACCCCCCGCAGTGCAGCTGACCCTGCTGGCATGCCCACCCAGCCTTGAGACAGAATATTTCCTCTCCTCCTCCCCACCCAGCCCAAGGTGGTCAGACCTCCTGTCATCCTCCCACCTCCCCAAGCCTGGCTGGCCCTTCTGGAGCCCAGTGGTTCCTTCCCACTACTGCTGGCCAAACTAGTGCTCCCACTGAGCCCCAGGATGGTGCCCCCCCGCCAACCAGTGGCATACCAAGTGCCCAGGGGACAACACACATTAGCCTCCCCCAGCCCTGTGCAGCCCCTCCCCAGTGGCTGGGACCCTTTCTGCTCTGTGCAGAAGAGGGATGCTGAGGGTGGGGGGGCATGAAGCAAGGGGGGAAGCAAATGTGACAGCCCCCAGGGTGCCAGGCTGATGGGGGCACCTGGTTGGTCTCAGTACTAGCGACAGATTGGGAGGTCCCAGCCCACGCCAACCAGTTTTGGGGCACTGGTGCCACCATGCCCTACCACCACATGGGCCAGAAGTGGCTGCACTGCAGCCTCTGTAGCTGCAGGAGGGAGGGGGGGAAGATGGGTGACTGTGGCCAGAAGCCGCGGCTCTCCCTCTGCTTCTGCTACTGAGCAGCACTCTCAGCTGCCCCTCCTCTCCTCTTGGAGAGTGGTCGGCAGGTGGTTGCTGCTTTCAGGGGGCAGGGTCCTAGAGCACACAAGTTTCAGGGATTTCAACCACTTTCCCCCAGGTCCCCCAGCATGGAACACAGGCCACCTCGCCCCCACGCCCTGGGGTGGACATATTCAGTGCTGGGTGGGGGTGGGCAAAAAGGGGCCTGAACTGCACGGAGTGGGCCACTCGAGGGCCTGCTCCTGAAAACAGCAGCCCTGCACTGGCCACACTCTGCTCCCTGGGGAGCAGCGGTCAGCCGGGGCACCTGGGCAACCAGAAGCTCTGCTCTGCATCTGCAGCGGAGTGGAGGAAGGCCAACATGGCCTCTGGCCCCAGCTGCCCCACCTACTTCTGGCCACCATGTGGCTCCAGGGATGCCAGGCTGCAGGGGGACACCCTGCCAGCCCCAGGATGAGAGCTGGATTAAAGGGCTCCTGGCCCTCCCAGGCCACCCAGCTTGGGAGCACTAGGGCCGCAACCACCCTCCCGCCACATAAGCACAAGGCTGCTGAGTGGACACACTGCAAAACCCATAGCTAGTGGGGTGCAGGGGGGAGGGATGAGCGCGGATGGCTGAGGCCAGAGGCTGCGCCACCCTCCCTCTGCTCTGCTGGCAGTGCACCCTGCTGCCCTGCCTACCCCCAGCCAGCCACCCCTCTCCAGGGGGTGGAGAACAGCCCACACAGAGCTGCTGGTTTCAGAGGCAGGGCCCTCAAGAGGCCTGCTCAGCAGAGTTTGGGCCACTTCATTCTGTGCTGGGGGGGGAGCAGCCCAAACTCTGCTGAGTGGGTCACTTTAGGGCCCTGCCCCCAGAACTAGCAGCTCCATGCCAGCCACCCTTCAACCCTTGGGGATGGGTGGTTGCCTTGGGGTAGGGGGGCAGAGGAGAGCACTTCTCTGCCCCGCCAGTGGAGCAGAGCTGAAGAGGGAGGGTGGCATAGCCTATGGCCCCGGCTGTCCACACTCACCCCCCTACCTGCACAACCCATCAGCACTAGGGTCTGCAGTGCGTCTGCTCAGCCACTGTGTGTTTATGCAGTGGGTGGGTGGTGGAGGCCCCGGTGTCCCCAGACTGGGCAGTGTGGGCTGACTGAGAGCCCTCTAATCTGGCTCCAATGCTGGGGCCAGCAGGACATCCCCCTGCAGCGTGGTGTCCCTTGAGCTGCATGGTGGCTGTTAAAGAGCCACACGTGGCTCCAGAGCTGTGAATTGCCAATCCCCACTCTAGACATTAGGACATGCTCCTATATCCTACAAAGTATGAGTTGTTCTTCCACATTCTGCCCTGGTATCATTTGCTTGGCGATATTCTTAATTCCTGCCTTACTGTTGGCAAGCATTATTTTCTTTTTTCTTCTGATAACCCTGAAAAAAACAAACTGTAGCTCCTAATTATAAAGCACACATGCTAGAGAAGGCTCCATGTGTTACAGTGGTGAACTCAGTGAGAGACAGACAGCAAGGAAATAGAAATATTCCATTTCTTCAAAGAACAAATTTAAGATGGGGGGCTGCACTGTAAGATTCCTCTAATGAACCCACCAACTTGTATGTTGTATGAAGCTACTTTTACATAGTTTTCCTCATGACTATTCATTTCTTATGTAACTTCTCTGTTGCAACTTCTAACAAGAGCGCCAATTAGTTTTAATTAAGAGTGTGTGATTGTTATACCCTGCCTAAATAGGAACTGAACTGATATCAATTAATTTCAAATAAGCAGCTTACCTGTCAGAAGTCAGTAATGTCTATGTTTCTAGTACTGATCATGAGAGAAAATTTTCAGTTGCCACTACCAATTTCATATATAATCAGACCCCAACAGGATTTATTTTGTTATAAAGATATTTTCTTAGATTCCTTTGCTTTACCTGCTTTGTTTTTCCTCTATTCTCTTTCTGCTAATAAATCACTGATGGTTCTGAAATCAAACAGATACAGAATGCAGCCTCTAATCCAAAAGCCACCCTTCTATTTTAAGGGCATGAGAGGTGCCTTTACGTTATTGGCTGTCTGCAACAATGATAAAGCAGACAACATAGTTAGGTACTGCAGTACTGTAATATCATACAAAAGTTTTTTAAAAAGTCTTCAAAATTAGTCATCATCCCACGGCTAAATCTTCTGTGTTTTCTTAAAAATGTAACATGGAAATCTCAAAGGATTATACTTAACAGGCTCAATTTTGTTTTCACAAATTTGATTCAGAAATGCTCATGTTTGTAACTCCACAAGAAATAAAATGTACAGCATATTACAAGTATTAATAAAGCTGAACATGATATTCAAGTTCAGTCTTTGTTTTGGATTTGGTCAGATCCTGTGGGAGTTTTCTTCATTTCTTGCTACGATATATCCAAAGTTTCCAGACTCTAGCTGTGATGTAAAACTGACAGCTGAAATCTAGCTAAGAGAAAAATAACCCCCATTGAGTTAAATCATACAAAAATACTGTCAGACTTTTTGACTCAAGTTAACAAAATTTGGACTGTGGCTGGTTGTACTAGTTAGGAGAAAAAAACTGATAGAATCTTGGATGAAATATTGTTTATTTAGAAGTAATGTACAAAGCCTTGTTTCCCTGAGAAAACAAATCACAAAAGAAAGCTTCTTTGCTTATAGTCCCAAACCTCTTTTTTGCTAGTTCTAGGCTTCCCTAAATACTGTGCTTGTTTGGGGTTCAGAGACTGATATTACATCAGTCACTTTTTTACATTCATTCTAAATTTAAGTTGATAATGACATCCGACTCACAAGGAGCACACAATAAATTGTATATTCATTATTTCTGCATGGTTGTAGTAATTTATATTAAGCATGTCATGTAAGATTCCTAAAGGAAGGTCATAATCTGCTAAAACAATTTGTACTGTCAAAATATGCATATTGCTATTATGTATTATGTTAAAGATTTTGCTGTAGTTACAACATGTTATAAGCTTGCTAGTTAGAGCAGAGGGTACCCCCCACCCAGCAGATAGAGGGGACACAACAGCTGTCAGAGCTGACAAAGGAATTGTAAACAAAGAATTTATAACACAAGGACAGTTGCATAAAACTGTTCAATAGAGATTGCTAAACTCCATGACTCACTAAGAGGAGAGGGATTAAGCAACCTTGTGGCCCAGCAGGACTCACCCAGAGATGCCTAGACTACTGTCTAATGGTCATGCAGTCAGAAAATATAAAAGAAGAAAGAACACAGGCTGCATGATTGGTCCTTTCACCTCCCCCATCTATGCTGAAAGCAACAGGAACTCTGGAAGACTAAGAGACTGGAAACAGGCTTTGGAGAAGCCTGTGTACTGAGAACTGGAACATCTGAGTGGGGAGAGCAAAATGTCTAATCTAGATACTGCCTAGTGTTAAAGGTTTAAGATCTAGTTTTCATGTTTATTTCTTTTGGTTCCTTTCTCTGATTTCTTATGCCAAACCTTATGCTTATTTGAAGTCCATTCCCCTACAGTTGATAAACCTGTTTTATGTTGACTAAAACAGTGTGATGCTGTGAAGCATTTGGAAAAATCCTAACCCAGTTAATAAAAGGTTATGTATGACTCCTCCACAATGAAGGAGGGGCAAACGGGCTGGTAAACGTACTGGCCAAACTTCTGACCATGGCATGACAGTGTAACCCATGTGCCTAAATAGGTGCAATCTCTTTTAGGGACCCTTATGGCTGGGTTACGTTGCTGGGCAGATTTTGCAGCCCAGAAACCAGAAACTTCTGGTAAGAGGGTGAGGGAGCACACTGAGCATGCTCTACAAGTTTTATTGTCTTGCTGGAGTTGCATGCCCTGGGTGAAGCCTGAGAAGAGAAGCCTGGAGAGGAGCAAACAGAGAGCTGCAGAGGACATTGGCTAAGGGACTCAGTGAAAGGAGCTGAGCAGGAGTGGACTGCAGGATGTTTTCTCCCAGCTTTCGACTGTTTTGCAGGGGAGTTGTCTGCAGGGGAACTGAGAGCTGGATGGCCAGTGACCTGATTGCATGGTGCTGGCTACACAGGAGGAAGAAAGGACTGCACGGCATCTGCCTGAAGATTCCTGCAGCTAGAGAGGATGAGGATTGCTTACATTCTGCATTCAAGCCTCAAGGACTTAAAAGACTGCAATTGAGATAAGGGTGACTCCACCTGAACTTTGGGACTCTTGGGTTTCTTACTGTTTTGTTTAAAAGTATTATGGTTCCTTAGGATAAGGTGTGTTTAGTCAGTTAATAAAGTTCATTGTTACGTTTCTGTTGAGTAATAGTTTAATGTGGGATGGAAACTCTGAGCAGTCTTCGCTGTGAGTCCTTTTAACAACTGGATCCTGGCTCTCCAGTTGCTTTCATCAGGGGTTTTCTTTGTGAGGCACTGGAGAGGGGCAATTGAATGAATTTGAGCCCACCCTAGCAGGTTACAACAGGACAACTTTGGGATGCAGAGAAAAGAAGTGGGAGGGATTATTTGGGGCCTTCCTCTGTGAGATTCATGAGTTGCTTTGAGAGCTGGGGATGAGGTTCCACCTACTGTCAGGCTGAGTGATAACAGCACCTGGAGTAGTTTGCAGCTTGTGACTAGCAAAGCAGTGTGCGAGACAATGCGGTCTGGAGAGTTAAGGGGACAAAGCAATACTGTGGTCCCACATGGCACTCTGGGGAAGCCCACTATACCATAACAACACAGTTTAATCTACCCCACATGAGTACATAACTGCTTATTTTAAAAAATAATAATAAAAGGAAAATTATTGGTTAGCACATGAGAACATGTTCTCAAGTACTCTGAGATCATAAATAAACTAAAACTTGATTTCACTCAGCTCCTTAAAAGAACTTTCTGTCCAAATCACAAAACTAGCATCAGCTTCTGAAGAATTGATAGTGCCTGTGTAGGAATGGGAGCATTATATCATGTTCTAACAAGGGTGCAATAGGTCAGGATGGAAGTGTACACAGAGCTGTGTGTTGGGATACCTTATATACACATCCCAGGCACTTGCCATGCCAAAGATATTATTTCCTCACTTTCAGTTACCACCACATTAATTCCTTCTAGGTATCTTAAGCTGAGCACCTAAAAATTGGTTCACCCAAAATCACTATTCATGTCTGAAAATACAGGTCCTTCTCTTTATGTGGATGGATTGTCTAGATATACTGTTATTGAAGAAATAGGAAATCTCACTACTAAATTTTAGGAATAGACCTTCTTCAGACAGTATCACAAAATTACATGGGTCCAAAAGAAAGATTTTCTTCCCTACTTATTTGGATTCAGAAGGTGGCTGAAAATTTGTTCCCTCACATAACACTCAGGGAGAATGGTTACATCCACATGGGGGACGGACAGTGAGCATCAGATCAGAGGTCAACTAACTCAAACTCACAGAGCTCAGACTGCAAGTCTAAAAACTGCACTGTGACTTTCAGACTTGGGCAGGAGCCTGGGCTGAAGATCCTCCCCTCTTGCAGAGTCTTAGAACTCAGCTAGAACCCAAACATCTACACTGTCATTGTATAACCCACAGCCTGAGTCCTGTGAAACCAAGTCAACTGACCAAGGACAGTTGTAGCCATGCTATGGTGTTTTATTGGAGCGCTGATGTACCCAATATGAGCACGGAAATTATTTCACTTCAGCAGTATAAGATAACTTTGTAGCACAAACCAATTATAATCATCACTTTTCTCAGGCAAGATAACAGTCTCTCAACATGATTTTGCAGTCAGAATACAAAACTATCAGTAATGATCTTGAATCTAAAGTAATCTAAGATATCTAAGGACAATTTATAATGAAAAGGATTAAACTGGAGTTTGGTAACCAGGAGAAAGTATTGGGAAAAAGCAGCAGAATTGTGTGCTCTTGTTATTTCAAATATTCTGTGCTCATAGGAATGTTGAAGAATTAGTTAATGAGATCTTTTTATTTATATCTTACACACACACACACACACACACACACACACACACACACACACACACACACACACAGTTTTGTCCAAATTGTCCAGTACTAGTCTAGTTAGCATACTCAGCAGAAGGGTAAGTTGGAGGGATATTAATTATATATCTATATCTATATCTATCTATCTATATATAGAGAGAAAATCTTAAGAAAGAATCTCATATTGGCAATGCAATGGAAAGAGGGACAAAAAAGGTCAAATTCTAATGTCAAAGATTGCAGTTCTAAGACCATAAATAGAAACATATGCAACATATTAATTGAAAACATAAATACTACAATACCATTACCATTAAGAAGTGCTAAAATGTATTAGCACATTAACAATATTACCATCGTTTATGTGAATGAACTGCAATGATAGATTATTTTAACAACCTAAAAGTTTAAATACCTTAGTCTCTGCCTGGTTTAGCTCTCTTTTTAGGTCTTCCACCCAAATTCTCAGCTTCTTAACTTCAGCCTCATGTTGTTCCACTCTCTTGTTTGCATGCTTCAGTTCTGCCACCTTCTCATGATACTGCTTGTTTAGCTTGTTGTGTTCTTGCTGCAGATCAGTGAGTTCCTTTTAAAGAAGAACAATGCCATTAAAATACTAAACTACCTCTGGGGGCTGCAACAGGTTAAAAATTCTCTTAAAGGTAACTTTCTGTAGGGAAGCCTGTTATCATTATTGCAAGTCTTCCTCTTAAAATAGACTGGTTAAATATATTCCAGGTAATGTTTATTCTAAAAAGAGGAATTCTTCATTTTCAGGTGACCTTGAAAGTGCAGGGACTTATTCAGATCACTTCATGAAATAATACAGGGAGGGCAGATCCTCATTTGGTGCAAATTGTCCTTATATCTCCACTGATGTCACTGGAGCTATGAAAAATGGAATCCAGCAGAGAAGCTGTCCCTGGGCTTTTATAACAGCATTTCAACAGTGAGGTTCTACCACAAGAGGAGAAAATGATTCCTTCAGTATCAGACCTGTTCTCCTGATGCATCTGTGAGTAATGTCAGGGCTAGCTGTGATTGTCTAAAGAGAATTGCTGTGCAAAATTACATGATATTTTATCAAAAGACAGAGATTGTTGAAGTTAAATTAATTAACAAAGCCCTGACAGTTTTATTTCAAGGCAGATGAAACAAATATTAAACTAAAGTTCATCTATTTCCAGAGTGTTTGAAAAATAAAACAAATAATAGAATCAGAGAAGATTAGATTTGGACGGGACCTCAGGAGGTCACTTAGTCCAAGCCCATGCTCAAACTAGGACCAACCCCAACTAAATAATGTCAGACCATCTAAATCCATTTATATCTGTTTTCTTTGGCCAACTCCTAATTAAAATACTTACTTTCATAACATGCTAACCTAGTTTTTCTGTGCTAAATTAAGAATCATTTGGTCAAATATCTTAAGAGTGTGAAAACCAAAGTGCTAGCAGGTGATGCAACTAGGTTTTTGTTTGTTTGTTTGTTTAAAGTACCATCAAAACAAAAAGTTTTACATTTGAAATTACTAGTGGGTATAAGAACTACCACACGTGGAATAAGAAACTGTTATAAAATACTGTGTTGGAGAGTTTTCTATAAGCCTCCTGATTGTAATCCAATTTGTTCATGATGACGACAATGCCTCGTTTGTCAGCCTCCTTGATGATGATGTCAGAGTTCTTTCTGAGGCTGTGAATGGCATTGTGTTGTGCATAGCTGAGGTTAAGGTGTAAGGGATGTTCTTTATCCATGATTTCAGCCTTTGCCCAGTGGCGGAAGCAATCTATGTAGAAGTCCAGTCTGTTGTTCTGACTATCAGGAGAAGGCTATGTAGAATATTTCTTCTTGCAGTGTTGAGAGGAAGGTATCTGCAGGTTACTGCATTGTTAGCTGTACTTACGCAAATGGATAACAAATCAAAGCTTCTAAGAAAAACTGCAGAATTGGAATTCATATAGAGATTTGACACTGGCAATTTAGGGTTGAAAAGAGACTATGGCTCTTTCCCCCATCAAAACAGGTGATTTTGCTTTCCTCCCTCCCTCCTAGATGCTGTTCTTCAGTGTTTGAAACTAAACAACTGCACTGAATTGCTTTTTCAGTCTGACCTGATCCTATGACTTATATGTCCCTGCATTAATTTTCCACCCACTCTTTAAGTTCTCCATCTTCAAGCATCTGACAAAATGGGATTTTCTCCCAAGAAAGCTCATGCAATAGTCTTTAAAAGTGCCATCAGACTGTTTGCCTGTTTTCCTTTTTCAGGGTTTGTCAGCAGCAGTGGACACACACACACACACGATACAGGAATTTTTTATCATACAATATCATAATATCAATCAGAATTCATAAATTTTGCAGCCACAACTCCAATTCATCACATTATGTGTGAAGACAAAGTGGGAGAAACCAGCATTCTGTTTGTTCCAATATAGTTGACCCCTAATCCACTATAAAATAACGGTGGCATATAACTTTTTTATATATATATTTCCCCCTCCCTCACCCCATGCTTCCATTCTGGTTAAACTTGGCCCAAATTAATGAAGGTGACATTTAAAATCATTTGTTCAGTACATTTTGGAATGTACTATATTACTGTCACAAGATTAATGGGTTGAGCAAGATGTTTACTGGTAAGTTTGCACAAGAAATTATTTTACTTTTTAAAAATAAAAGCACCCAATTGGAAGTTGGAACTGAGCACAAATGAACTTGGCATCACATCATTTGACAGATTACAGCTGCGACAGTAAAGCAAAAACCAAAAAAGGAAATAGGCATAAACAGAGGTTGAATACATGTGACAGAAAGGCTACTTGAGAGATAAGACAGTTGTTTTGGGTTTTGGGGGGGACATAAACAAATAAAGTTATTTTAATATGGAAACAAGTTTATTCAGGTACAATGAGTAAGGACACTAAAGCAAAACTATTTATTTGAAAATTAGTCGAGGACATCAGCCTTGGCTCAGGAATGCACAATATCACACATGATGTTTTGCAGAAAGAATTGGAATAAGTTGGGTACTATCTCCACGTTCACCCTTATCTTAATGAAACTGTCATCACCACAAAGAATAATAGTCTATACAGAAAATAGCATTTAAAAACATGACACACTAAGTAAAATGTGTTTTTTGCTGCAAGTGGTAAAAAATTAAAAAGAGTCAATAAAATCCCATAGAAAAAGAAAAGTCAGCTATATCATGACATCCCCTCTGCTGTACTTTTCTCTAAACTAAAGAACATGTACAGTTCTCTTGGAAAAATCTGAAGAACAGTTTTCTCTTCAACTCTCTGAAATGTGCCTAAGTGCTGGTACCAACAACTGAGCATAGTGTTCCATCTCAGGCTTAACCAGTGATGACTAGAAATAAATAACTACTCTGCTTGTTTTACATGTAATGTTCCTGGTAATACAATCCCCTATATTCTGTAGTTTGCATATGCTCCCATTCTAGGGTGCTATTACCTTAACAGTATTCTTAAAGAACAGCGTACTGTATCATTCACTCCCTTGACAAGCACTCTACTTGTCTTAGATCCACTGGTTTTTTAGGCCTGGACTCTAGAAACACTTTTTTAAAAGTGAACAAACTCCATTCTGTTCCCTTGGTTTACTCTAAGACAAATATCCTATCAAAGAAAGATATATTGACTTTTATCCTGTCCTAATGAAACCTATGGTATGCATTCACACATGCCTCAACTCAACTTTTCTCTAGAATATAAATAATTTCAAAATGACAGTTTTATTAGTTGTCTTAACAATTTATCAGATATTGAAGTCAAACAGTTGTGCATTCAGGATTTGCAGGAATCTGAACATAGCAAATTATCCCAGTATTTGTGTTTACATTTTTCATTAGCTTTTCTAATGCCTCAAGGGGACAATTATACTAGGAAGCCTAAAATAGGTAGAGATGTGATTCTCAGCATAATTCTACCATCCATGAACAGAAATGATTTAAGACTAGATGTTGTTTTGTCTCACCTTCATAAATGGCTCCCTCAGGTCCTAAAAATCCCATAAAAAGTGTACTCAAATAGATACAAGTGGTGGTAGACTGTACAAACACTGATAATTCCTCTTCAACATGAAAAATATACTATATAGGTTTATCAGTATAAACCCTAATCTACACTTGCTGCACTTTATGGCAGCAGTCGACAGGAGATACTCAAGGTATGTAAAATACTTTGTGTATCTCCCATCACCTTACTAATGCCTACTTAACTCCTCCTGCACACTGCACTAAGGTATGCCATCCATTTGTCTTAGCATCACACCCTTGCAGGGGCTGGAGTTACTGAAGTCCAGAGCAACCAAGTGGTCTTGAGAGACCCCTCAATCACACGTGGAAGAGCCCACTGACAGCCGTGATTTTGCCACCGTCAGTATAGACATAGCCTAAGTATTATGAGACCTTCCCTCAGGGGTGTCGCTGGTGCTGGGCACTCCGGGGCATGTGCCCTGAAACCCAGCGCTGGTGCCCCGGATCTCCAGCCCAATTGGGCTGGAGATCCGGGACCCAGCCGCCGGCAGCCGCAGCAGCCCCGTCCCCGGTTGGGGATCCTGGGCCTGGTCACCCGTGGCCGTGGTGGCCCCCTCCCCAGCGGAGAATGTGGTGCCCAGTCGCCCGTCATGCTCCCTCCGTCCCTCCCCGCCCCAGCCGGGCCAGGCAGCACCAGAGCTGGAGCGGCGCAGGGCTGTTGGGGGTCCAGGGCTCCCCACATGCAGCCCGCTGGGACCAGCCTGGACCCTCCATCTCCGCTGCAGGCTGGGGCTGGGGCAGAGGGAGCTGGTTGTTGGGGCCGGGGGCCAGGCAGGCCTGTTCAGGGTCCTGGCGGTGCGCGGAGGCGGTTCCACCCCCGGGGATGGCGGGGACGGTGGGGGGGGACACAGAGCTTCCGTCCCCGCCCTGCATCCCGAGCCCCTCAGGACAGATGCTGCTGCCCAGCCTGGGGACGCTCCCCAGTCTCGGAGGCTCCCGGGGGCCTGGCCTGGAGACGGCCGAGAACCGGTGCA
The DNA here is from genome assembly GCA_007922195.1 of Podocnemis expansa. Taxonomy (NCBI): domain Eukaryota; kingdom Metazoa; phylum Chordata; order Testudines; family Podocnemididae; genus Podocnemis; species Podocnemis expansa. Next base: position 31,536,665 of record ML682005.1, on the reverse strand, counting down.
TGGGAGCTGCATGGCCCGGCAGGGGGATCCGGGGAGATGCCACTGGGGCATGGAGCCTGGCCTGGGGCAGTGGGGGGAGGTGGCTGCTGGCAGGGCAGGTCGGTTCGTGGCCTGGCGCCCCGGAGAGGAGCCATGCAGCGGTGCTGGGCCCTGTCCCTGGCCAGGGGGAGTGGCCTGGTGGCTGGTGGTGGGGCCTGCGGGCCAGGGCGGGGCCAGGGCCTGTGTCCCGGGTCCCTCCCCCAGTCAGCAATGCCCCTGCCTTCCCTATTACTCCTATGAACAAAAATAACTATTGGGATTCCACTACTACTACACTCATTCCCTTGGGCAACTTAAGTTAAACTTCAGCAAATTGTGCTTATTTGAATAAATCATTATGCTATCTAGATGTTCTTTATTCTGTTCCTTTCTGAATAGCCCACCCACACTGGCTAACTATAAATACAGCAACTGATGCTGCTTTTTCTATTAACCACTTCAGCATGCTCCTTCTTATGCTGTTTGCTTTCCTTTTCTTTAGCTATTGCATGGCACATAAAATTACCTTTTGTGCAATTCATATCAATTTACTTTTCAAATATTACCACCACAGATGATGTACAGCATATCAGATGGAAAAGTCCAATGTATATGTGAAACCTATCATATGAAATATGATTAACTTTTATGTTAAATTTAATCTAGGATATATTGCTTCTCTTGTGGAAGGAAAAACAGATCTGTTTGAACTGACGTTATAAATTCGTACCAGTTTATGAAATCCTTTATTAGGTCCAGAAATTCCCAGGCAAACTAAAAGTGTATGGCCGACCTCTGTGGTGCTATTAGGGAAAGAATAACTTACAGAATAAGCTTTTCAAGACAAGCAGAATCAATCATTTTTACTATTATAACCGAGACAAATTCCCATTAGAACTTATGCCGCACTTACAAGCAACTACTTTAGATTTTATATACTTGGTGCACAAAATATAGCAGTACTATGTTTCAAATCACTTCTGTAAATCTAATTGATTTAATAAATTCATACTTAAATTGCTTTCAATTACTTACTCTTCTCTTCAGCAGTTTTACAGTCGTGCGCATATACCAGCAGTAGAATATAATTAAAGGCCTTATTCATTAAAGATAAATTTTTGTGCTCCTCAGTCAACTCTTTCTAGCTAGAACATTTCTGTATGAAAAATTATTATGAAAAGCTGGAAATTAAATGCTTGGCTATGGACTGATCTGTACAGGGTTATATGTAAGTGTCCAGACAAGGCAAATGTATACATTTATCATATAAACATAAAATCAGTCGTTCATGGACAAATGTATAATATCACATTAACATTGAAGGCATGTCCAGAGCTACCATTTACATGCAGTTTATTCAGGGAAGTGACCCAGTACCTCATTGCTTTTAAAGACTATCTAGATTTTAAAATGTTTACAGAGCTGAACTATTATATCTTATACTGTATATGAAAATACAGAATCACACTGGTTCAGATTCAAGACAGAAGTATGACCACACAATGTCCTGAAAAACAAGGTAATAATTCACAAAATACACTTTTTGAGCTATGGATATCCACATGTATCCACACAGCTGTCAAAGATTATGGAAAACGGTATCCAGTTGGGTAATATGAGTTCAGGTGATTACGAGAGAGGAATGGCCTGACAATGTGTTCAGAACCCATTTAAAAGGGTTCAAAACCAGATTAGTCATATGCAGCTGATATCACAAAACAATGAAGATAATGCTACTTATTCCAGATTATTTGTATGCTTCTCTGTGGCACTCAGGACTGGAGTTTAAGGAGACCTCACAACCAATTTGTGCTGACAATAAACAACCTGTTAAGTATGGAAGTACTCTCCATATTGAATATATCAGGAAAATGCAGCAAAAATTAGTTAAGTGATTTGTCTAAGGTCACACACAAAGTCTGTAGCAGAGTTGGGTATAGTACACAAATTTATTTATTATCAGGCCAATGCTTTGGCCATGAGACCATCCTTCCCTGCCACAGCTGAGGAATTTGTTTCAGCCAGGGGCTATAATACATCTTTCTAAAATGAAACATTGTGGCCCTAAGAAGAGGCATATCACAATTTCCTTCAAGAAAGCAAATGAGAGGCTGCTTCTGCGGTTCCTAATTCACCATTAGGATTGATTGGAATTAATTTCTTACAGACTTCTGCTGCCTCAAGGTAAGTATCAGGAATGAAACTCTGCATAGGTCACACACAGAGCTGATTCCAAAACACTCCACAAAACAGTTTGGTGGTGCTAGCGGCTGGGGGATAGGATAGTTTAGCTGTGTTGCCTTCCAGGGTTCTGCAAACCTCAGGCTATAGATATCCACACAGCCCAGAATGCAGACAAAACATTGTGCTTGAATTTCTTCTAGGTTTTTAATCCTGATGAATATGTGAACTAGGGCATGATCCTTAGGATCAGGGCCCCTCAGTTGAAGGTAGGATTACCATCTTTGAAGTACAAAAGCAGGTGCAAGCCCCACCCACACAAAAGCAGGTGCAAGCCCCACCCACACAGCAAGCCTGCTGCACTCCAACCCCCAATCAGAAGGAAACTGTAACCTATCCATTTTTAACATTATTTAGAGAGCTAACACATTTATAGATAAAACAAACATGGAGTCTGGTGGCACTTTTAAAGATTAACAATTTTATCATGCGCTTTCATGGAAGAGACTCCCGCTTTGTCAGATGCTTGGTGATTATCTCCCACAAAAGCTGATGAGACAAATAAATGTGTTTGTCTTGCTGGACTAGACTAACATGGCTATCCCTTTGGAACATCTACAGATAAAGATTGATAACATTACAAATCTCCTCACTCACATTACTCAAACCTTCTGTCACACACATGCACAAGGCACCTGAGAACTGTTAGGCAGATAACAATTTTGATCTGTTATCACTTTAAATTGTGGAAGTGGGAGTACTGAAGCACCTTTAGCTGGACACAGACACTTAACATTAGTGTATTATGATAATCGTGCAAATCTTTTAGACCTACATTAAAAAAAATCCAGCATTTTTTTTCAACTGGCAAATCCATTAAAAAAAAAACAAACAAAAAACAAAAAACACACACCTGACCAGGCTGATCAAATACCAGTCAGATGGTAACTTTTGAATGGTGTGCATACTCCAGAAGCACTGTAGTAACTGTGTAATACACGGTTCATTAATCCCCATGACCTAGAGGTGCATTCACATTGGCAGGGTTGCTTTTTCAGAGAAAAAATGAATAAGCAACAGTTTATTTGAAGAAAAGAGGTACAGGGAAAAGAAACCAATGTGGAAGAATCTGTCTGGGGTTCTCAAGAGTTTTGCAGTCCCAGTTAGTTCCTCTTGTATATGCATTTTCAGAACTCTGCCATTATAAACTGGTATGAGTACTTGAGTTTTGACCACTAAGGAGTTTATCATTTGTGGGAGAAAGATCAATGTTACCTCAGTAAATGAAGTATCTTTTTGTAATAGGGGAGAGAGCTAAGAGGCATGAGCAGCTGTGCGGTAGGGGAGAGAGAGGTTTCAAGGGAGAGGGCTGATTAGGAGCAGGGCCTGCCTTGCATCCCCTGCACCAGCTGGGTTCCACTCACCAGGCAGAGAGGGCAGCCATCCTTTGTTTTCAGGGGTGCACCCTGTATTCTACCCACACCAGCTCCCATGCTGCATTCCCTGAAGCAGTAGAGGATGGTAACTGCGATGTCTGGGCTGGCCTGAGCCCGTTCCTCCCTGTTCCTCCCATGTGGCATGTGGAGGATGGGGTAGAGTGGGGGTAGTGAATGAGTAGAGTCTCAGGGAAGAGGTGACGTCATACAGCAGGGCTCCTCAACCATTCTCCTCAAAAGAAGTCATCAAATGCCACTTGTGAATATAGGCTTGAAATTAAATGACAGTTTCTAACCATTAGGAATGAAATTCTGAAACAAGAAGTAGGTATAAAACCCCTAACTGGCTTCAAAACTGATCTAGATCAGTTTATGAAGGGGATGGTATGATGAGACTGTCTTAAATGGCATGTAGTTAGCTCAAACTAAAAAACTGTTCTTAGTTCAAAAACTCATTTAGTTCAAACTAGCATGTCTACATCATGTTCATTTTATCTAGCCAAAGTGGCAAGTTTGAACTAAGCGGCTAGTTCAAACTAAAATATTTTTGAGTTGAACTAGCCAAGGGCTAGTGTAGACAGGGTTCAAATTAGTTCAGACTAAGCTTGTTTAATTTGCTAGTATAGTAAACCTAGCCTTAGTTACTACAGAGAATTCTTTCTTAGATGTCTAGATGGTGGGTCTTGCCCACATGCTCAGTATCTAACTGATCACCATATGGGGGTTGAGAAGGAGTACTCCATCAGGTCAGACTGGCAGAGATCCTGGGAGGGTTTCACCTTTCACTTGCATCACTTGAAGGTTTAAATTAGATGGATTCTCTGAAACATACAGTCTGAATCATGATCTGAGTACTTCAGTAACTCAGCCACAGGTTATAAGCCTATTCCAGGAGAATAAAAAGGTTCAGTGCCCTGAAGCATGTAGGATGTCCAATTAGATGATCATGATGGTCCCATTGTCTATCTCCTTTTTGGCTCCAAATATACACTGAATAAAATGGGCAACTGAACAGACAACAAAACAAAACAAAACAAAAACAAAAAACAGACAAAGATCCAATACTATGGTCTAGACAAGATGTTTTCAACCTGTGGTCTGCAGACCCCTGGGAGTCCACAGACTATGTCTAAGGGGTCCATGAAAGGCGACTATGAAAATGAAGTTTTGGACCCCAGAAAAGGCATTCAATTTTTCTGATCAATCCGAAGTATGTGAATACTCCCACCAATGGGTCGGACCCCAGAAGTGTTGTCAGTTCCATACAAGACCACAGTTTAGTGTCTTTTCTTACGCTGTATCAAATACCATGCTGAGCATGTGCAATATTTATTGTTGAATTCTGTTCACTCAATTTTCTGCAGATACTGTATGCTACTTTTTTCTTATGCATTTTGAACTTGAAAGTGAACCTATGGTTTAAGACAGGAAGAGCAAAATTTCAGCTAAATAGGGAGGCAGAGAATACGTTGGTGTCATACAATCATTTAACAAAGAAAGATAATTCTGACTGGAGAAAGGCAAACAACAATAATAATAATAATAATAATAATAATAATGCAGTTCTTACTACAAGAAAGAAATGACAAAGTGAGCATTTCAATAGTGTTACTGAATCTCAGAAGGACACTAGATAATATGACCCAAAATATATTCACATGCACTAGGACCTGATGACCAAAGGCTTTAATGTGTCCTGCATTATGAAGTTCTCTTTAATGTGTCTGAAATCAGTCAATCTGCATCACCACCTTGAAACAAAGCATTCTCAGTTTAAAAGACAAAAGTAACCATTTCTTCAATCCGAAACTGAGTGAACTGACAACGGGAAAGAAAACTATCCATTCTGCTTTCAAGCACTTTTGTATTCACAGTGAAGAACCTTTTTCTGTGAAAAAGGCTGGAAAACCTCACACAATTGCAGATCTGTTTCTACCTTCAGCAAAGATATGGTGACAGAAATGATGAGTGTGAAAGTAGTCAAGTAATGTGATTTAATACCTCCCTCAGAATATACTGTTTCATGCTGAATTCATGAAGTGGCTGAAGACATAAAAATCAGTTTATGGTCCAAATCAAGAGGAACTCGTGGTTTGTTTTACAGCTAGACCCATCTACAGATATTGGTGTTGCCAACTTACTTCTATACGCAGAAAATGAGATTGAAAGTGGGGTGTTGGAAGATTTTTTGTTTTGTCACTTTTTATCAACCTGAACATGTGCAAGTGACTTATTCAATGTAGTTTATGCTTTCCTGAAAACAAAAGGCATGGACCGAGGTAAGTGCATTGGCATTTGCACTGATGCATGTTCAATGGCAAGCAGTATTCTAGGGTTAGTTGCACATATTCAGAAAGTTGCCCCTGATGTTCACTGGAAAAACTGCAGTATTCCCTGAGAGTCACTGGCAACTAAGAAAATGCCAGGCAACCTTAAAAGTGTCTTGAATATGGCTTTGAAAATGGTTAATTTTACCAGCGCTTGATGAGTCAATTTATGTATATTTTCAAATTTTGGCATTGAAATGGGGAGCAAATATATGCATTTACTTCATGCTGAAGTGTACTAGCTGTCAAGAGGCAAAGCGCTTGTATATTTTTCAAACTGCATTCAGAAGTGCAAGTTTCTTTTCTTCACCGTCCATTTGAAATATTGTGTCACCTTGGAAACAAAGCATGGCTTTGTGTCTTGCTTACCTGTCTCATATTTTTTCATGCCTGAATGACCTCAACATAGTATTGCAAGGAAAGAATGTAATGGTTTTCAGTGTGTGTGACAAAATTCAAGCTTTCTTCACAAAACTTCAACTCTGGGTTCTCAAGTAAGAGAAAACTACTTTGACAGCTTTTGAAATCCTTGACAGCTTTTTGGCTGAAAATGGGTTGGCACTAGACAGTTATGTGAAAAATGAAATAGAGGAACACTTGGTGGCACTCAAATCTCAGTTTCACCAGTATGTTCCTGAAATCTGAAAATGAGCAGATATGTAACCTCTTTGTGGAAAATCCAAATCTAGGTCCTATCTAACAGCTAAAGAGAAAGAGCAGTTACTGGAGTTCTTCTCACCAAGAGACTGAATCTTGAATTCAAATAGGAACTTCTTGCCTGGTTCTGACTGAAAATAAAAAAGCATATCCTGATCTGACAGATAAGACCATCAAAGTTTTGATGACATTCACCACAACATATTTATGTGAAAGTGGGCTTTCAGTCTGAAGTTATGTCTTCACTGATGGCAGCAAATTTGCTACTGTCAGATCAATTCTTCAGGATTGATCGACTGGCAGTGGAGACCCGCTCAATTGATGCAGAAGTCGATTTAATAAATCCACCCCTGGCAAAAGATTAATGCTACATCAATGGGAGTAAATTTCACGTCAGCACAATGAAGTAAAGATGCTATGGTAAATCAAAGTTAAGAAGCTGACAGGAAATACACAAGCTACTCTACACAGCTTGCGTATCTCTCATTGCCTACCGCTGAATCTTCCAGTCAATGTAGACAAGACATTAGTATCACTGAAAACTCAAACCAAATGAGATGTCATAGGAGCTCTAAGATTGAAACTAAACTCTATCCTAACAAACTTTCAGGTGCTTTGTACTAAGAAGTAAACTCAACCATCTCTTTAGAAATGACGACAAAATGGTGAGTTCATGTTGTTGCTCACAAGTTTTCCAATAGACTTAGAGCACACTCACATTGGGCTGATAATCTATTTCCCAGTGTGGTTTGTTTAATTTTGGAATGATTGACCTTCACTGTGAAAGCTCTAAGTACTTCTGCAAATGATTAAAACAAACCTCACTGAGAACATGTGAAGGGGGTGTCCTTGGTACTGTTCTCTCTGGTCATGGTATGGCTGGTTGGTTGTTCTCCCTTGCAAAGTGTGTTCAGTGTACACCAAGTATGAAACAAAAATGATCTGAGGATGAGTACACTTGGTAAGTGTGCTGAGCTTAATACATTTACAAATGTCCTCAGTGTGAAAGGGCGGTTGAATTATCTATTTATTTTGACAATAGATTTTTAAAGGGATCTCATCTTCCATTTGAAATATAGGGGTCTGCAAATGAAAAAAAGGTTAAGAACCATTGTTCTAGATATATCAAAAACAGACTTACTCTACAGTAATTCCACAGTAGAGGAAGTCTACTGGTAAGTCAGCAGCACCTTCTGGTTGATAATTTCCAAGGTAGCTGACCAATCCTAAAGAAATATCATGGATACCTCATCTCTATCCATTGAAAGGAGATAATCAACAATACAGTGCTGTCTAAAACCAAACTAACTGGAAATAAGAGACTTGAGGACTCCATGAATTGCTGGAGCTATTTCCTCAGCATTCTTGATCACCCAAGAGACAGAGAATTTGTCTTTAGCAGAGGTTTATAACACTGCATCAGAAACTGGCACCGTCACACAGGTATTAACAGTCATATTCCCAATCACTGTACATCTCCCTAATGTCTATCATTATAAAGGATGGACATGGCTATAACTCGTATGTAACCAATATATCTTTCAACATTTCTAGAGTCATAGCAAATGTCACAGGCAAAACAGCCCACATGGTGAAGATTTGCTCTACCTCCAACCCCTCCCTTTTCATCCACATGAGAAATTGCTCCAAATTCAAGTGAAATATCTGCAAAGATTTTGAAAACTTCTCACTGTGAGATGCATACAAGTATCAGAAGATAAAAACAGCCTGCATTAGTCAGATTGTTAAGTAAATACTAGAGCTACACCAGTTGCCAGTTTTCTGCACTTGTTAAACAGACACAACATAAGATGCATTTTTTAAAAAAAAGTGGTCCAATTCAGAGCAGAGTTTAGGTCTCTGGCATTTCAGTCATATTCCCTCCCACTTTAGCCAGATGTCATGTGATTACTGTAGAGACTGCCAAGCATGCAGTCAGTAACAAGGGAATTTATGAAACACTATGCAGGGGTGGCCAAACTTATGGAACTCAAGAGCCACACAAGTTGATTATTAAACCTTCAAGAGCCGTACTGAGGCATATAGCCATATACTTTTACCCACTAAATTGATTTGTGACATTCTTCCGCGAGCCACACTTTTTCATTCAAGAGCCAGATGTGGCTCCCAAGCCACAATTTGGCCACGCCTGCACTACTGCAACATTTTGCCAAACTGACTGGTCTGTTGGTAAGACTTCCATAACTCTCCACTGTGGGCAAGCTGTGCTCTGATTCTCTTTTCCATTTCATTCCAGTCCTTTTCCAGTAGTTCTATTTTTAAAGCTTGGTTGTTTCATCCCCTCTTGCAGATACTTGTTTTTCTGTGTGTTTTTACATGTCAGACAGTTGTTTCACTTTATTTCATACAGAGTTTTTCTATTTATGAAATTCACTGTGGAATATTTTGTAATGCACATTGTGTTATCTCTTTAAAATTTACAGAGACAGTGCATTAAAAGCTAAACAAACAAGGACTCCTGGGGCACTTTTAAAGACCAACAAATGTATTTATTCCATGAGTTTTTGTGGGAGAAAATCCCCCTTTGGAAACTGTTTCTCTACCAACTTTTATATTTTACATTTCATTTAGGTTGAGAGAGATTCCATGGTCTGAGTATAAGTTTAAGAGTCATTTTAATCTCAGTTCAGACACTATATCTCTATGTAGCCTTTAGACTCACAATTATTCACTTGAAGTTTCTCCATTTATAGAATAGGGATAACAACAGCCTCATTGGCATTTTCATTATGATCCTGCACCATGCAGAACTCACTAGCTTCAGTTAAATTCTATGAGTCAGAATGAAAGCTCAGGGTTTTAGTGTCACTTTTGTGTCAATATTTTTACTGAATCAAAGCTCCTGGTATTATGGTGCTGGTTTTAGTTAACATAAGAATGTTATTAAGTGGTCAACTAAACTCTGAGATTTTTACTCAAATTTGACTCATTCTTTACTGAAGAAAACTCCCATAGATGTTATTGAGTGTTTAACAAGTAAGAACAACCTCAGAATTTAGCCCATTAAGCTAATGGGAGTGTCTGCTATAAAATTTCTGAAAAAATTTATGTTAGTTGTTACTTAGGAACTGAGTATTTCATGCATAAAATTTCAGTATGCATTGTCTGAAGTTAAAAATATTTTCTTTTCTACGATGTAATAGGTCTACTCTTAGGAAGCATGCAGTAATAAAAAGAAATCTTCTCCAGTTTCCTTCTGGTGGACTTCACAGAAACACATCAAACTCTAAGGAACATAGAGTATACGATTTCCAAAGCACATTTAAAACTTGAGGATTATATAGGTTTTCCCCATCTAATTCACTTTAAAAAAGCTTCATGAAAGCTATTGCCTTCATACTGCCTATCATAATATAAATGCTAGAATTATAGGCAGTAATTTTTATGAGGTTATTCAGGTCTTTAGTCATTTGACAAATAAAAGGCATGCAATTTTTGATAGACCTAGCATCTTCTAATCTAAGAGCTGTCAGCTGAAATACAGCATTTGAAATGCCTCTAAATCTGAATTTGCCACTGCTGCTAACCCAATATAATTGAAGTGCTTAAAATTAAAAGCTTTTCCTATTGTTTAATTTTGTACAACATGAAGCTATGCACAGAAAAATCATCTTATCTCCTGTTTTTCTCCAATCTTCTGCCCTATTTTTTTAATTTGACTCCTGATGACAACACTAGAAAAAGAATCCCATGACAGACCAAAAACATTACACAGCCACACAATGATTTTTTTTCTCTTTGTGATTAAAAATGATTGAAAACCGAAAAGCCTTGAGACTGTTAAAAAGAGTACTTGGATAAAAATCAATGTCATCTAGCGCTGTAGCCATTAATGGTTTATACTACACAAACATTTCAATAAAAAAGGGCTTTGTTCTGCTTTACAGATCTCACCATGCATGCATCTGATGAAATGGGTTGGATCCCCTTAAAGCTCATGCTCAAAGAAATCTGTTAGTCTTTAAGGTGTCACAGAACTCTCATGGTTAGCGCATTCAAAGTATTCTCTTCATTCTAATCTCTACCTTTGAATGACTTAAGTGGTTCATTTTTTATATCTGATTGATCTTTCTTACACTAGTAGAAATCATGATTGACACCACTGAAGTAATGAGAAGCCTAAAACAAATGTTCAGATCCAAACATCCCTGATCCTTGGAGTGCACACATTTTCCTCCCAATGTTACCCCTTGGAACCACTGGTAATTAGCAAATCTTCCAGTTCAGTTAATACCACCTGTCCAGTAGTTCATTTCTGAAAATATCAAACAGTTTTTATTAATTCAGAGGAATGTCTGTACAACCCTTAAGAAAAGGTGTCAAGAATTTAATCATTTAGGAATTTAGAAAATAGGAAAGGAACAAAGTTAATCCCTTATGCCCTTTTCATTCATATGTATTAAGGTTTCAACAGGCTTTATAATGAAAAAGGAGTGAAGAGTGTGATTCTGAAGTAAAAAAAAATATATATACAAAATTGATATTCGAGTCATCAGAATTTTGGCAGCATATCAGAAGATGAAGGTGAACTGGCCAAAATGAGTAAGAAGCATCAATAAACACCAAAAAAGGTTCCCTTTGATCCATCATTAGAAAACATTCACCAATGCTGACAGCAGAAGGAAGTGACTAGCATTATAAAAATTGTTGCACGGGATTACTACAGGTACTCCTCCCAATCTACAGCCTCTATCCCCCCTTAACAAAACACCATTCAGGTAGAGATGGCTATATGGGACGGTTTCTTCAAAGAGATCTTTCTGTCGGTGGGGAGCAGGAAGAAGAAGAGAGGGATATTACTATAGAATCATAGTGTAACATAGTACAGTGTGTGTGGGTGTGGGGAGGGGCTGTTTCTGCTCCACATTTCACAATGCAAGAGGTCAGACTTATTTGCATGGTAGTATTGTGCCTTTATACTAGCTCTGGCACTCCATTCACCAAGCCCCATGTACAACAGAGCCAATGGAGTTGTAGTATAAAGCACCATTCAGTAACCCCAAGCAACGGATCTGCATGAAGGAAATAATTAATGTAGTCCTTGGCTTAATTATGTTTTTTGCCTAAACTCCATGGGAGAATGTGCAAAGGTCTGAATAATATATGCACTTCCCCACTCACTAACCAGCTCTGTTTCTCCTTGCTCCCTATGCAGATCCTAGACCTCTGAGCATGTCCATATTGTCCAGGGGAAAGACAGGGATTAGTGGAGGCAACTCACATCTCATCCTACCCTTGGGTAAGAGAAGAGATCCATACGTAGACTGCAGTCCCGGCCTATATTATTGCAACAAATTTGCTCACAAATAAAAGCTACCTGTCACTGAGCATATTTGCATGACTTTAGATATTATGTTGCTTCCTATCGATTTAAGGTATAAATCCATTGTATTCATATTTGAGACATCCAATCAATTGCTAAGTAAATTCTGTGCTGATCATGTACAATATTTTGGAGGCTAAAATGATTACCTGTGATTATGGTAATAATGATTAAAATTAGCCTTGTGCATTGACTATGCTGAGCACCTAGTTCACGTGAAGAAAACCTGCATGTAACAAAAGTAAATCATAATTCTGTATGATATAAACATCCAAGATAAACAGAAAACTAATTCTTGGTTGTCACTTAGCTTTGGCTTCCTTATTAATACTCTGCAGTCGTATTAAAAGTGAATGCTGAAAATGCAAAAGGTTCCGATCATTTTCTAAAAACATGTAGAAGCAACTTGGGAATCTATTATCATTTTAAGCACACAAGACCATTAAATCACTTAACATGTCATCTATTCACTTTCAATTACCCACACTCTTTGTCGGGGATATAAACTCTCTAAGCATATAAAATGAGATTTTTGAGATTTTTTAGTCAAATGACATTGATTTTTACTATTATATGAATGTAAACTTCATTAGAAATGCAAACAAATTAATGGCACACCAGAAATAAACCTAGAAAAAGCATTTTTGATGTGTTTACATCCTCAAGGCAGCATAATCAATAGAGAAAATGCACTGAAAAATATGGATTGTGAGTAAGAAAAGTCTTTTTTAAAAGAATACAGAATTTACAAACACATCTTTAAAATTAAAGGCATATGGTCAATTTAACTTATTCAATCCATCTTAATTTTGGTTCTCCTTGTTATCACATTTAGGTAGAGCTCCCCCCCCCTTCATTTTTCAGGAGCTGGAGCTGAGTGGTGCTATGAGATCAGCTGATGCAAATTAGGAGTGGGGCTTCCCTTCTCAGGGGGCTATTAAGGCAGCTGCTCAAGCAAGCACTGACCAAACTGCAGCAGCACAGGCAGTGCCAAATAGGGCTGAGAACAGAGAAGTTTTAGTGGGAGTTTTTTTGGGGGGGGATGTATGGTGGGGAAGGGAGAATGGTATTTAGGGTTTTTGGGGTGCCTAATTGAGGGTGTGTTTTGCTTCCCCTTCCTGTTTCTGTGTCTCACTAACATGAAGTAAGGAGAAAGGCAATGACAGTCACAGAGGCAGAAGAAGTAGTTATTCAAGCAGTGGAAGAGACAGTGAAGATGACTGGATGTGGAAGCTGTGGAAAGTACAGGATCTTGGAGGGGATACCTCAAAAGAGTTTTGTATGTATGAAGTACTGCCTCATAGAGCTGATTGAAAAGAATATTTGAGAGTTGGAGAAGCTGGTGGAAACTCTTGTTGAGTTTAGAAGGGTGTTTGAGCAGCTGATGGAGCAGACAAATGAAGAAGCTGTAGGGGAAAAAAAAACAGATGCAGATGGAAGCAGAATTGAGCACCTCTGAAAGGAGAATGCTGAGTGAGGGAAGTGGCCAGTGAAAGCATGTGACTGTGAGACGCCAGCAGAGGAAAAGATGGCTAGTGAAGGAGAATTAGAACTCAGAAACAAGTTTATGGGGTTAGAAAATGAAGATGGGTCACAGCAGTTGTTTACTGAAGATAGGAGGACAAGGAAGAAGAGAAGAGCAGCTAGTCCTATACGAAGAATGGATAAGTTAATGGAGGTATCATCAAATAAAAGTCCTAGGAGGATACAGGAGCAGTTGCAGAGGATTACAAAGGAGACTTGCAGCCAGAAGAAAAATAAAGATAGGCTGGCGAGTTGCACTGTTACCAGGAAAAGGCAAGTCAATGCTCCTTGCTGAGAAGGACAGACAGGCCTGTAACTAGAGCTAGTCCAGAGAACAGAAGAGTGAGCTGCTTGCAGGGTATTAAGATGTGAGATGTGGACCTGAGGCTGAAGAGAATCCTAACAGAAGTTAGAAATAATCCTCTGATTTTTTTTTATGTATGTAGAAATGATATAGCAAGATTGTATCAAAAGACTCTACGCCAGGCTGTGGGGGACTCTTAAGGAAACTGAGGCTCAGGTGATCTTCAGTGAATTCTGCTTGTCCCTAGAGGAGGGTAACAAAGCCATGACAAGATTCTGATGATCAACAGGTGGCCCAGACAGCTGTTTTATAAGGAGAACTTTGGGGTATATGGTCACTGGCAGGCATTTATGGACAGAGGACTGTTCTCTTGGGATGGACATCACCTGAACAGGAAGGCAAGCAGACTGACTAACTAACTGTCTGACTTGATCCCATGACTTATGTTTCCCTGAATTTATTTTCCTCTCATTCTGTAAGATACCCATCTTTGAAGCATCTGAAATGGGATTTTCTCCCACAAAAACTCATGTGATAAATAAATTAGTCTTTAAAAGTACCACAGGACATCTCGTTTGTTTTCCTGAAGTAGACTAACATGGCTACCTCCTTTGAAACTGATTGAGAGCTTTAAATTAGGGAGTTGGGGGAGACACCCAGATAATCTCCATGTCTGATCTTAGCATTGAGAAGGAGGAAAATGAAATAAAAAAAGAGACACAGATGTGGGGAGCAGAATGGACATTAAAAGGAAGAGTAGTATAAATTCTAATCTAATAGGCAATATTGTCAGTAGAACAACTGTCCCAAATCAGGTAAGAAACATGAGTAAAGTCAAAAGAGCAAAAATTAAAATGTTTGTATGCCAATGCAAGGAGCCTGGGTAACAAAATGGAGGAACTGCAGGTACTAGCAGAGGAAGTGAAACCAGATCCTGTAGGGATGCCTGAAATATGGTGGAATAGTAGTCATGACTGGTATACAAGTATCGAAGATAACGTGCTGTTTAGGAAAGACAGATGTAATGGCAAAGACAGTGGAGTAACATTGCATAAACTGTAAAGAAATTAGAAGTGATGGAATTGATAAAGTCTGTCTGGGTAAAAATCACATTAGGGAAGATAACTATTAGAGTTTCTCCTCGGATAGTGCTTGGGGGGGGGGGGTGCTACAGACCACCGAGATCTGATCTGGACATGGATAGAGACATTTTTAAGACCTTTAATGAAGGAAATATTACTGGGAACTGTATGACTATTGGAGATTTTACCTTCCCAGATATACACTGGAGGGCATGTGAATCTGATTATAATAGGGGCCCAATTTTCCTGGATGTGACAGCTGATGTATTCCTTCACCAAGCAGTACTACACAGAAAACTACAGCTTTACAACCTATCCTGAAGGGGGTGGAGTGTGGTCATTTTGCTGTTACATTTCAAATATGGCATGAAAATTTGATGTCATGTTATTTAAAGGCAAATACTACGGTATCCTTCTGTTGCTATCTGTTGAGGGTTTCTACCACTTTACAATGCCTACTCAGCAGGAACAAAAAGTAGCAAACTTTACAGCAGAGTGTGAGAATTGTCATCCCATATCCCATTTAATAATGGAATTATACACAGGTATCTCACATTGTTTGAAAATATATTCTGGAGCAGGTATAAAAAGTATTCAGTACAAGTCCAAACCTTCTGCAGTTACATACACTTCAACTTGAATGGTCCCTTAGCTTATATGCTATTTACGCTAAAATATCAGTTTGATCTTGCTTTAGCTGTGACACTCGGAGTAACTTTTTTCAGACCTTAGGAAGACCTCTGTGTAGCTCAAACGCTTGTCTCTTTCACCAACAGAAGTTGGTCCAATAAAAAATATTAATGGTCTTACTTTTTCTTTCTCCAGATCTATTGTGAGTTGAGCAGGTTCTATACATCAGGAGTTCATATGACTATCAGACTTCTCTCAAGGTACTGACTTTTTTCCCCCCTCTGTGTTATCTACTGAGCCCAGTAATGTTTTCTGAAATTCTCCACTGTTCTCAGTATCAATAATAGATATGTCAACACACCAATAAAAGATCATGGAACATAATAAATAAAGGAAGAGGGAGCTAAAGAGTGAGTGATCACCTTTTCCAGACATTATGAGGAATCTACCCCATTTCCAAGTGATCATACCTCTCTCATTCCCCCAATTTCAAATTTGCTGTGAAAAGGGTGAGACAAATGACATGTTCTCCCACTTAATCTTTTTTTCCTATCAAAATTCTCTCTCTAAACTTACCCAATGAATGTTCTTACATGACACATAGAGTCACCAGGCTGAGAACTGATCCTTAGATTTGTGGTGATAATAACAGGGCAGAAAATACCTGTCTAAATTAAATTTGGCACAAAAAAGATATCCCACCAGCATGAAAAAAAAATCAGTTTAACCACATGATTTCAATATCTAACTAAAAGTTAAATATGTATTTCATTGCTTTGCTGAACTGGGGCTTTGTTCACTAGACACTGGTGGTTCCTTATGTGTTTCAGATATGAGATGACAAAGTCCACTCATCAGTTATGGAGCACACATTCTGATGAATTCAGTATTGCCAATTCCAAGCGCTCTAAAACTATGGGTCAACTTCCATCCTCCTAAAAAAAGTGATTAGTTTGGCTTAAAATACTATGACATTTTAAAACAGCAAATTTATGGTTGCTTTTATTTGTCTTCTAGTCTTTAGAGCTTTAATGATGGTACTGTCAGGCTTTTCTCTGCAATCATAAGGCCTAGAAATCTGTTTAAAAAAGGAAAGTGGAGATTTTCACTTAATTTGCTGACTCCAGAAGCTGTAGCTTTAAGAAATAATACCAAACATTACAGTCTGAAGAGCAAATCACAAAGAATCGACAACAGATTACCCTTGAGCCATGAAGGCACCACTGCCAGAGTCTGCTTAGCCTTCTGTTCAATTACACCCTCTTTCCGGAAACCAACAGTCAGTCAGTTTGCTAACCCCACTAATAGCTCAGAATCCAGAACTATCACACTGTAAATGCTATGGGCTTCCAAAGGGTTATGGACTTGCCAATCTCAATGCACTAGGAAGTGAGGGGAGATGTTGGCATTATGTGCTAATGAACTCCTGTTTTTAAAATAGATGTATGAAAGAAACTAGACAACCACCACCCCCAGCCACTAGAGTATTTTGAGGAGTTTTTTAAAGGGTCAGTTAAAAGTAATTCATGAAATTAATTTTATTAATATATATTTCTAAATTTATACAGTGAATATACATTTGTACATACTTTGACTGTATCTCCTCTCCCAGCCATCATATACTGCTCATCTTAGAATGTAAGAACTGTGGGGCAAACTCATATAAAAAATTAAAGATATTTTATCTTTAAAGGTTATGGCCAGCACCAGATTAATGTAAGGGCTTTAGGGGTTGCAGCTCTGGGCCCCAGCCTGAAGGGGGGACCCAGACTTCAGCCCTTAAAAGTTTCTGCTGATCTGACTCTGTGAAGCTAGGTTATTGACACTGGGGGGGAGCATGGGGGCCCTGGGGCCAGAGGCCATAGCAGATTGTGTCACTCCTGCCCTGCCCCGAGGCCAGCTGGTCTAGCCCAAAGGGTGGAGAGGGATGGTGAGTGTTTGCTATACTCTGGCATCTAGGCTAGCCAGCATACAGGGTGGCCACTGGTGTGGCCTTCCAGGCCTGAAGTGCTTTTGGGCCACAATGCTGGGGCCCCTATGGCTCAGCCTGGCATGGAACCCAAGAGAGTGGCCCAACAGCACTCCAACTTCTGGAGCACTGCCACCATAGGCTGCCTGATGCACCAGCCGACCCAACCCCCTGAGTCAGAAAAGCTGGTCCAGGAGTCAGGTAGAAGGGCCACAAAGTGTAGTCTTTGGAGCCAGGATCCCTCATCTGCCCCACTCCCAGGCCACCAGATGCTAGAATTTGTCTTCCACTGACACTGAAATCAAAGTTTTCCAAAGTGTTTCCAATGTTTATAATATAATATTTATAATTGATGAAGATATATTAGATAAGCTTATGTCTTCTAACCTGTTATTTAGAAGCAATTTTGCCACATGCTCTGTTCTTTGTTTTTATTATTAGGGACATCGGCATGAAAACAGTAGCCTTCTACTCCTGCTGTTTATTCCTCATCAGAAGTCACAATTCTCTATTTGCCAACAGATCTGTGAGAAATGTTTGCAGCAAAGTACCTGCTTCAGAGTTCATACAAAATCAAAGTACCACATTTTTTCCCATTTTTTCAAGCATACTAATTTTTCATCATAACTGAGATCTGAGGGCTTTTTCTTTCAACTCAGTTTAAACAGATGTTAGAAGAGGTTAGAATATTGATGGGTGCACTGCAAAAAATATGATCTCTTTAGTAAATAATGGGTTGAGTCCTCACCTTTGATCACAAGGAAGACAAGCATTTCCATTTATAGCTGTGTATTAACTACAGATGGCAAAAACTGCCAGTTTCATTTTGTGTTGGTTTGTTGGCCTTAAAGCATCAGTGTAATTTAAAGATGTAGCAGTGCCATAGCAAACACTTGGATCTTTTTGGATTTCAGATATCAAAGGGAAGTTTTAATAATAATCCTGTTAATACATCTTATAAAGTATTTTTGTGTGTGTAAGAATCTGTTCCAACTTGTGGACAGTAGAATAAAATGGAATTTAAAAGACAAATTAAAAAACAGCGGTATTAAAACATTAGAAATACCCTAGATGGTTAAAGTCTCCAGACTCATTGCCCCTTGTCAACCTCTCTGCTGTGATTTGGAGAAGTTGTTGGCACTTCTTCCATAGTATGTGTCCATGTGGGGCCCCATCTTCTGCTATCACTGCTGTTTGTGACCATTTTTCCCCAACACAGAGATGCACATACCTAGTAACAGATGATATGGAAGAAGCTGAAGTACTCAATGTCTTTTTTGCCTGTCTTCACAGACACAGTCAGCTCTCTGACTACAACCCTGAGGAGAGCAAAGAATGGCGACAAGGTGAGCTGCCCTCAGTGCTGAAAGAACAGCTTCAGGACCATTTAGAAAGGCTGGCTGTGCAAAAATCCATGGAGAGAGATACAATGCATCCTAGGGTGCTAATAGAGTTGGCTGATTTGATTGCACAGTCATTGGTCATTATCTCTGAAAACTCATGGTGACTGGGGAAGGTTCCAGATTATTAGAAAATGACAAATACAGTGCCCCTCTTCAAAAAAGGGAAGGGAAACATCTGGGAAACTATGGACCAGTCAGCCTCACATCAGTCCCCAGAGAAATCATGTAGCACACCCTCAAGGAACCCATATTGAGGCACTTGGAAGAGAGGAAGGTAATCAGAAACAGTCAGCATGGATTCGCCCAGGTCAAGTCATGTCTGGACAACGTGATTGATCATGAGATGACTTACTCTTTGGATGTGAGGAAATCAGTGGATGTAACATATCTTAATGTTAATAAAGCTTTTGATAGAGTTTCCCACAGTAGTCTTATCAGCAAGTAAATGAAGTATGGATTGGATGAATGAACTGTAAGATGGACAGATAGCTGGGTAGATCATGAGGATCAACAGATAGTGAGTAATGGCTCAATGTCTATTTGGCAGCCAATAAAAATAGTGTCGCGGGGTTGGTGCTGGGGCCAGTTTTGTTCAACATCTTCATTAATGACCTAGAGGACGGGGTAGACTGCACCCTCAGCAAGTCTGAAGATGATACTAAACTCAAGGAATTGGTAATTACTCTGCTGAGCATGGATAGGATTCTGAGTCATCCAGGCAACTTAGAGGATTGGGCCAAAAGGAATCTGATGAGAATCAACAAGGAGAAGTGCAGAGTCCTGCACTTAGGATGGAGAATCCGATACACTGCTACAGACTGGTGACTGACTGGCTGGGCGGCCAGTTGGCAGAAAAGTACCTGTGAGTTACATTGGACAGAAGATGGATATGAGTCAATGGTGTGCCCTTCGTGCCAAGAAGACTAACAGAACATTAGTCTGCATTAGTAGAGTAATTGCCAGGAGATCAAGGAAGTGATTATGCCCCTCTATTCAGCACTGTTGAGGCCTCATTTGGAGTACTGTGTCCAGTTTTGGGCTTCCAAACTACAGAAAAGATGAGTATGTCTACACTATAAAAGGAAAGTCGACTTTATTAAGTTGCCTTAATAAAGTCTACTTAAAGTTGACTTTAAGTAGACCTTATTAAGTCAATGTAGTAAGGCTACACTACCTTAAGTCGACTTTATAAAGTTGACTTTAAATGGGTGCCCTGGCTTAATTCGACTTTATAAAGTTGACTTAGTGGCCCCACTGCACTAAGTCAACTTTATTAAGTCGACTTAATAAAGTCAACTTAACTGTAAAGTCAACTTTGTAAGTGGAAGTAATAAAGTCAACTTTATTGCCCTGCAATGTAGACAGAGCTTTGTTTAAGTCGACTTAAGGACCCTTAAGTCAACTTAAACACACAGTGTAGACATATTCGATGAATACACATTGGAAAGAGTCCAGCACAGGGCAACAAAAATGATGAAGGGACAAAAAAGCATGACTTATGAGGAGAAGCTGAGGGAATTGGGCTTGTTTAGTCTACAAAAGAGAAGAATGAGGGGGGCTTTGATAGCAGCCTTTAACTACCTGAAAGTGGGTTCCAGCAAGGATGGAGCTAGGCTGTTTGCAGTGGTAGTAGATGACAGAATTAGGGGAAATGGTTTCAGGTTTCAGTAGGGGAGGCCAAGGTTGGAGATGAGAAGAAAGCTTTTTCACTAGGAGGGTGGTGAAGCACTGGAATGGGTTACTTAGGGAGGTCATGGAATCTACATCCTCAGAGGTTTTTAATGCCTGGCTTGATAAAATCCTGGCTGAGATAATATAGTTGGGGTTGGTTCTGTTTTGAACAGGGAGCTGGACTAGATGGCCTCCTGTGACCCCTTCCAAACCTAATCTATTTCCAAAGGGACAGCTGTATCAGTCTAGTACAGCAAAACAAGCAAGGAGGTCTCTGGCACTTTTAGGCTATGTCTACATTAAAAAGCTTAATTTGGACTTAGTCTGAACTAAGCATTTCTGGGTTAATTCAAACTAACCCAAGGTTAGTTTTAACTAACTATGGCTTTTTAGTTTGAACTAGTCATGTTTTTTTTTTTTTAGTTTGAACAAAATTTTTAGTTCAAACTAAAAGAATGCGGCTAGTTTGAATTAACCACTTAGAATTTATTTAGTTCAAACTAGCAAAGCTACATCACGCTACTTTGAACTAAAGTTTGAACTAAATTTGAACTAAGCACTTAGTTTGAACTTACTATTCGAACTAACTAGTTCAAGTTAAGCTTTGCTTAGCTCAAACTAAACAAAATTTTAGTTCAAACTAGGCAAAGACTAGTGTGGACAGTGACCAAATTAGTCTGGATTAAGCCTCCTTAATCCAGACTAATTTGCTCGTGTAGACATAGCCTGAAAGACTAACACATTTATTTACTGCATGAGCTTTAGTGGGAGAAAATCCCACTTTGTCAGATGCTTGAAGTGCCCAGATGAACCAGTTAACTATTTCATTGACTCTACTGGAAAGTAAACTGAAATTTGATATAGCTGTGTTTGCAATATTATAGTTAATTAAAGTGGAAATGACAACACAAACAAAGCATTATCTATGACCACTGGTGGGGAATAAATAATAGAACAGGAACTCTTGAGAAACAATACTCCAATGTTCATATTGTTTCAGTAATAATATAAAGTAGTAATAGTAAAAGAAAAACAAATACAAAACATATTGTAAAAAAGCTTTTAAACAGAGTTAGTTTCAGAGTTTGCCATGAATCATCAGGGAGCACTTTAAATGACTTCAGAGTACAGAAGATTAGACAAGAACTGAAAATACTGATTAAAACCAAATGGTGAAATCACTGACTCATTTACTCTTCTCTCTGCTTCACTGTTTTCAAGTACAATCAGCTAATGCTTTTCCTGCAAGACCACACTGTCCATCATGCCATATGTGATGCAGGAGATAAGTAATTCTTAAGGTACTATTAGGCTTTTTGAAAATGTAACATTTGTGGCCTTTGGAAAATGTAAAAAAACAAGGTGAGATGCCTGTAAACTAGATATGCTCTGTTATGAAATCTTAGCTTCTTACAATAAAGCAAAGAGCCTGTTTTTGAAAAATGCTTTGGTTCTGTCCCATATGCATTTTTTTAATGAGATGTTCAAAGTATAGGCATTAAACTGTTTAAAGCTCTTTCAAGGTTATTTCACATCACATGTTAAATAATGGTCTATAGCTTCTGGATGACATTGCACATGGAAAAGTTTATCCACCATAGTTATTAAAATATAAACTGTAGGTACAAATGATCTTCCTTGATCATTATCAGTAATGTATATGTAATCTAGTTGCTCTTTATTTGCATATTAACATAGCTTACCACCAAAAAATAAATAAGATAGGTTAAAGTTTGATATAGCTGTTCACAGTTCAAGGGAGATGAGGAAACAAGAAAAATAATAATAAGCTAGGAGATTTTTACTTAACTATTACAGCATCATTCAGCTATGAAAATAAACTATGTAAAGAAGGCACTGTCATGCTTCCCAGGCTAATTGTACTTCTACTTCATCCCTTTTGGTCTTTTTGTGAGTACCCTCTTCATTCAGATCTTGGTCCTTTTGCCTTTACTTGTCTAGGATGGAACCTTGACATTTTTCTACTGTGAAGCCTGTACCAATGTACAAGATGCGGGCAAAAAAACTCTTCACCTGAAACTTTACTCAGGGGGGGGAAAAAGGGTAGCAAAACACATTTTGCAAATTCATATCAGTTTTGCTGAATTGTAAATATTTTTAAAAAGTATTCAAATTCTAACATTTTCCTTTTGTCATTTTTAAACAAACATTTCATTTTTGGTCTGAAATAACTTTCCTTTCAAGTTTGTTTATTTAAAATACTAAAATTTGTTCAGAAGTGTGAAAATCTTATTTTTTGTTAATTTTTGCCCAAACTGAATGTTTGCCTGAACACATACGCTTTTGCCTGTTCAATTTGCTGAAAATTCCCAAGATGTTTGGTCTTGATACAACCTGGATTTTTTTTTTTTTAATTTTCCAAAACTGCCAGATAGCTGAAAAATCTGTTATTCACTCACCTCTGCTAGCTCTTCTCCCTAGTGTGTACAAAGGACTCATCACTGTGTACCTCCAGCTTGATTCCTGGCACATGCTTGTCTTGCCTATAAGAATTATGAACAATGATACCCACCAACAGCTTTCTTGAGTAAATATATATTTTAAATTCAGCAGGTAAACAGGATACTCTGGTTTTAGAAAATGCCACCTTCCATATGGATGCCTAGGTCCAACTATCAGATTGCTCAATAGTTAGTTTGTTACAGAGCTGAGATGTAAAGCTTCCACTTCCCACCCCTCACAGTCATCTTTCTTCCTCAGCATTCTCACATCAGTAGAGAATCCATCGGAGCCTAAGTAAATTTCCCTGTGGGCTGCTCTGTTATTGGGACAGTTAGGCCCATTCAGTCTAACTGCATTGTAATGATAGTTTTGAAGGCCTGCATCTTCTGTTTTGGTGAGGGGACCTGATAATGTAAAATATGTGGGGATCCACTGCTCTCCTTTTTAAGCACCTGTTTCATTATTATCTTTTGCTCCATCATTAGCACTGCTGAGCCAACCAATTAGTGACTGAGAGAGCCATTCATGGTTCACTCCTTTTTTAGGAACTCTTGTCAGACCTGACATACTCCCTATGCCTAACTCACTGTTGTGATGATATATACCTAAAACTTGGCATCTAATATATCACTGGAAAACTAACCTCAACAATTATTACTATTCTTATGTGATGTGTGTTTGTGGGTATGCAGAGAGTTATGTCTATGTGTTAGAATTATGGACTTAGAATGTATTTGGCAAGCAATGCTTAAGCCCAGTCTGCCCTAGACAGAGAAGGTCATCAGGCAAAGGCTTGGCATTTCAGGACAAGCAATGTCTAAAAATTGTCTGCTTCTATAGCCCCAGACATCCATTTTAAGGCACTCAGGGTTACCAGACAAGCAGTGACAACTTCTCACGGGTCTGAATAGCACCTCAAAAAATGATAGGTAGATTCTATACTGTTACCTAAATTCTGATTGCACCATATTTACTTCTAGGAAGACAAATCAGAGAAATTTTCTTGGATTTCCCCCCAACTGTATTCTTTGGGTTGGCAGTTAGAAAACAATTATCATTTATTTGTCAACTGCGAGACAAAGAGAGTTAAATTCTGCTGGAGTTACTCCACCAAAGTTAACAGATGTATACTAAGAGAAAAGTTGTGATTAAATGTGGAAATCCATAATAAAACTTAACTTTTCATACAGTGATTATACATGAAGGCTACAGATTTCAGGACCTTGGGACTAGTGAAAAATTGTAAAAGTGACAAAGTTCAGACAAATTTTAAAACAATTTCTTTTTTTTTTTTTTAACCCAAGAAGTTCTATGGCACTTTTAAAGACTAGCAAAATTATTTATCACGTGAGCTTTCATGGGAGAAAATCAAAGCTCATGTGATACATAAATTTATTAGTCTTTAAAAGTGCCACAAGACTTCTTGTTTGTTTTGCTAAACTGGATTAATACAGCCACCCCTTTGGAACTTGTTCTGTTTTTAGAATCCTTGAAATTTTAAGTAACTCCCAAATTTTTATATGTTCAGTTATAAACTGTAATTGAAGGATGAAATACTACTTTTTTCACAATTCATTGAATTTGCTATTTGTTGTTAAAATAAGTATCTTTGCAAACATCATGGGCCATTTTCCTGTGGAAGAAAGAGCCAAGAAAAAACTGAGAATACAAAAACAAAAGGCACACACATTCTTAATCTAAGGGGGGATACATACTGCCAAGGTATGATGAAGCATAACAGACCTGAGATGTGTATACTCTAGTTTTATATCTAGAAGTGCCACAGGAATCCACAGCTGATCTGCACCCATCATTTAATGAGACTCTTATTTTAAATTAGAATCTGGAGCAGGTGAAAAAAAGAAAGTTTGAGCTTAAAGAACAGTGCCATACTGCATCCTGAAACAATACTGAGGACCAAATTTCAGCTTCCATTTAAACTCATTGTCGTCAGTGGAATTGGCACAATATAACTGGAGGGAAAAGTGGGCCTTAATGGGGCACCTATCTATAATAAATTCTCTCACTCACCATGACATTCACTACAGTGGGGACTGAAGACAAAGAAGGTAAAAGTAACCTGAACTCTTCGTTTTGATGTATTCATGCAACCTTCCACATTAAAGTAGTAGTAATAATATTTACATTTTTGGCCTCTCAAGGGTGGTTTGATAACAAGAGTTTACAGCTTGTTCAGTGTTCATAGAGCTGAGCCAGATGAGACCTCATTGCTCAAAAAACAAACAAAAAAAACCAAAAGCAAGCAAATAAATCAATTAAATAAATAAATAAAACATGTTTTAACAAGCACAATCTTAGATATCTATCAAACTTAAGTCAGGTCATCTTTCAAGAGGAGTTACCCTAATTTCTAAACAAAAATCTCTATAATGTTTTTAAGAGACATATGCCAATAAAGTTTCTTACACCTCATCACCATAACTGTGAGACAGATACCTTCTTATTATCCACACTACTGAGATTCAGTAAGCAAGAGCTAAGATCTTCAGGGTATGGCAAACAGTATATCAACATTTGAGTTTTATATACTCCTGGGAGCCATTGGGACCCACTCTTCAACACATGTGCATGCACACACACACACCCCTGTGATCAGAGGATACATAAGAGAATTTCTTTTCTTCTTTTTTCATATTTTCTTGTTCTTATAGCACTGACAGTTCAAGTGTTCAGCTCGTTGTGTAATTACATGTAAGGTAGGCTAGAAGCTGTGCTTAACAAGCTTCTGAAGGGGAGGGGAGGAACTTATCTGCATGGGTCTTGTATTAGCATGGATACAAAGAGCACAATGGCTATGTCTACACTATAGGGCTCGGTTAAGCTGGCTTAATAAAGTCTGCTTAAAGTAGACTTTATTAAGCCAGTTTAGCACATCCACACTCAAAATGCCAGGAAACCACCCATGTCCACACTGGCAACTGCTAGGTCATCCTAGGAGTGGTGCATTGTGGGTATCTGGCGCACAGTGCACCACAGCAGTGGTGCCCCTCACTTCCAGCCACTCTTTTACTACAGGAAATGAGTGATCATGCCACCCTCCATACTGTGTGTGGCAACAGGGAGCCCATGGAGGCCAAGGAGCCTGATATAGCCCAGCAATGTGCCAGCACAGCACTCCACACCCTCCCTGTGTTGCCCTGACTCCTCTGGCTCTGGAACAGGTGCCGCAGGGCAACTGCCAGCGTAGGAGCAGGGTGCAGCAGTAGTTAAGACTTAAACACCAGGAAACAGCACATAGAGGAAGGTGAAGTCAAATCACCTGTTATAATGGGGGAAAAAATCCATAGTCAGGACTTAATCCTGCTTTCACACAATCTAATCTAAAAGAAATAGCAAATTTCTTTCTTTCCATGGGCTATTTCCCAGTGTTTGAAACTTAAGAATTGCTTTGATTTGTTGTTAGACTGTGACCTGATCCTATGTCTTACACTCTCCTGCAGTTATTTCCTACTTTTCTGTAAATTCTCCTATCTTCAAACTGTCTGATGAAGTGGGATTTTTCTCCCATGAAAGCTCATCCAATAAATAAATTTGTTAGTCTTAAACAGTGCCTCTGGACTCCTTGGTTGTTTTACAACAATATCAGGGGGGGTCCTTTGAGAAGGGGAGACACACAGGGTTGGTTGGAGAGGAGGAGAGACAGGCAGGGACAAGCTGAATAGCGCAAGGGGGAGAAAGGGGTTTAGGCAGAGAAGGCGGAGACACTGAGGATTGGGCTGAGAAGGGCAAGGAGGGGGACACACAGGTTTGGGCAGAGAAGGGGGAGACACCCAGGGTCAGGCAGAGAAGGGCAGGGGGCGAGACACACAGGTTTGGGCAGAGAAGTAGTGAGACATGTAGGGCGGGCAGAGAACAGGGGAGACATGCAGAGCAGGCAAAGGACATGGGAGACATGTGGGGTGGGCTGAGAATAGGGGAGACACGCAGGGTTGGGCAAAGAACAGGGGAGACATGCGGGCTTGGACTAAGAATGGGGGAGACATGGGGGGCAGGCAAAGAACAGGGGAGACATGCAGAGTGGGCTGAGAACATGGGAAATGCCAGGTTGAGCTGTGATGCCCTATCCTGCTCAGAACGGGGGAGATCAGTCAGGGAACATGGGGAGTTTGGCTGTGGTCCACACAGCTGGGAACACTCCCAGCTGTGTTGTGCCTTCTATCCAGCCTCCATCCCCATGTCTTCTGTGGTTGGAAGGCCACTTAAGTTGAATTAAGGCAACTTCCCATCCACATTGCCTTAAGTCGACTTAACTGTAAAGTCAACTTTATAAGTAGAAGTAATAAAGTCGACTTTACTTGCTGCTAAAGTTGACTTTATTGCCCTGCAATGTAGACAGGGAATTGTTTAAGTTGACTTAAAGGCTCTTAAGTCAACTTAAACACACAGTGTAGACATACCCAATTAGCTGATTATCATACTGGGTGAAGGGCATAGTGGGTAATGGTATTTGGAGTTAGTCTGCTCACAAATCTATCAATATCTGTAATTTTACTAAGGGGAAATATGAAATACTGTCTTTTTGTGAATTGCTACTCTATGTTTGTTGCAAATCTGTCTGAATTAATTAAAGGGTAAAAACTATCCTTAGTTAAGAAGAGGCTTGTAGAAAGGGCGACTGCATGTTTCAGCCTGAAAGATTTTGAAAGAGACAGGGGTGGGGGTTTCAGGCTATTTTGGCCTCTTCTCCTATTGCTTCCCTGTTTTTTGATAGCTATGACTAAGCCTTCTGTGAGGCTTTTGTCATTTAGATAGAGATAGCTGTTTATACCTACTTAAGAGCTGGAATCACCAGGGAGAAGAGCAAACTCTCTCTCTGACCAAAAATCACTAGAGAGAAATTTCACTCTCTGAGCTGAGATAAGTGGAGCCAGTGGACAGACGGTGGAGCCAGCGGACAGTGAGAGTGGCCAGCAGCAAGCTGGGTGACATGAGTGACCAGTGGGTGGAGCCAGCGGCCAGCAGGCAGAGCCAGCGGATGGTGAGAGCAGCCAGCAGCTAGCTGGGTGACACAAGCGACCTGAGCGTGGAGCCAGCAGACAGCAGGCAGAGCCAAGGAACAGTTCTATTAGATGGAGTGAGTGACCAGTAGGTGGCGTTAGCAGACAGCTGGCATGAAAGACACTCCCTACGTACCTTAGGGTTGGTTGGGAGCCTTGTTAGCACTGGTTTTTAGATCAGTGCCAGTTTTGCCATTAAGTTTGTATGTTCTGTTATGCAGTGTGGGTTGTTGAGAACTTTGCTCTATGCTAATTTTTCTAGATTAGTGCTGATCTCTGTTATTTGGCCTTTTGGATTCTTGTTTTACTACTATTAAAAGTTCTGTTTACTACACTCAGGCTCATGCCCAGAGAACAGTGCAGGATTCCCCAAAAATCTGGCTGGAGGCTCAAGCCAGCTGGTGGTGTTACACTATTGGGAAACCCTTAAATATAGAACCTGGCCCTTGGCCTGCCAGCCCGCCTTGGCAGAAGGGTTACATACTTGTTGTCCATAATCAAACTATTGGAGATGCCCTTATGTTCTGTCAGATAATAGCAGCAGAATATCCAAAATAGATACAATATGAACAGTAGGAAGGTAATCCATGTTTTCTGCAAAAGATAAAGGATGTTTCTTTTGGGGAAAGGCATAAGAATAGTTAAGATTTACTTATTGCAATGAGGTCTGAATCAAGGTTGAGATTACTGTCTAAATAAAAGTTAGTTTAATATATGCTACATGAGTAACATACACTAGATGAGAAAAGGAGAATAAATGTTCTTATTACTTTGGAAGGAATTTCTAAGGTACTTACTGGAAGAAATTTATAAGTGTAATATTGGGAACAGCTCTATTATTAAACAAGCAGTAAATGCATAACTTTATTATAATATTCCATTGTACCAGTCAACTTGATAATTGATAAACATCCTTACCAAAGCAGAAACTAATTGTCAGGTTCCAAAGTGAACAGTCACTTTGTTTTTGTAATGAATTTTAACCTTGACTGAATAAGTATCTTTGCTAATTTGTATTGAATTTTAAACTTTACTGAATTAAATTCCTAATTATATGACACACTTATAAAATATGCTGCCTTTTTAACAAAGAGAGAAGCTTAAATAATTACTTTACTTAGCAGAAGTATTTTTATCATGTTCAGTTAATATGTAGGTGAGCCACAGGAAAACACAGGAGACAATCATCTATTACAGAGTGTCGTGAATGGTAGGGTATGTATGTCTTACTGCCACTGTTGCATTAATATCTTCAGAATAGACCTGGGTCAACTCCTGAAAACTGGAAAAAAATGTTACTTATGCTATGGCTTCCCTAATAGTGAGAATAATATTTTGGTTTTTGAGAAAACGGAAAACACAATTTAAACGTACTGTGTATTCCTGATGTATTGAAATTTTGTGTAACACACGTGTGCTTGGCCAATAAATTTAATGGAAAGTTGCACAGCTAACTTCTGCATTATACATTCAAAGATTTTTTTTAAAATCACATTTTAAAAGCTAAATATATATTTAGTCATTAGCTCGCCCTAGTAAAGTAACATTTCTCTATCTTCAATTATACTAATGCCAAGGACAATCATGGATCAGTGACCAAAAGGGAAGGAGGAAACAAACAAACAACAGTGATTGGATAAACCCATTGATTTAATTTTATTTCTCTCCTGGGGGTGCTCCCTACACGCTGTTCTTCAGAGGAAGATATAATTTCTTCATTTCTTTTGCTTAACAGCACAGTTAGCTATTATAATAAGATTAGTAGCCAAAAGAAAAATCTATTTCTTGCTTTATAAATTAACAGTTCAAAGATTTTCCCCCTCTAGTTGTTGTTACTGTCTTCCCTTTTGTTTCTGAATCTTTCTTTTCCTTCCCTTTTGGATTTCATGCATCTTTCTTCCCTCCTTATTTCCTCTCTTCTTCCTTTTATCGGGGCTGGCTCTAGCCACGAGCCAATGAGGCCCTGGCTCAAGGCGCCACAGCTTAGGGGTTGCAGTGTTGTGCCAGGTGTGGGCTGAGCTAGCCCAGAAGCTGGACCTCATACTATCACCCCACTCCAAGCCAGCCACTCCACCCCCAGGGGTGGAGTGGGCCATCCCATGGGGCAGACTCTGCTCTCTCGCCCCACCTCAGGGCTGGCCCTCCCCACCCGCAGGGCAGAAAAGCCAGCCCAAGAGGGGGTCGGGGGATGGGTGAGTGGCCTGCTCCACCCCTGGGCTGACTGTTCCCTGCCCCGGGGGCAGGATGAACTGGCCCAGAGAAAAGGCTGGGTTCTGCCCCCGCCAAGGGGTGCAAAAGCAAAAGCTGACTCAGGGTGCCAGAGCCTCTCCAGTCAGCTCTGCCTTTTATTAACCAAACTTGGAGTCAGGAGTTCTCTGTTGCATCCAGTTCTCTCTTCCAGTGAAGAGGACGGAGATCTAGAAGGAGCTTCTCTCCCTTTCCCTCACATCACATACAATGTGTTATGCAATGTATTCTGTCCATTCCCATTTAGTTTCAGGTTTAGCTTTAATGTAATTTCAAGGTGGTCAGCAACAGAACAGTGGTGGTGATTGGCAATGGTTGTGACTTTTTTCCCTGATGTGTCTGAATGTACTTTCTGTTTATTAAGGTTAAACAGGTGGTGCTGGTAGAGGTAGATTCCTGGTTTGGAGGGGCAAGTGAAAGTGTTATAGAAAATCACAGAAGCTGAGAAACTTCTAGACAGCTAGTTTCAGGAAATGTCAGCACCCCAGTGACAAGAAATAAAGGAGCTGGCCACCAGAGAGAAAGAGAGAGTTCAGAGAAGAGACTTGGCAGTTCATAACCACCAGGCAAGAGGCAAGATGACATTCTGCATAGATCTGGAGACAGATAAGGATGGGCATGGTGTAACCACCAAAAAGAAAAGGACCAGGAGCAATTCCACACATCTAGACATTTCCAATCAATACCAGGTCCTCTGTGTGGAAACTGTGGAAGATAACTTTCAAGATTCAGCTGTTCTCAGGAATGTAGAGATGTATATGACACATCTCTGGATGATACCTCAACCCAAACTGTAAAAATAAAAAAAAAAAAATCAAGCTTGACCACAAAAAAACATATCCATGGAAGATGGAGAATCCTTGATGGGGATTCAATACCCAGAAGAACTAAAGAACATTCTTTAAGGGACAGCTGAGCAAAAGGATGAGCTACTGTCTTCCAACACCCAACCCCATGAGACATCACTCACAAACTAGATCAGCTTCTGAACTCAATGGGTAAGGATCAATTGGTATTGGTTCATATTGCTATTAATGCACTCTATGAATGAACATCTTGAAGATAATGGATGACTTCAGCGAACTTGTAAGTGTGCTGAAGAAGAAGAAGATCTAAGGGATCTAAGAGGAGCCGCACTGCTGCCAGCACCCCTTCTGTCTCTTCTACCTGTGCCTGTAGCCAGACAGACATCCTGACCATAGATATCTCTACCCAGACCCTGGTGTGGACTTGCAGGGACTGCAGCCTACAGTTCCCTGTCTCCAACGATCAGGCTGGGGAGATAAATCAATGTGACAGGTGCCTGCTGGTGGAATCTCTCAGGAGGCAGGTGGGAGAGTTACAGGAGGAGGTGTCTCGGCTTAGGAGTATCCACACCCTGGAGAAGTTCCTCGACAGCATCCACGAGGAGAAGTGCAAGATGGAGGGCACTGACCAGGTACCAGAGACTACTGCCACAACACTGGAGCTGGATGGGGAGCCTGTGGCAGGGGGAGGACACTGGCAGCTGGTTACCTCTGGCAGTAGGCAGTGCTCCACCCCTGCCCAAAACCAACCCTCTGTTGTGGTGAAGAATCGTTATGCGGTGCTAGAGACAGTGAAGGAGGTGGAAGAGGAGAGGCCATGCACCCCCGAGGCTGGGAGGATCACAGCCACCACAGCTAGGAGGAAACGTAGAGTTGTGGTGGTTGGGGACTCACTTCTGAGGGGGACGGAGGCACCCATCTGTCGCCCTGACAAGATCTCTCGAGAGGTATGCTGCCTGCCAGGTGCCCGCATCCGAGACGTGACGGAGGGATTGTCGAGAATCATCCGCCCCTCTGACTACTACCCTATGCTTCTCATCCATGTGGGAACCAATGATACTGCGAGAGGTGATCCTCGGCAGATCAAAGGTGACTTCAGGGCTCTGGGAGCGCGGGTGAAGGAGTTGGGAGCACAGGTGGTGTTCTCCTCGATTCTTCCGGTCAAGGGTAGAGGCCTGAGCAGAGACAGATGCATCTTGGAGATGAACGTTTGGCTGCGAAGATGGTGTCGTCAGGAGGGCTTTGGCTTCCTCGACCATGGGTTGCTGTTTCAGGAAGAAGGACTGCTAGGCAGAGATGGACTCCATCTTTCGAGGAAGGGGAAGAGCATATTTGGACGCAGACTGGCTGACCTAGTGAGGAGGGCTTTAAACTAGGTCTGAAGGGGGAAGGAGACCAAAGCCCACAGGTAAGTGACTATGTGGGAGACCAGGGGGATGGGATGGAACTTGGGGGGTGCCGGGACTGTAACTACAGGGATAGAAGAGAGGATCATTGGAACATGCGGGGGGAATCAAATAACTTTCTTAGATGCTCTAATGAAGCCCTAATGCCTGAGGCAGGTGGGGGAGGTCAACACCAAAAGAAAATCCAGGGAGGTAGATACAATAGAATTGAAAGTCAAAATGGGAAAGTAGGGCAATCAGCTGGGTATCTTAGGTGCCTATAGACAAATGCAAGGAGCCTGGGAAACAAGCAGGAGGAATTGGTAGCACTAGCGCAGACAAAGAACTATGACATGATTGGGATAACAGAGACGTGGTGGAATAGTTTGCATGACTGGAGCTCTGCAATAGATGGGTATAGACTGTTCAGGAAGGACAGGCAGGGAAGGAAAGGGGGAGGAGTAGCACTATATGTAAAGGAGCTCTATGACTGCTCAGAGCTTCATTATGAAAGTGGAAACAAGCCAGTTGAAAGTCTGTGGGTTAAGTTTAGAGGGGAGAGCAACAAGGGGGATGTTGTGGTAGGTGTCTGCTACAGACCACCAGATCAGAAGGAGGAGG
>ML682005.1:31418409-31503179 GCA_007922195.1 Podocnemis expansa | reverse complement strand
TGAAGGGGAAAGGTGTCCAAGAGAGTTGGGTGCATTTTAAAGAAACCCTGCTAAGGGCACAGGAAGATACAATTCCGATAAGGAGAAAGCACAGCAAATGTGGAAGGCGCCCACTGTGGCTTAACAGAGAGCTCTGCACTGAGCTGAAGCATAAAAAGGACGCTTACAGGAAGTGGAAGCTAGGACAGATGACTAAGGAGGCATATAAAGACATTGCTCGGGACTGCAGGGATAAAATCAGAAAGGCCAAAGGACAAATGGAGTTGCGACTAGCAAGGGATGTGAAGGATAACAGGAAGGGGTTCTACAAGTATATCAATAACAAGAAGAGGATCAGGGATGGTGTAGGTCCCTTACTGAATGGGGCAGGCATCCTCGTGACAGAGGATGAGGAAAAAGCTGAAGTGCTCAATGCTATTTTTCTTCAGTTTTCACAAGCAGGGTCAGCTCCCAGCCCACTACACTAGGTACAGTAGACTGGGGAGAAGAAGAGAGGCACTTGGTGACAGAAGGTCAGGTTAGGGACTGCTTAAAGAAACTAGATGTGCACAAGTCCATGGGGCCGGATGAACTGCATCCGAGGGTGCTGAAGGAGCTGGCTGATGAGATAGCAGTACCGTTGGCCATTATCTTTGAAAACTCGTGGCGAACAGGGGAGGTGCCAGAGGACTGGAAAAAAGCAAATATAGTACCTATCTTCAAGAAAGGCAAAAAGGAGGATCCAGGGAATTACAGACCTGTCAGCCTCACCTCAATCCCTGGAAAAATCATGGAGCAGCTTCTCAAAGAATCCATCCTGAAACACTTGGAGGAAAATAGAGTAATCGGGAACAGTCAGCATGGATTCACCAAGGGTAAATCATGCCTGACCAACCTCATCGCCTTCTATGATGAGATGACTGGATTTGTGGATGTGGGAAGAGCCGTTGATGTGATATACCTTGACTTTAGCAAGGCTTTTGATACAGTTTCCCACAGCATTCTCATTGGCAAATTAAGGAAGTATGGGTTAGATGCGTGGACTGTAAGGTGGATAGAAAACTGGCTAGAACAACGGTTTCAGCGTGTAGGAATCAATGGCTCCATGTCAAGTTGGCAAGCAGTAACAAGTGGTGTGCCCCAGGGGTCGGTCCTGGGGCCAGTTCTGTTCAATGTTTTCATTAATGATCTGGATGATGGGATAGATTGCACACTTAGTAAGTTTGCAGATGATACCAAACTGGGTGGAACGGTAGACACCCTGGAGGGCAGGGACAGGATTCAGGGAGACCTAGACAAATTGGAGCAGTGGGCCAAGAGGAATCTCATGAGGTTCAACAAGGACAAGTGTAAAATCCTGCACTTGGGACGAAAAAACCCCATGTACTGCTACAGGCTGGGGAGTGATCAGCTAAATAGCAGCACTGGGGAAAAGGACCTGGGAGTCATGGTGGATGGGAAGCTGGATATGAGTCAGCAGTGTGCTCTTGCTGCCAAAAAGGCCAATGGCATACTGGGCTGCATCGGAAGAAGTGTTACCAGCAGATCAAGGGATGTGATCATTCCCCTCTATTCTGCACTAGTGAGGCCACATCTGGAATACTGTGTCCAGTTTTGGGCTCCCCACTACAAAAAGGACATGGACAAATTAGAGAGAGTCCAGAGGAGGGCAAGAAAAATGATCAAAGGGCTGGAGCAGAAGCCCTATGAAGAAAGACTGAAGGAACTAGGCTTATTTAGCCTGCAGAAGAGAAGACTGAGGGGGGATTTGATAGCAACCTTCAACTACTTGAAGGGTTGCTCCAAGGAGGAGGGAGCTCGACTGTTCTCGGTAGTAACAGAGGGCAGAACGAGAAGCAATGGCTTCAAGTTACAGCTGGGGCGGTCCAGGCTGGATATTAGGAAAAACTTCCTTACTAGGCGAGTGGTGAAGCATTGGAATAAGTTGCCTAGGGAGGTGGTGGAATCTCCATCTCTGGAGGTGTTCAAGTCCCAGCTGGACAAAACACTGACTGGGATGATCTAATGGGAGTGGTCCTGCTTTTTTTGGCAGGGGGTTGGACTAGATGACCTCGTGGGGTCCCTTCCAACCCTATGATTCTATGATTCTATGATCTTGTCTGAGATTATTCCTGTCCCTCAAGAAAAAGATGAAAGGGGAGGGGGCAAAATACAAACCAACAACTCTGGAAATAAACCACTGGCTAGGAAAGAGGTGTTGGCTTTCTGAAATGTTGGTCAAACCTTTTATGGGTGGAGGGGGCTTAGAATTTGGATGTCCTCTGCCTCACTAGAGAAAGAACCAGGCTGGGTTAGGTGCTTAGAAGCAAGCTGCCTAGAGTAGGTAATAGGGCATTAAAATAATAACTAAAAGGAAAGATGAAAAGAGGGAAGATATGAGACCAAAATTAATCCAGGGATCTAAAGACCTAAAGAGAAGACATGTTTAATTGCCTCTAAATTAATGTTAGGAACCTAGCTAACAAACAAAAATTGAAATCGTTCATTTGTAACTATAAATTTAATCTAGTTGGTATTATTAAAACCTGAGGGGATAATTCATATGAATAGAATGTTAAAAATCAATTTAGGAAGGATAGAGCAGCTACAATGGGAGGGTGGGGAGGAGTGGATGTCTGTCAAAAATGGCATTATTTGTCACTGGGTCTTTCCTAAATCAGAAGATATAAAGATCTTGAATGCTCATGGATCAATGTCATAACAGATAAAACACAAGATAGGGCATTAGTCAGTGGTTGTTATAGACACCAGATCACATTAGGGAACATCCTTCTATAAAGTGCAGGGGGAAAAAGGCTGTTTGATCATGGTGGTTTTCAGTTTGAATAATATGCTGGAGGTTTAATAATGT
This sequence comes from Podocnemis expansa, assembly GCA_007922195.1. Lineage (NCBI taxonomy): Eukaryota > Metazoa > Chordata > Testudines > Podocnemididae > Podocnemis > Podocnemis expansa. The sequence goes on along the minus strand of ML682005.1, from coordinate 31,500,328 downwards.
CAGTACTAAAACATCCTCAAAAAGTGTTGCAGTTAATAAGCAGGAATTCCATATTAATGTCCTAAAAATAAAGAACTGATCACAAAACTCAAAATAAATGATAGCTTAGGTATAAGTGATTTTGAGCTGATCACATTTATCATGTGCAAGAAGAAAAAAGCCATGACCAGTAGGGTCGTTTTTTATAATTCTGAAAACACAATTCTGAGCCAGATTAACTGGTAGCAAAAATGTAATCAGAACAACTTGAATAAGAATTGTGAATATTTAAGAGCACTTTAGTAGATGCTCAGACAGCTACATAAAAACAAATAGGAGAAGGGAAGCCATAGTGATAAATAATGATCAGAAGCTAGGAATTGTAGGATATTAATAAGGGAAGCAAAGTCCAATGAAACTAAGGCCTATAGCTATAAAAGTTTTAAAAAGTATATTAGGGAGAAAAAAAATCCCTTAACAATTATATCAGTCCATTACTTGATGGAAGCTGTAAATTGTCCATAATAATTCAGAAAACATAGAAGCATTCAGAAGTATTTCTGCTGTATATTTGGGGGAAATAAAACCATATTGTATAATGACACTCTTTCAATGTAATGAGTATTTCAGAAAGCTGTTAAACAGTAGAAAACAAACAAACATTTTAAATCAGCTTGTTCAGATATCCTGTATCCAAAGGTACATCTACACTGCAGTAAAAGACCTGCAGAGCCGCTATGACCAGCTGAGTCAGGTGACTTGGACTTGTGCAGCTCAAGATAGGGTTAAGGTTAAAATTAACATGGTGCACATTAATTCCACTAAAACCTAGCTAACTGATAGTTCTCAAAATGTAGTTGTAATTGGGGAGTTATCACTGAGCACCTGTTCCTAACAGGATCCTATAGGGACCAGGTTTGACCCAATACTATTTAATATTTTAATCTATGATCTCAAAGGAAATATAATATCATCAGCAATAATGTTAAATTATGATACAAATTGGGGAAATGCTGAAGAATGAAGACCACTTGTTAAGGGTAGAGAATGATCTGCATCATTTGGTAAGTTAAGTGCAAGCAACAATATGCCTTTTAAATGTAGCTTAATATAAATATTTGCATTTGAGAAAAAAGGAAAGGAGGCCATATTTGTAGGATAGAAAAACTCTACCCTGAGAAGAAATTGAAAAAGATGTGACAGTTGTGATGTGATGTATAATCAGCTGATCATGAACTCCCAGTCCAAAGCTGTGGCTAAAAAGGTTAATTTGATCATTGTATGCAAAAATAGAATTTTGAGTTATTCTTCCTCTGTATTTGATATTAATGGGGCCACTGATAGAATACTGGGTCCAAATGTCTACCACTCAAAGATATTGATACATTAGAGGGGGTTCAATGCAAAGCCATGGCAATGATTAAAAGACTAGAAAACTTGCCTTTTACTGACTTATGGAACCTATCTATTAAGGGATGACAATCACAATATTTGATAATGAACTCTTTAGTAAGAAGGACAAAGGTATAACACTATCCAATGGCTAGACATTGAACCTAAACAAATTCAGGTTAGAAATAAGATGTACTTTTTTCAAACTTTGAGGGTAAGTAACCATTGTAACAGTTTACCAAAAAAAAGGTGCTTAATTCACTATCACTGACAATCTTTAAACCAAAAGTTGGATGATTTTGTGAAAGGTATGCTCTAGAAATTATTTTGGAGATGTCTAGATGCTAGGATCAGACAACCCTTTTGGCCTCACAATCTATGAATAAATTTTGTTTGTGAAGTAAATTAAGGCATTTTTGCTTACTTTTCTTCTTACATTCAATTCAGGACCAAAATCTTTTCTATATGCAGATCATGGTGAGTGAAGGACCTACGTACATTGATTCCTAGGTGAAAAAAGACCATGAAAGAGCAAACTGAGGGCCAATGAGAGTTTACCTTGATACTAAACTGTGTTGGCCCTTGAAACAGATTGTGATAGATGAACCACAATGATAAAGACCATTTGTGGGGCAGCCCAGAACACTATAAAACAAAATGTGAAGACAATAATATATAACAACAGGCAACTTTTTTTTCCTCAAAGACTTCTCTTCTACCATCCAATGGAAGAGCACTGTGCCAGTAAAATCCACATGTTTGAAGTAGCATACTGAAGTGCAGCTAAGGCTCAATTATTAAAATAAAGGAGGATTTCTTAAGAAAAGCTGAACCTACTAAGAAACTACAGAGAACATATAACCAATGATACCTCAGATATAGGTAAAATGGTAAAAACTGTATATATCAGAGGATTTGATTAAGAAGAAGACAGATAAGTTAATTAAGCAACTCAGTTAAATTAGTTTTAGGAACTTACAATAATTAAGTGTTACTTTACTTAAACAAATCTGCTAGCCCTCTAAAAGGCCACTGTCAGATAAAAATGAAGTATTTCAATTAATAATTCTATGTTATTTTTTTTTGTATTCTCACTGTTTGACATTTCAGTCATAAGTATTCCAAAGTATTTATTGTTGTAGTGTAGGTGAACTAGGCCATTGTACTAGATGACTTGTAAAAGTACAGAAAATCATAGTCCCTGAACCAAAGAGCTATTGATTTAAAAATGACAAGGCATAACAGTGGAAGAGATTAAAAACCATGTTGAGGTGGATGTTGGTATTAGATTATAGAAATTTAGGCCTTCTGTAAAGGCTATGATCCTATGATTTTTAAGTGTGTTCTTATTACTTAGCTAGTTACAGGCGTATCAAAACAAAGACTCAAAATCATAAACTGCCTGTGCATGGGTCTTCTCTCACTGCGACAGTTTGAGGCCTTGTACTTTAGCTAAACAAACAAACAAAAAACAAAAAAGGGTGGGGAGGCAGCAGGGAGAGCCATAAACTGGAAGGCATCTGGTCACATCCATATAGTTAAAAAAAAAAAAAAATTACATTAAAACAGGGTAATGCCAAGCTGTTTAGAAGGCAATCTCTAGATAAAGAAAAGAGCCTAGAATGTTTAAATAAAACATTGTTTGACAACAATCTGTCTGGTTTTCAAAACACTTCTCAGCACTTGTGGACACAGAACCTATACTTTATATTGTTGTAATCAATTAATGTGGTGGGGGTATGGTTGGTTAGCAAATTATGTTACAATATGTTAGGAGTGGTTAAAGAATTATCTTGTAATATTTTAAAGAAAATAATTAGATACACTACAAAAATTAGGTCAAACAGGAAGTAAGGTGGGAAGATGGAAAATTACTGGTGTGAACTGGGATTTTAGCTTGACTGCACCCCAATAAATCCATAGTATTGCCTGCTCCTGGGCTCTGGATTTTTGCTTCTGTCAGTGAACCAAGAACTACTGGAGGGGGCCCTACCAGTCAGTGAGACTAAAATAATTAGCTATGTGCAACTCTTAATCAATAAGGAGCAGTAAATACAACTCATTCACACACCAATTCAGGGCTCAGCAGAACAAAATCCTAAATGTTTTATGAGGAACCTTGCTGAAAAGTGGGGAATCCATGGGAAATATATGCTACACCCTGAAACCAGTCTGTGATAAGTTCCAAAGGGGTAGCCATGATAGTCCGGTTCAGTAAAACAAGCAAGAAGTCCTGTGGCACTTAAAGACTAACAAATGTATTGATAGCATTTCTGTGTGGGGGTTGTAGGGCAGAAGGAAGGTCCCCGAGATAGCACATATTCTTCTGCTGGAGTAAGTGAGTAACATGAAAGATTAACAATGTTGTTGAGTGGAGTGAAGGATTTGCTCTTGTTGTCCTTTGTGGTGCACAGGAATTTAAACGGTTTGGTGTCTTTTTTTCTTCTACAGGAAAGTAAAGTGTATGTTGTAGATGGATTTTCTTTCTTTGTGAAGTCCAGCCATGTTGAAGAATGTGTTGTATGTTGAGTTTGTTTGTGAAATTGTAGTGTTGAGAGTTCATTTTTAATTTTCTTCTGTTTTTTGGTTTTTAAGTGCCACACGACTCCTTGCTTGTTTCAGTCTGGGATATTGTGTGAAATATGGGTGACCACGTATAATACTAACAATACCAATATGATAAAGTTGCAATGTATCTTACAAGATTCATCACCTGAGGTATTCATTGGAAAAGTTAGGATCTGTAAATATAACAAACTTATCTATATCTATGTATCATCTTTGTACTGAAAAATAGGAATATGTGATATATCTGTATCTAAAACCTGTACTGCAATAGTGGGTGACACCTCCAGACAGATTAGAATCAGCACTATCCAGCCTGCCTGGTGGCCTGCCAAGTGCAATCAGAAATACAGTGCACACAGGGCTAAAAATCAGAGGTTAAAGCTATGAGTCATCAGGACATTTAGAGACATGCCTGTGGACAAGTGACTCCAAGTGTATTTCCATGCCTATGTGCTGTTATTTCATTTAGGACAAGTCATGTAACAAAGGATATAAAAGACAGCTGAACCATCTCCTTTTGGTCTTCATTCATGCTCCTGACCTTGGGATCAAACTTATGAACAAGGCAGTGCTTTCAACAAAGGACTGACAGACCCATCCAGGTACTGGATAGGCTCCAGAGGAGCTGTGCAAGTCAGCAAACTCACTACCACTGGTAAGAATCTGATATATAGTGACTTTCTAGCTTAAAGTATATATCTGATTGTTTTTATCATTTATCTTCTCTCTTGTTTTCTTTTGTAATCAACTTTTAGCTTTAGATTTTAAAAGACTGCTAGCAGCATGGTATATTGGTAAGATCCAAACTACATTGATCTGATAATGTGGCTGATCCTTTGGGAATCAGAAGAATGTTTTATAAAAGGAATAGAGATTTAAATAACTTATCTTTTTACTGAACCTAGTTACTGACTGGGAACCAGTCACTGAAATGCAATAAAGAGGGCTAATCAACTTCTTGTTTTATTTTCTTGATGATGAGTGTGGGGAATCAAGAGCACTATCTGCGATTAGTTGGTGAATCTAACTTCAGTGTTAACCACCAGTGGTTGACCAAACTGAAAGAAAGTGCTTCTTAGCTAGATGAAAAGGCAAAGTGGAATCTACTATACTGATGCTACAATGGCAGTTTCTATATAAGGAAATGAATTGACCAGAGGAGCATGATTGCTTTTTCAAACAGATGCATTAACCAAAATGTAAAATTGTTCCTCTGTAGTAAATACAAGTGTGATTGAATCAGATGTGTTGTGGAACTAAAGTAAGAATAGCCAGTAGTAAATAAATGCATACATCATATATTTTTAGACTTATTTACATCTGTGAATTATTGCAGTCTCCATCCTCTTTACATGTATCTCTGTTCTTTTTATGTGCAGAGACCGGTACAATCTGTCAGAACGTAAAATATGTTTTTTTTCCTGAGACATAACAAAATGTACACATTACTAATCATAGGTAGCTATCTATATTGAGCTTGGTTGGTGCAAGATGCCTCTATGTCTTAAAAACAAAAGGTGTGGAGCCAGATAAGAAAGAGTCTGTAAGACTCATGTTAATATAGTGTTAGCCAATATCATATTATACACACATTAATCTTACAAAATCACATTTTTTATAACCATGAATTTTATTTGCGTTACACTCTGAGGATTCTTTTCACTAATCTTTTGTTTAACTAAAGGGAAACATTAAGGCTATGTCTACACACACAGTTTTATTTCGAAATAAGTCCTTTTGAAATGACTTATTTCAAAATAAAACCCTTATTTTGAAAGGGCTCATTTTGAAATAAGGAAAACCCCGCAATCGAAATGGCCATTATTTCTAAAGGGATATTCTGAAATAACGCCAATTGGCCCGTTGTTTCAAAAAGTTGTTTTGAAACAACAGGTCTACACAGTGTTGTTTCAAAAGAACAGGTCTAAATGGCGTTATTTCGAAATATCCCTTCCGAAATAATGGCCGTTTCGAAAACATCGAGGTTTTACAGTTTCGGATCGACGATTCTTATTTTGAAAGGATGGGGTCCGTCCTTTCGAAATAAGAAAACGTCATGTAGACCTAATTTCTTTTATTTCAAAATAATGAGTGTTATTTCAAAATAAAAGTGCCGTGTAGACATAGCCTAAGTGTTGTAATTTCATTGCTAAGTATAGAAACATACCCAAATCACAGAATTTAGATAAATGATTTTGTTGATGCTTGACCAACAAGCAGAATATAGTGAGGTGCAGGAGTCTCTCCATTTTGTTGACTTCTGAAGTGTATGCTCAAAACAAGATATGAAACTGGTATGTAAATCTTTGGTTCCATCAGTCACAAATAACTACTTTATAAAGACAAGAAGGCTAAGTCTTAACTTTGTGTATATTAGAAGCAGAGCTATAATGTTAGGTGGAATGCTGCAGCATTGCTTCCTAAAGAAGTTAAAGAACAACTTCTTTTATCTTGTGTTTGAGTAATAAAACTGATTGAGCCAGGGTTATTGGATGTTTTATTAATAAAATCCTTGAACAGCATCTTACGTGCAATAATTGGAAGCCAGTGAATTTGAAAGGTAATGAATTATATAAAATGTGTTTAAAAACCAAATAAAATGATTGATTTTGTTCATAGTTGCCATGGTAAAAACTAGTTCAGCGAGTAACAGTGCAATCAACATGCTAATAATGTCTTGGCTACATATATTTTAAGTTATATTGCCAAGATGTTAGAGAGACTGGTTTTTCAGTTTTGTATTCAATAAGGGAAATACTTGTCACTGAACAACCTACCTGATTGCAAACTATTAAAAATATTAATCATATTAATATTTAGGTAATTTTATATCATCATGGCAACATAAACATACAGGACAAAACTGTAGCCATTGATAGCCAGCTAGCCGCATGGTTTCAATATCTCACAGGAACACAATCAACTTAAAGATGGCAATATCTTTTCAAAAGAAACTCACAACATTGCTTTAGCTACAGGGAATTAAAGATATTTTCTCTGTTCTCCAATGTGTTTACTTGGCTGCATTTTATATTACTCTGGCTAGGGCCAGTTTCAGTTTATTGTATTTATATGGGTTTTTCATATGAAAACCACAGAGGAGAAACATTTTTAAAAATGAGGGAAAAAAAAACTATGATTGTAAACTCCAAGAATTAGTACTCTTGTTCTCAGGCAGGTGAAATTATTCTTAATTGACATTTTAAAAACTAACTGCCTTTTAAACTGACTGTGTCCCTTTAACAAAGAGAGTCAAATGCTTTGACAATTCCAGAAATCAGATTAGTTGCTACCTCTTCTTGCACCAGACTCCTAGCAAATTCTGGCCACAAAGACAGTGTAGCCATTCCTAGAAAAAGATAACCCCGTGTTAAGAGGATATGCTAATATTGAAGGAAGTCTCTTTCTGCCTTCAGTGCACACAGCATAACCTGACTTGGATCCCTCTCCATTACACTGGTTTTGTCCCCAGCTGTTGTTTTTGACCCTTGGGTCCATTAGCAGCTGATTTAAACTTACATTATGGGGCTTATTTTTCATGCAGTGGCCCCAAAGTGTAACAGTATTACTGTAAAATTTACAAGGCGTTGATATCCACATTCCCCTCATTTGTACTATGTACAGTTAGCTGAAACCCTGCATAAACCAAAGTTTTACAGTTTGAATAGTCAACATTTAAAATGTATTTGAATGCTACCTACTTCTTTCAGAGGAACAGAAAAGTTACTTTAAAAATTTTACCTATGTTTTAAAATATAAATCACCTTTCACTAATCTCTGAGGTTTTAGGTGCCTGTATTTAACCACTATAAAGGTTGTAAAAAAAGCTAAGTGTCTGTAATGAGGCTCTCAAACTTTTTGAGATTTGTCCATCACTACTCCAAATACAGTCTTTAATTTTCAAAAGCAAAGTAGCAAGTTCATACAACATATCTTTCTGTGATAAATTCATAGACCTTATCGCCTCCCACTTAAATATTCAAACACACCACAATTCTTTGCCAAAAATTTAAAGTTTAAAAAGGCAAGTTGTGTGTACAGTCTGGGGTGGATTTTCTTCTTTGTGCTTATGTCTCTAAAAGTACTTTCATTAAATTAAAGAAAAAATGAAAGTTAAGGGATTTTATTAGTACAAGAGGATAGGCCTGTGAATCCTCTTTGGAATATTATTAATTCAAATGAATAACTATGTTAAACCATAGTTGAGAAATGAAATAGATATGTTAAGGGTACCCAACAACACTAGAAACTCAGCCATGCTGCAGATGTTTAATATTATTTTATTTGGTTAATCTTTTTCTGTTTATGGTTTAAACATACACCTTAAAATATGCTGTCCATACAAAGTGCCTGAAGTCAATGTGAGTATTCATGTATTCTAAGTGAGGTTCACCTTGATCAACAAAGCCTGGGTACTGGGCTATTGGCCAACTAAGAGATCACCTCCACCCCCCCCCCCATATCACTGTGCCAGGGAAGATCAGTGGTGCTATACCACCAAGTTTAATAGGTGTACTGCGTGTGTGTGTGTAGGGAGATAAAGTATTCACTGGACGCCCCATTCTAACTTGCTTCCTCTATTGGTCTGAAAGACCCACAGTTTGCTAATCTTAAAGACATTTTGTGAATTCTATTTCTTTCCTCTGGGTTTTGCCTTGGATGTGAGCAGGCTGACTGGCTGTGCGTGTTTGTGTGATATTTATTTTGGGAGGAATGGTCAAATCCTCTTTCATTCATTATGTAGCAAAACCGACAACTACAGCACATCTCCATTTCCAGAATTACATAGAAGTGGGCACACTAATTTTTTTTTTCTGGCTAAAGAGATATTACCAGCTCTGATTATACTTTTTATCCATAAAATGGGTAATACCACTAGGATCCATAATATTTCTAGAACCTGAAAAGAAATATTCAGATGTGGCCACTTTGGGTTGCAAATAGTCAGAGCACAGTTTAATAAACCACATAGAGAACTATTACAGATAAACCAATTCTTCTTGTAGCCTTTTGAATCCATGTAAAGCATATTGACGTCCAGATGTTTCATTATTTATATCTTGCTACATAACACAGCAAGTATTCCTTATGGCAAGTTGCTGCATGGAAGTCTACAGAAGTAAAATTGCCTGTGACACTAATGATTTATTTACTTAATGCTATTTTTAAAATAAATTTCAAGACTAAGTACCTGACTATAGATGGCATACTTAAAAAAAAGTAAAGTGGAATGGAAGCTTATATTTATCTTGGAATAAAATAGAAAAATGTCACCATATCTAGGATGGCATTTCTAAATATCAATTTGGTTGCTTGTATGAAAAGCAGCCCCAGTTTCTCCAGGGCACAACAGACCAAACATTCTAAGGAAGGAGACAATCCCTTCCCCAACAGCACTGTTTAAGAGGAGGAATAAGAGAACCAGATTACTGTGGCTTCTGTTTTACCAACAATTCAAAGAGAGACGTGAGGTCCAATACACAGATACACTCATCAGTCGAGTAGACTCTTCCTAACTACACACTTTGCTGGTGTATACAGAACATTTACTTGTAGACTATGAAATACAAATAATTAAAATTAAACTACAGTTGTCAGGAAGAATAATGTGTTGCTTTACCTTTGTGTATTTATTTACTCATTTTAGTCCTGAACCAAAGCCTACTGACATCAATGGAAAGATGGACTCTGACTTCAGGGGACTTTGTATGAGGACCTTAAAAGATAATCCATAAAACTCACTCATTTTCTGTGGCACTCAGGCAATACTAATTAGTTAGATTTTACTTTCCCTGGAATGAAGTATGTAATGGTATATATTTAACAGAAATATAGAATTCACCTCAGTGTATAAAAATTAAGGTTAAATAGGTTTCTTCATCCACTACCATATTAATCTTGTTATTACTACCATGACCCAGAAATACACAGTAAGAAAAAAAATAGATAATAAAGCCAGGGGGAAGAAAAATAAAAACCTCCAAAACATCATGATCCTCTAATCTAATTCTCTATATAACATAGGCCAGAGAAGTTCTTGGAATCAATTTGTATGCGAGTTAGAGAATATACTCTAAAGAAAAAAAAAATCAATATCAATTTACAAAAATGCCCACTGATGGGAAAATCTACTTCAACCCTTGATAATTTGTTCCAGTAGTTAATTTCATCACTATTATATATTTATACTTTATTTCTGATCAATTTGCCTAGTTCCTTCCTCCAGCCATTTGATCTTGTTATACCATGGTCTGCAAGACTGAAGAACCTTGTATAATTAAACTTTTTCCTGATGTAAGCACTTACAGACTGTGATCAAGTCACTTGTTAACCTTCTCTTTGATAAACTAAACAAACAGAGTTACTTTAGTCTCACCATAAAACACAGTTTTCTAATTTTTTTAATCATTTTGGCTTTTCTTTGACTTCTTGACCCTAAAAATAGATGCAGTATTCTGGAAGCAGTTCAAACAATGCTAAAAACAGAGACTAATCAAACCTCTTTTCTTCAGGATTCAGGGTTATGCCTTCAAGGAGCGCATTAACTCTTTCTGCCACAACACTGGACTGGGAGCTTATATTCAGCTGATTATTCACAATGACCCTAATTTTTTTTAGAGCTCTACAGCCCAAGTCCTTCATTGTGTATATACAGCCCACTTTCCTTTTCCCTAAATGTATACATTTACATTTGCCCATATTAAAACACATATTGTTTGCTCGTGCCAAACGATCCAGATTGTTTTGTATTAGTGACCTGCTCTCATCATTATTTAACAGTCATCTGCAAACTTTATCAGTAATGATTTTATGTTTTGTTCAAGGTCATTGACAAAAATGTTAGCATCAGACAAGAAGCAATCTTTGTGGAAGACCATTAAGAACACACCATCTCTGTAAGTATTACAACTATATTAACATTTCTAAAGAGCTAAACATGTTTACCTTTAAATCAAAGAAAAGAATCCATGTCACTAAGACTGCACTGATCACATTTGGTGCCTGAGTCGTCAAAGGCCATCCCTGCCTACTAATTAATAAAGTGAATTTTAAAAAGTTATGTAAACAGAACATCCAAATCTACTAACCAGAATCACTTTTAAAGACACATTTACTTATCCCATGAGCTTTTGTGGGCACAGTCCCGCTTTGTCAGATGAATGAAATGGAAAATATAATGTGTTAGCTGTATATAGAAAGGTACGGTGGGGGGGTGTCGCAAGATTAACACAAAGACACCTAGAGGGATAGAATATTAGCCTTTCTCTTTAAAGTAAATAAGAAGTTTGGATTCAAACTGTGGAATAGTGAGGCAAATGCTGAGAAGGATGATCCTTTCTCCTTGAATTTTCCCCATGATGTGTGTCCTTTCCCTAGACTTTTCCCCCACCATACGTGGCTCTTTTTTTTTTTTTTACACCACTGTATTTCCATATTCGGTATTTTTCCATCAGTATCAAGTTTAATAGCTTTTTAATGTTAACCTGAGTTCATATCTAGCTCACCTAGATTTCTTTATAAACTTAAAAATACTTTTACAAGAGAGACTGTACATTCCTGTAAATGGGGGAGGCCCTCAGTTGCGCTGTCTCCTGGTGGGCAGGGCGGGACCTACAGCGGGGTCTGCTGCAACTCCCCCTATGTCCGTGGCCTTCTAGCCCCTACTACGGTGAGGCAGAGTCCAAAAGTCTTTGACCTTTAACCCCTCGTGCAGGGTAAGGCAACACCCACAGTAAGAGATGTGGTAAGGTGAGACCTCAGGCGCCCCATAGGTCCTGCGCTTTCTATCATGAGGTGAGATGTGGCCAACTCCTCAATTTTTCCTTCCCCCTGGAAGTGAGGGTTGGCTGATGGGAGGGAGTTGGGGGGCCCGGTCCTGCCCTCTACCCCAGGCCCCGATGCAGGGACCCTATTAAGTAGCAGTCTTCACATGTAGTCCAGGAGAGCTGCTACCTTCCCTGGATTGCCACTCAGTGGCCCCACTGCTCCTGGTCTGCCTTCAGACCCAAGTGCCACAGTCTCTAGTTCTAAAGCCTCAGTCTTCAGGCTCTGGAACGTTCCCCAGTCTCCCTCAATTAAATATAGTCCAACCTCAGGCTGCAAGTCCTAGTGACCTTGCTTGTAGGGTTCTCTCTCCCACATTTTCCACTGTACGTCTTGGTGTTGTGGCAAAACTCCAAACAAACTGCCAGTGTCCTTTCAACAGCTCTACTCTTTTCTAGTCTCCTTTCAGCTGCCCCGACCTGCCTGAGAACGAGGCTTTAAGTAGCAGGCCTGTTGACTGGGACACCTGGGACCAATTATTCTAGAACATTCCAGGCTAATTTAACCCAGGGAACAAAGCTTTATTAAGCCTGGGGCTAACATATACTGCCTCCACCACTCTCTTATACCCATCCAGCCTGACCCTGTCACATAGTTCAGGCCTTCAACCTCTCAGGTAGGGTAAGGCAAACACAACTACTAGCCTGGATGGCAGCAGGGGAAGGGAGGGGAATGCGTTCCAGCCCAGGGCCCTATCAGGGGCAGTGCAATGCCACTGGGTCAGTGGGCTGCAATTGAAACACTAACCCCACAAAGCAGCTGGTCACTCCCCAGCTGTCCGTGGGCTACTTCCTCCCACTTTCCCCCTTGGTTACCTTTACCTCACTGTACTCCAGGTCCTCAGGATATGTACCCCAGGGCATCCTGGTCAGACCCTCACTGTCTACTGGTGGCAGTGCAGGTAACTCCTCTGCTCCATCAGCAAGCAGGAACTCCTTTAGGTTGCAGGAGCTGCGGGCAGCTGGCTTGCTGGCCTCCTCTGCTGAGGGAAGCTCCTCTAGGTCTTCATGAGCGTCAGGTTGGCTCCCTTCATCCAGGCTTTCCGCCGAGGGAAGCTCATCTAGATCCTCACCTAGGGAAGGTGAATCTAGGGGAGAGTCCCACCAGCAGTCATCCCCTTGGTTCTCCCAGGGAGGGAGATCTTGCTTTCGATCACCCCCTTGCTGATCTCGCGGAGGGAGGTCTGCTAACTCCAAGAGGCATCTCCCTCTCTGTTCCCCCTGGACTGGCTGGGCCATCCCCTTATATAGTCCTCCTCCTCCCACAGGCTGCCCCTTTGGTTCTGGACCAGGCTCTTGTGCAGGGTGGGTAACTGCTCTCCCCTGCTACAATTCCATTGAGCACAGTTAGGATGGCAGCCACAAACCCTGGTCTGAAAGGAAAAGAAAATACAGCACATATTCTATTACTAAAAGGATGGTCTTACCACTAGGTTTATAGGCAAGATCAAGCACTAGTTGAGCTGCTCAAGGCTATGACAATAAAAAAATAAATTGTCTGCATTAAGAAGAAAAACTCTCTCTAGCCTTGCAAGGAGAATTAAAGTGGTGATATGAATCATTTCTATTCATTTTCCCTCAACACCAGTTTTCAAAACTTGTGTTTTGATTGGTATGTGACTTTCAACATTCCCAAATGCAAACTTCTATGCTTCAGTCATGTGAAACTGATTTGTACTTATCTAATTTAATACATACATTAGTGCACTTTATTGAACATGTATTGAGGGCTGCATCACCAGTTCTATTGATTGTGTTATCTGCATTTAGAAGTCAGTAAGAACTGTATATATTGGGAAATGGTCTTGCAAAATTCTTGAGAGCTATGACCATATTTCTGGATCACTAGCAACAAATCCCTTGTAAATTAATTATAAAATAGATTTCCTGATCTATAACATTTCAGCAATGGTAAACACCTGCACAATGGTTGGTACCTATTTAAGTAATAACCAGAACAGTGAAAGACAAACTTGGAATTTTAAAAAGTCTGAGTTCCCTGGACTTATACTTTAACCCACCACATGCCATGGTTCTGTGACTGTTCTGAGCTACCTTCTCACCCGCTGCAATTTTAGTAAAAAAGATTTTTATTGTTTTCAAAATCTGATAATCTATTTTTCCTCTCTCCTATTTTAACTGCTTTTTCCTTTGTGGTTCCTCTCCCCAAGCACTACCCTTTTCAACTCCCCAAAGGTGACCTGTATGGACCACTGACATTTTATCTAATCAGCTGAAAGGTGGAAGCTATGGCAGAGTCAAAGGGGTTTCCTAAAAGGAAACTAAGGCTAGATCTACACTGAAATTAGATGGCCGCAGCTGGTCCATGCCGGCTGACTCAGGCTTGTGGGGCTCAGTCCCAGGAGCTGTTGAATTGGAGTGATGATGTGCAGCCCAAGCTCTGGAACCCTTCCTCCTTGAAGGGTCCAAGAGGCTAGGCCTCAGTTCAAGCCTGAACATGTACACAACAGTTAAACATCCCCTTAGCCTGAGCCCCATGAGCTCAGGTCAGTCATGTGTGTCTAACTGGACTGATGATGGTCATGACCCTAAGTGATCATACCACCGGTGATTCATTCATCTGAAGAATTAATAATTGGATACTGTTATCTGGGTTTCTTAATAAATAGAACATTTACAGAAAAACATGGATTTATTTTACTCATAGAATCATAGAAATGCAGGTTTGGAAGGAACCTTGAGAGATTATCTCCCTTCAACCCACCCACTCTAAAGCAAGACTAAGTATAATTGGACCATTTCTGACAGGTGTTTGCTCAACCTGTCCTTAAAAATCTCCAACAACAGGGATTCTACCACCACCTTTGGAAACCTATTCCAGAGCTTAACCATCTTTATATTTAGGAATCTTTCCCCTAATAACTAACCTGTTTATCTTGTTGCAGAAAAATAAAACAAACACCCAATTATTGTTTATCCTTATTTATGGGGCCATGCAGAACAACAGATCACCTTTCTTTTCTTAACAGCACTGAACATACAACTCACCCCCTACCATCTGGTTTTTTTTTTTTTCGTTTTTTTTTTTTTTGACTAAATATACCCAATTTTTAAAACTTTTTCTCATAGATCATGTCTTCTAAATCTTAGTTTTTGGCTGTCTTCTGAACACTCTCCAAGACTGCCTACATCTTTCTTAAAGTGTGGTGCCCATCACTGAAGACAATAGTCTAGTTGAGGCCTCCTCAGTGAGCAAACAAACTATCTTCTTCCTAAAGCAACATCAGAAACAAAGCAATTACAATGCACAAGTCTAACTTAAAGTGAAGTACAGCTAGGAAAATATTAGCTGAACTGACTTTCTCTGGAATAAATCCATTGAATTTATTTTAAGTTTTGTATCCATTTAACAATACAGAGTATATTCTTTTCCCTTTGCATAGCATGCTAACAGCAAGAATATGAAACTTACTTGTTTGGAATTACCTCAGGCAAATTTGATTTACATGTGTTCACAGCACTGAGACTCACTGTCTGAAGCCTTGGGGGACAGACCTTTCCTTGCTTACAGACAGCCCCCCAACCTTAAGCAGATACTCATTAAAGCAAGCACATATGCCTGCAACAAACCACGCCACCAACTTTGCCACATATCTGCACAAAAGACACTGTTACAGGACCTAATAAAACCAGCTACTCCATCAACAGCTCATTCACCTGCTCATGCACCAATATCATTTATGCCATCATATGCAAGAAATGCCCCCCTGCCTTATATATTGGACAAACAAAACAGTCTCTGCACAAAAGAATAAATGGACACAAATCTGACATCTGAAATCACAACATTCTAAAACCAGTGGGTCAGCATTTCAATCTTCGTGATCACTCCATTGATGATTTACTAAGAGCGGTGTTCAGATAGATGAATACCAGATCAAGGCTTCAAAGAGAAGCCACTGAAACTGAATTTATTTGTCAATTCAGTTGCATTGCCTCAGGGCTTAATAGGGACGTTGGATTTCTCTCCCATTACAACAGGTGATTTGACCTCATCTTCCTTTGTATGCTGTTCCCCAGTGTTTGAATCTTTACAACTGCTTTGATGTGCTGTTACAGCATGACATGTTCCCATAACCTATACTTCCCTGAATTTATCTGCTTCCATTCTGTAGGTTGCCCCATCTTCAAAGCGTCTGACAAAGTGGGATTTGCTCCGATGAAAGCTCATGCAAAAAATAAATTTGTTAGTCTTGAAGTGCCATAGGACTCCTTGTTTGTTTTATTTAACTACACTAACACGGGTGTCCCTTTGGAACATGTTACAAATGTAATAATGACAAAAGAGCACTACTGTATGAGCACACAACTCTGGTCCTGCCTTGCAGATAAACAAGGATGACTTGCCAACCTGCTGTTATACAAGAGTTTCCACAATATTTAAACACCTGGAGGTTACATTGTATTAGCATGCTTCAGTAAACCATGCTATTAAAAACAGTTACGGTCCATTATTTACTAGGAATCAACAGTTGCACTATAAACCATTCTGAAGGTACACAAAATAGAAGCACAGCGTGGAAACCATGCATCAGTCTTCTATATTTCGTGTTATGGTTTTGTCCTAGGATTACCAGAATAAGGTATGTCTTGTTGACTGTATAAAACAAGTGAAGTTTATAACACTTCACAATTTTTATATTTACTGCTATGGCTCAATTGAAATGAAGCTAACAAAAGTGGCAATTGATTCATGCTTATTTTCAGTAAATTAGGTCACAGACATCTTCTCCCAGACTTCAGTACGAAAAAGAAAGAACTCCAAGAAGTAGTAATTCCTCTTTTGTCTAATTGAATTAATTAGAAAGAATACCAGCAGCAACTTTTGTCCTCTAGTGCATAGAGTTCAGAGATCTTTTCAGAAGAAAGCACTCAGGTCCAGGCTACAGAAGAAAATTAGATCAATTTAACTATGTTGATCAGGTATGTGAAAAATCATACACCATTGATCCTTTGCCAGTTTTGGGGGGTTCCTACCACAGGAGGAAACAATCTTCATATTAAGAGAGTCTCTGGGAGCCTTCACTGAACTGCTACAATTCCTCCCCTTTTCAGGTTTAAGGTGAAAGATGATCTCAACCCCTAGCCTGCATTGCCAACAAAAGATACTGGCGGGCAGTCCTTCAGGTAGTGCCCCAGCCTTTAGTTTGCTTTTGCCTCCAAGGAAGTTAGATAGCATGCCCCATCTCAATAAGATGATGCCCTCAGTATATTAACTTTTGGGTCTGGAGCCTAAATTAGTGAGTTCCTGCACCAGGCCCTTACCACACAGAGGTGCCACCATCAGTTTGGCTATCTTCACCCCACTTACAATTCAGACAACTCAATACTGAAATCATGCGGAAACAAATTAGTATGTGTATTAGAGAAGTTATCTGTCCACTATGCAAAGTTCAGTGGCACACTGAGCTGATAAACAAGCCACCTCAAGATTGGCACCTCACGTTGGTACTTGTCAATTTGCCTTTCTCTGACCCTATCCACTTTTTCATGAGTGGACTGTGGTCCAGCAAACACTGCAGGTCAGTATGTTCAGATGTACATCCCAACAGCAAGAAACATCCACAAGCAGCTCTATATCCTATTTTCCAAGTCTGTTGGAGTCCAGAGCACATTCCCAGGTCATTCTCCCTTAGATGAACAACAATGATGTTTACCATGTCCTCTTGGGGCACCAACCCAGGTAAAAGAAACATGAGTGGCCTCCACACATGACCATCTGCTGTGCCAAGATAAATATTTTTCACATTCAGCCTTCAAGCTCCTGGCTAAAATATATGTTCTTTTGGAAGCCCAGTGAACAATTCTGTGCCTATAAATTCATAACCTCAGCGATAGTCGTGATCTGATTAATTTGACATGAAACAAATGGGGAAAGAAGCAGACATGGTTAAAATCTGTGGAACTTTTGGCCCTACACCTGTGTTGATTTTTTTTTTTTTTTTGCCTCAACCTTTCTAATTTTATTCCTGGATGTTAGTGTGGTTTTTTGTTACATTTATCCTTCATAATTTGACCTAGTTTCCACTTCCTGTGCAACTCTTTTTGAGCTTCAGGTTGCTGCAGGTCTCCTGCTTAAGCCAGGGTTGTCATTTGCCATACTTCCTATCCTTCCTATGCACTGGAACAGTTTGCTCTTGTACACTTAATAATGTCCCTTTAAAAAACTACTAACTCTTCTGAACATTTTAGGATGCAGAGAGAAAGAGAGAAGGGACAAAATCACATTTTGTAATAAAAAACCCGTATCAAATGTGTATACAAATTCTAACTCTGTAGTTAACCTTTGAAGTTTTGATTTGTAATTTTGCCTCCTCTATCCACCTCCCCTCCTCCTAATGTGTTCATAGAATCATAGGATTGGAAGGGACCTCATGAGGTCATCTAGTCCAAACCCCTGCCAAAAAAGCAGGACCACTCCCATTAAATTATCCCAGCCAGGGTTTTGTCCAGGCGGGCCTTAAACATCTCCAAAGATGGACATTCCACCACCTGCCTAGGTAGCCCATTCCAATGCTTCACCACTCTCCTAGTAAGAAAGGTTTTCCTAATATCCAGCCTCGACCTCTCCAGCTGCAACTTGAAACCACTGCTCCTTGTTCTGTCCTCTGTTACTACTGAGAACAGCCGAGCTCCATCCTCCTTGGAGCACCCCTTCATTTGAAGGTTGCTATCAAATCCCCCCTCAGTCTTCTCTTCTGCAAGCTAAATAAGCCTAGTTCCTTCAGTCTCTCTTCATAGGTCTTGTGCTCCAGCCCCTTAATCATTTTTGTTGCCCTCAACTGGACTCTTTCTAATTTGTCCACGTCATTTTTGTAGTGGGGAGCCCAAAACTGGACACAGTATTCCTGATGCGGCCTCACCAGTGCCGAATAGAGGAGAACAAGCACATCCCTCGATCTGCTGGTAACACTTCTTCTGATGCAGCCCAGTATGCCACTGGCCTTTTTGGCAGCAAGAGCACACTGCTGACTCATATCCAGCTTCCCATCCACCATGACCACCAGGTCCTTTTCTCTAGTGCTGCTACTTAGCTGATCGCTCCCCAGACTATAGCAGTCCTCAAATTCAGGACTTTGCACTTGTCCTTGTTGAACCTCATGAGATTTCTATTGGCCCACTGCTCCAATTTGTCTAGGTCTCCCTGAATCCTGTCCCTGCCCTCCAGGGTGTCTACTGTTCCCCCCATCTTGGTGTCATCTGCAAACTTACTGAGTGTGCAATAAATCCCATCATCCAGATCGTTAATGAAAATGTTGAACAGAACTGGCCCCAGCACTGACCCCTGGGGCACACCACTTGTTACTGGTTGCCAGCTAGACATGGAGCCATTGATCCCTACATGCTGAAACCATTGATCTAGCCAGTTGTCTATCCACCTTACAGTCCACACATCCAACTCATGCTTCCTTAACTTGCCAACAAGAATACTGTGGGAAACCGTATCAAAAGCCTTACTAAAGTCGAGGTATATCACATCAATGGCTCTTCCTGCATCCACAAATCCAGTCATCTCATCAAAGAAGGTGATGAGGTTGGTCAAGCATGATTTACCCTTGGTGAATCCATGCTGACTGTTCCTGATCACTCTATTTTCCTCCAAGTGTTTCAGGAT
The DNA here is from genome assembly GCA_007922195.1 of Podocnemis expansa. Classification (NCBI taxonomy): domain Eukaryota; kingdom Metazoa; phylum Chordata; order Testudines; family Podocnemididae; genus Podocnemis; species Podocnemis expansa. The sequence goes on along the minus strand of ML682005.1, from coordinate 31,480,930 downwards.
GTATTCTTTGAGAACCTGCTCCATGATTTTTCCAAGGACTGAGGTGAGGCTGACAGGTCTGTAATTCCCTGGATCCTCCTTTTTGCCTTTCTTGAAGATAGGCACTATGTTTGCTTTTTTCCAGTCCTCTGGCACGTCCCCCGTTCACCATGAGTTTTCAAAGATAATGGCCAGCTGTACTGCTATCTCTTTGGCCAACTCCCTCAGCACCCTTGGATGCAGGTCGTCCGGCCCTATGGACTTATGCACATCCAGCTTCTTTAAGTAGTCCCTAACCTGACCTTCCATCACCAAGGGCCTTTCTTCTTCTCTCCAATCTGCCATACACAGTGCAGTGGGCTGGGAGGTGGCCCTGCCTGTTAAAACTGAAGTAAAAAAAGCATTGAGCACTTCAGCTTTTTCCTCATCCTCCGTCACGAGGATACCTGGCACATTCAGTAAGGGACCTACACCATCCTTGATCCTCTTCTTGTTATTGACATACTGCTGAGGGTTGGGGAGACAGGACTGGCATGGGGGATGCTGGCCCCTGCAGTACACCCACCTAAATAAGCTAACAATCAGATCCGTTCTGCACAGTCTCATACACAAACCTCTTCTCCTAGCTCATACCACTGTTTGTTCAATGCACTGTTATCATAGGGTTTTCCAAGCTCATTTCACTGGCTGATCTGTTTATACTCCCATTGTCTTTAATCCCTGGGAAGGGTGGAACTCCACAAGGTGTATGAGTAGTAATTTATTTGCCAACACACGTAATTATTCTCCCCAAGCTTGTATTATACATTAGAATTTAAAAGGCTGCATCATCATGGACAAAGATTCTGGCACTACAGCTTGGAAGTGGTAATTTCCTGTTTTTTGAGTGGGACAGACAGAATACAGTCTCTGAAGTCTAAGTTCCTAACTACAGTAAGGAAGTTTGTTCTAATATTATATAACTACATATATGTGCAACCCCCCTAACTAAAGTGTATCAGCCTGAAGCAGGGCTTTAACCATTATATTGATATGGGAAAGGACCTTGAATCTACATTTGGAGTAGAAATGTCCATTTACTTCTCAGGAGCTCTGAGTATGTCAGTCCTGGTGCCCATGTCAGAGGGAGAATGTCACCAGCAGCACCACACCAGACATATTTACTATTCCCAGTTGTGGGAGGTTTCCACTGTCACTTCCATAACTGCCAGTTTCTATGGTGAGCAGATGTTCAGGCTACAAGCTTGGCTAATGCCCCACAAGAGATGAAGGAGAAATGACAAGCCTAGGGGGTCAAGATAAGAAAGGGGGTCTGTGCCAGAGAGCATCAGACCTTGTCCCGGATCAGGGCAATAAATCCAGCCACCACAGCGCCCTGCTGCAGCAGTGATGGGCCTGGGGTAAGAACCAGCTAGATTAGCACACCAAGGCAGTGTCACCAGGTAAAATCCACCCCACAAATGTGTGTGGGCACTGTGGGGGTGTATTGGGCTCACTTCCAGCAGAGCATTTGGCTGGAGTAGAGACAGCCAATCTTATATACAACAACTGCTGCCATGGCCAATTCAAGTCCCACAGGACAGTGAGCAGCCCAAGGCAGCCAGGATTCCCCAACAGGGCTCTTCCAGTTCCATGAGGCTCAGCCCTGTCTTCCTTAGGAATTCCTAAACCACACTGCCCCTGGTTCCCCAGCATCCATGTGTGAAGGGAGGCATCCCTTACTTTGGTCCAGGGCCCTGCCACTGAGGAACTCCACATGAGGCACCGCAACAATGAATTGTCCCAAGGTAATGCCATGCAGGCATTGTACCTCTCACTTGCACAGCTGCTGACCCATCTGCAGCAGCAACAGCAATGGCAGAAGGCGGAGTTTAAGGAAGGTGCCCTGTTGCAGCCCCATCTGGGTAGGCAGAAGAAGAAGAATGGGGTGACTACTTAAAAGCACAAATCAGGAAATGGCCTTAGGTACACTGATAATTATCAAATCTGATGTCAAATCCCACAAGACCCTATGGCTCCAAATCATGGGCTGAATTCTGTGACACCTCATGCATACCCAGGAACTCCTGTGGAGACCAGAAATCTTGCAGGTATTATCTACACCATTCCTGACAGGTGTTTATCTAGAGAAATTCTTGTTACTTTAATCTCCCTGCCACTCTTCCAGGAGAAACAGAATTACTATGAATTAAGATATATGAATAAGAATAGCAAGAACAGTTATATATATAGGAATCAACTATGCACATTAGTTTTATTGTACATATTGTAAAGGTAAGAAACATTGTGTCTGAAAGAGGTCATTCCTAGCACATATTCCTGCAGTTATACCCAGGCAGTATAAAATATCTAGACTAGGGGTCTCAAACACAGGCCCTACGGGCCGCATGCAGCCCACGGAGCTGCCTCTTGCGGCCCCTGATAACCCCCGGAATCGTTGGGCTCCCACCTTTCCAACCTTGGAGTTTTTAAATGCTGAGCCTTCTCTGCAGACACCAAGCGGCTTCACCTCCCCGCTGCGTTATCAGCCACTGATAGGGAGGAGCTGAACTGCTGCCTGGGAGCTGCCCTATTCACATGCACCTGCTGATCTTTAGCTGCCCTATTCACATCAGCAGTTGATCAAGCAGCTGAAGCAGGCTGAGCAGTCCAGAGAAGAATCGGGGGGGGGCTTAAAGGAGGGCGTCCTGACCCTGTGGGGACAGTTCACAGGGGGCTCCATTCTGGGGGAGCACCAGAAAGCCCCACCACTAGCCACAGCACAGCCCCCAGGGCCTTCCCAGCTGCCAGTCCCGGCACAGGCAGGGGGTGTTTCCCCCCAGGACAGTGGGGTAGTGTTTTTTTCTTCTTCCCACCCCAGTGCTGCTGAATTCTGGCAGGCAGGGGATGTTTTCTCTTCTGCCAGCCCCACTCAGCCAAATTCAAGAGGGCAGGTGGGTGGGAGTTATTTCCCCTTCTCAACCCCAGGGTGGCTAAATTCGTGTAGGCGTGGAGTGTTTTCCCCTATGCCAGCCCCACCAGAACCAAATTCAAGTGGGCAGGTGGGCGGGGAGTGTTTCCCCCTCTGCCAACCCCAGCATGGCCAAATTTGAGCAGGTGGTGGGGAGAGTGTTTCCCCCCACACCAATTCCAGCGCTGGCCCCAGGGCCAGGCAGGGGGCTGCTTATTTATGGTACTGTGGAGGGGTCTGACCAACCTGTCTGCAGCCCATCCTGGGATGTGGCTGCTCTCCTCCCCTCCTGGCTTGGAGATACATGTAGCCCCCTCTTTTTAAAACAAACAAACAAAAAAAAAAAACAAAAATCTTCTAAAACAATTTAATTTTATTTAAAAAAATTAAAACCTTTATAAACATTTAATTTCAATTAAATGTAATTCAATTTTAATAAATCAAACTGCAATTAATTTATTTCAATTTACATCAATTTGAATTCAATAAATTAAATTTTAATTAAATTTTAATTAAATTAATTTGTGATCCTTCAGGGTTTGAAAAAGTATATTTTTTGCCCTCAAACCAAAAAAGATTGGGAACCACTGATTTATAATGTAAAATTTTAAGTCTGTTTGTTTACTCTTTGTCTTTTTGATGATTTTGCTGTCTTGAATGGAAGCAATTCTAAAGGGAAACGTATATTTTGGCTTTGGAAAGACTGTCAAAATTAGCACAGACTTCATGTTACAGTTTCAAAAAAGTTTACAATTTGGCTGTTAGTGTACTATATTACTCTTCATTTTTTACTGTACTTCCACATCATTGTATGAAAATGTTTCAGTAGTGCGGCCCTTGGGTCAATATCCTAGTCCTCATGTGGCCCTTGAGGTGATTTGAATTTGAGACCCCTGATCTAGACAAACAGAAACAGCACACAATAGGGGAAAAGGAAAAAAAAATCCAAACAACTTCTCCCTCTCTCCCCCATAGAGGAAGTGTAGCATGAACAAGTGAAGCTATGTAGAAAAGGGAAGAGCAATGGTTGATCAGATGGTATGAAGTTATCAGTTGTAGTTGTAATGGCTGACCTAGGGGAGAAGCTTCAGCTGCAGACATGAGCAACAACAGGAAATCAAGAAGTTTCCTTGACAAGAGGAAAAAAGTGAGTAGAGAAAGATATGTGAAACTGGGGCTGGTATGGGTTGAAAGATGTTAAGTTTTTTTGCTTTCTAAATGGTTTCTGATCTGCCACTGCAGTGACTTGGTAGGATGAAATGTTTGATAATACAGACACTTAGACCTGGAATGGACCTGAGAAATGCTGAGCATCCACAGTTTCCCCAGGATTCAGAAAGAAGTGTCAGTGATTAATCAGACCCTGTATATTTTATATATGGGTTGAACCAACCCCTCACCTGCCCCCTCCCTCAGATAAGATGGCACAATAACACTTTGATCTACTCATTGTTTTGCTCACTGTCCAAGTTTGATTGAAATGGATGAGAATTTGATGTTTTGCTTTCTTATGTCATCCTTGTTTCTTTTATCACTGAAAAAATAAATTGACTTTGGTTGAACAATTTTTGGAATACCTGCAAGTCTATCCAAACCAAAAAGACATCCAAAGACTTTAAAATCTGCCCACCAGTTACAAGTAGTTTGATTTATCTGCATGTCCTGTAGAGGGCATACTGAATAATGTTTTAGTGGTGTACTTGTGGGAGGTGGGTCTGTTTGTTCAGGCTACACAATACGATTAGAATTACAGCATGGTAGTGCTAATAAGCCCAGATTAGGATCCAGAGCCTATTATTCAAGGGCTGGCATAAACATGTAGGCTTTGACCCAAAGTGCTCAAAATCTAATAGCATTGCTACTACTTGTGTACTTGCATTTACAGAAGTTGGTAGGTATTTTTCAAATCTAAGAAGTTGGCATTCTTTCTACTACTGAACTCACATGAATCACCAAGATAACTTGATAACTGAAATAATTTTGGTTCTTGCAACAATTTTATCAGAAGCAGCCATTACTTCTGTTTTAGAGAACTTTCCCATATTTCATTATTCGTCATTCCTTTACACTACAGTATTACTTTACAGTTAGTTACAATAATAGAACAATTTATTATGAATTATTTATAAACAGACATGGTGAAATGAAATTATGTAAAACACACAAGCTTATTTTTCCCCTCTAAATTCTTTCTAATGACCTTTCACTAACTATAAATAACCAAATTTATTAAACTAAAATATGTCTATACTGATAGAGATTACTCACAATAAAAGAGTATCAATATCAAACTTCTTGAAACAGAGTGCAAGCCTGAAATTAAGAACACATAATTACCTTTCCTTTTGTTTATTGCTACCAACACCCTACATACCTTTTTTGCTGTATGCAATCCAGGATAAGTACACTCCATCTCAGATTCCTATTCCAGTGCTTAACTTTCCTTTTAGTTAGAAAGCTTTTCCTAATATCTAACTTTAATCTACCTTGGATTAATAAATTCCTTTTGTTCTACTTTCTATGAACATTGGAACAATGAATCACCACCATCTTCATTATATTCCTTATGCAGTGGTTCCCAACATGTGGTTTGGTGATCCCTGGGGATCTGCACAGTTACTGCAAGGGTTCTGTGAATACATCTGGTGCCAGACGCTGTCAGCTAGCAATCCAAGTTGGAGAGAACTCTAAATCAAGGATGTCAAACTTACAGCCCACGGGGCTGGATCTGACTGGTGCCTGGGCTGCATCTGGAAGCTGTTGCAGCAGAAAACTCCAAAGGCTCCCCACACAACAGGGCTAGGCATACTTCTAACTCACTGAGATGATCCAAGTCACACAACACAGGTGCCCAAAAGAAATGCTCCAGCTAATCCCGGCTCGGCTCTGCTGTGGTCCGCCAACCAGTCAGAGTCTCAGTTAGAGCAGGCTGGGCCAGACTCCTAGAGAGCCATCACACTGCCCTCCACACCACCTGTTCACTATCAGTGAGTAAGCCACCCCATGCTTATTTGATTGATAGCACATTGCATGAATCATAAATAAAAAAGGAAAAGAGTGAATGGGGCTCATGTGGGAACAAGCCAACCAAATGCCAGCATTCTGAATGATTGACAGAGATAGGTGGCAGAGGGGGGAAAGAGGCAGGAGCTAAGCCTGGCTGCCTGTGACAAACTGATTTTTTTTTTTTTGCCTGCTACCAGCAGGTAGGAGAAGTGGGGGGGGGGGGGAATCTGGGAGCCAACATGGGGAAGTGGGGCCCAAAGGGCAGTGAAAAGAGGTGTTGCAGAGTCTGCATGGTTGGGGAAGGGGAAGTGGGGCCCATGGCACTCAGAACATGGAGGGGGAAGGGGCTGGGGGGTCCATGCAGCCACATGGCCTATAACGGGTGTCCTGCCTTCCAGTGTGGCCCCCCCACATTGAATGAGTTTGACTTCCCTTCTCTAAATGAATTGTGTTTGCCTGCTGTGAGCAGCCATACACTGGATATGCCCCCACCCCTTGGGAGCAGGAAGAGGCCAGGTCCTCCACTACCCTTCTGCAGCACTGCTGCCTGCAGTCAGTCCCCAATAACAACTATCATCATTTGAGGGTCCATGAAATTTTTTGATATTAAAAAGGAGTCCTATACTCAAAAAAGTTGGGAATCACTGCCTTACACAGTCCTCCTTTGCTCAGTCTTGTTTTCTCAAGATTAAACATATCCAGGTTTTTAGTTTTATACACTGTTTTCTAAACCTTTTGTCAGTTTTTTGCCTGTCTTGTGGATTCTTTCCAATTTATTTACATTTTTCCTGAAGTGTAGTGCCCAGAAATCTACACTGTATTGGATCCACGAGGGTAGTAACCCTGTCAAAGAAGAAAAATAGGTTGGTTTGACATGATTTATTCTTGACAAATCCATGATGGCTCTTCTTTATAATCTTATTATCCTCTAGTGTTTAGAAATAGATTGTTTAATAATCTGTTCTAGTATCACTCTTCCTATCAAAGTAAGGCTGACTGGAATATATAATTCCCTAGGTTGTCTTTGTTTCCCCTTTTAAAGATAATGGCTTAATGCTAATCAATAATTATTTATGTCTGTTATCAAGGAGTCCTGTGGATGCAGTTTAAATATTTTACTGTATCATTAGTACTATTTTGTAACTAGTTATGTTTAGAAATTGATTACATATGCAAAGCGGTAAGGGATGATTGGGGGTTTGCCATGTCCTAGTTTTTTGCCTGACTACAGGAGGTAAAAGGATTTGAAAAATGAACAAAGAAAAGTGCATGTGCATGCATGCATGCACACACGCACGCACACACACTCACACTCATTTCCTAACTCAAGGATCTTTTCAGGACTGTGCCTTGAGTGATTTTGATAGCGTTCATTCTGCTATCGCATTTCTCCCCATCATTCCTCAAAGTTGCTTGGAATTAAATTGCTATATGGGTAATTCATCATTAGGCAGTAGGTGTTTAGATTCCAGTTAATCTTTATGAATCATTGCTATTCAGTAGTGCAATCTCCCAAAACATGAATCATCTCAATGAGATGAAAATGACCTTCCATTCAAAGCTTGCTGTGATGAACATGAATTTTGAAATGTTTCACATTCATCTGACGAGAAACATTGATATCCCACACTACAGAAGAAGAGGGATGGATAATATCAATGAAAAGAAAAAAAGCAATATGTTAGCAAAACAGTTTGCACAACAAAACTCAGGTTTGTCACCTCTGACTTTTAAGAGTTAAATAAAATAATATTGTCACTTTCTTATCTTTATTTTTCGTGACTAATCAAAACTGCAACAACATTATGGGATAGAATAGACCTTCGCTGCTGATGAGAGGGCCCCTAATTTGGAAGAACAAACAGTGGGTGGGGGTGGGTTTCCCCACCAGTCACTGGGGAAGTGGTAGAAGTAAGGGAGAGCAGACTGCCTGAGACTCTGCCCCAAATGACTGATACCTCAGAAAAGTGTGAGTGTCCTGCTGAGTGACCTGGCCAGAGTTAAGAAGTATAAACAAATCTCCTGGAATGAGAATAGGGTCACAGAGTGTGGTGGGGTGCAACCAGAGGAACAAGTGTCAGACTGGCAGAGCTAATCCCCAGAACTGCCAGGAGAGGCTGCCTTAGTAATTGAGTAGAGCCTCCTACCACACAGCATCACTTCTACATAATGCATTTCTAACTATCGTCATACGTTAAGGATCCTATTGTCATCTTCCTTTCAGGGTGGAAATCCTAAAGAAATGACATTAGATCCAGAAGGAGAAGGAAACTAATGTTAGATCAAAGGATCCCCCGTATAGGTTCAGACAATCTCTCCTTGCTACCTACAGTATATGCGCAGTATTTGACAGTGGGGGAGACCTGGGAAGTGGAAGAACATAGTCATGCCTTATACATTGGAGAAATAGGACACTCCCTATGCAGAAAAATAAATGCACACTAAACTGACATCAGAAATCAGAACACCCAAAAAGCCCCCAAAAACCCAGTTGCTGAGCATTTCCATCTTTCTAATCATTCCATTGATGATTTCGTAACAATGGTCGTCAAGAAAATCAATGGGACATCAATGCTTCAAGGAGAAACAACTGAAATCAAACTAATATGCAAATTAGATTGTGTAAAAGCAGGGCTGAATCATGACTATGGATTCTTTTCACATTATAACAGGTAATTCAACTTCACCCTCACTCTGTGTGCTGTTTCCTCAAGTTTGAATCCTTACAAATGCTCTGATTTGCTGTTGCAGTATGACCCAATCCCATGTCTTACACTCCCCTGCATTTATTTTCATCCCATTCTGCATGTTCCCCCTCTTCAAAGCATCTGACGAAGTGGGATTTTCTCCCACAAAAGCTAATGCAATAAATAAATTCATTAGTATTTAGGTGCCGGAAGACTCCTTGCTTTTTTTGCTTTACTAGACTAACATGGCTGCCCCTTTGGAACCAGTGGTAGCGTGGCACAACAACAAGTCCCGAGCCGGCTCAAGGGGCTGTAGTGCCCAGAGCCGGCTTTTGGATTTGCAAATCCCAGCCTCTACTCCAGTTGGCTCTCCCCGCCCCAACGGAGGAACAGGCAGCCCGGGGTGGAGCAGGCCAGCCCAGAGGTGGGGCTCCCCACTTCTGCCCCTCCCTGAGCTGACTATTCCTCTCTAGGGTGGGGAGGTCCAGCACAGAGGCAGGGTGAGAAAGCAGAGCCTGCCCCATGGGCTGGCCTGCTCCACCCCTGGGGAGTGTTTGGGCCCCTAAAAATAGAACATGCAACTGGAACGCTGCGTTCCGGGACCAGCTATTTTTCAATGGTGGGCCCTGGAATGCAGTGTTCCGGCTCCACATTCTATTTTTAGGGGCCACGGAACGCTGAACCCCTAAAAATAGTGGGCCCTGGGACAGCATTCCAAGGTGTTCCACCTTACTTTAACCCCTGATTTTACTGTGCCTGTAATGATCTACATGGCAGTGTTGAGATGTATAGGAGTATAGATCCATATGGATCAGCAATATCTGAGAGAGTAAACAAGGACCAGTGAAGAAAGCCACAGAGTTTTTCCATCAGCTTTTCAGATCATTCCTGACTGCTTCTGGATGACATTTTATACATCTGTTTTTTTTGTGCATATTTTTCAGGGGCAGTTGGTACGGGGGGGGGGGGTTGGTTTAATGTCACGCCATGATATTTCAAGGTGTGATTGTGTCTAATCTGCTGGTCACAGAAATCCACAGGCAGCTCCACTCTAGGCTTTTCACTATTTAGGTAGAATAGTGATACTACAATCCTAGTGAATTTGGTTTTAGCTGCCAATATGTTATATTTTTCCATGGTTTTAAAGTACTTGAGCAGGGTTTCTTTTATGCTATGTAAACCCTGTGCCTGTATAGTTAGAGCAATATCATCAGCATAGACCACTTTTTTGTCATGATATTTGCAGGTGGTCACTTGTATAAATATTAAATGCAAAACATAATCTTCACTGATGTCCTGCAGTAGCATATCCTTGAGATTGCATGGCCTGATGACCTGGTCACCAAAGAAAACGTGAAACCTACAGTCAGCCACAACTTCTCAGAAGGGTTTTGTATTATATGGGATTATTTTGTTGCTTTCAGGAGAAGACTGATACTCCTTAAGGTTTTAGAGGTGGAAGAAATCTGCCCCAATCTTGCATTTCAAGTGGAATCTCACGTCATTGTATGTTGTTAAGGCTAATATTTGATTGGGGCACTTGCAACCTGGTTGCAAGCCTACTTATTCATTTGGTAATATTGCTTCTATGAGCATCGTGATCCTTGCAGTAATATTCTCACCATTACCTGGTATGACCTGCAGAGAAGTGATATGAGTCCATTCAAGAAGAATTACTGGTTGACTTCTCAGGCTTGGCAGTGAGAATAGCCATAGCCTCATACCAGATCCTTGAGACAAAAAGCATTAGGAAGGGATATTAAAGAATAATGTTGCCAGCCACATATGTCTCTTGGAGCTAAAGTTTTTAAGAAATTCTGGAGAAATACCATAAGACCATGTGGCTTTCCCAGCTTTTGGGGATGAGACAACTTTCTTTATTTCCTCAGCAATGAAGGCCAATTATAAAGACGATGAGTGAGGTACTAAACTAACTATTTGCTGCAGCCATCTGTGTACTTTGCACTTAGAAGTCTTGTCTTCTGGTGCTTTTGAGTTTATCAGATATGTTCTTGCAGTCTCATCTGTGGAGACTTGATACTTTTGAGGTTTCACTTGGTTTGCAGCCCTAAACTCATGCAATTCATAGACTCATCTAATCAGATCTCTTGTATAAAACTGGCCTTAGAACTTCCCCAAAATAATAACTACAGCTGATCCTTTAGAAGAGTTTCCAATCTTGATTTTGAAATAAATAAATAAATAGCTATCCTTTGTGGCTGGAATGAGTAAATAGTTTCAACTACCTCAATCGATTTTTGATTGAGTGCTAAAATCAGTGACTTCAGCAAAGATGTTGCAGTGTTTGGGTCACCAGATGATTGACAGTGCTTTAATAACCTTTCCTTTCCTGGCTTCCAGTGTATGATGCATCCTTTTGGGGAGCTACTGGTGATATTTCTCCTTGCAGCTATTGAGATCAGGCGGATGAAATGACAGATTTTGAGGCTTTGGTAGATTTATTTTGATGGTGGTCTCAGTTGTTGCAATGAATTGTCACCAGTTTGTCTTTCAAACGTCCATTGCAGTTTTGGGTGATTACATGATTACTGGGAGTTCAATCCCAGAGTGCACTAAAACAGAGAAGGTTTAGGAGGAAATGCTAAACAAATCCAGGATATCCTGCCACAGATGATAAATGAAGACTCTGAAGTGTGGAACACAAGGCCTTTGCATGTAGTTTATTTCATGGGAGAAGGTGAAGTGACCTGCTAACTAGAGCTGGTCAAAATTTTCTGACAGAATATTTTTCCATTGGAAAATGGTGTTTCATCAAAACCCAAACTTTTTTCAGGAAACTATCAATTTTGTCTAAATGTAAAGTTACTGGAATGTTTCATTTGTGTTAAAATCTTCTTCCTTCCATGGCAACCATTATAAAAAGTTTTGTTCTAAATGCAAAAATAAAGTTCTCAAGTCCTTCTCCACTGCATTCTGCCACATACTCACTCAAGGTACATGGGATTTATTAAAGTCTCCCATGAGTATGGAAGCTGGCTTCTCAGATTTGTTTCTGAAGCAATTCATCAGTTTGTTTTTCCTTACTTAGCATGCTATATCACATCCTTGCTTTGAAATCTCATTTGTTTTCTCTTTCATCCTAAGCCATAAACATTAATAGTTCCCGCTTCCTTCGTGTATTTCATTATATGTACAAAGGTTTCATATACAGCACAACTCACTTTGTTTTTCATTCTATGAAGAATATATCCATGAAAATCAGTGTTAAATGATTGAGCCCATTATATTTCTGAAGTACATAGAAAGCAGCACCTCATCTTTTTTATTTCTCGGACAACCACTTATATTATCAATGCACATGAGTTTTGTTAGCGTATAAGAGTAACTCTGGCCTCAAGATGTCCAAACAGAACTAAAAAAAAAAAAAAAAATTAAAATTCATTCTCAAAACAACAGCCTGTGGTGGTATCAAACTGAAGTATTACTGACTTTCTTCATTTAATCACTACATCCAGTTGGACTTTTTTTGAAAGCAAACTGAGGAAAATGCGTGAGCACCTTGATCTCTCAGCTCTTGTCATCAGTATCCATGATGTGAACTTAGTACCAGGCACTGGAAAATGCCAAGACACTCAGATTTAGCATCTGGAAACTTAACTTTTTGAGTCTAAATGCAATTTCTTTAAATCGTGACAACTTTAAATTCTGTAATAAAATCTGGAAGTCTAAGACAATTCAGAATTGCATATACTTACACACCTGTCAATCATAAAACCCAATAAGTGTGAAAACATAACCATCATATTAAAATGAATTACTACAATGCATAGAAATGATTAAACATATTGAATGATAGGTCAATTCAACTGTTCCACATTATCACTTCCAGCAGTTCCCATTTCAAGGTCTTCAACGTTTATTAGAGCTATTGATATGAGCTAATCATTGAATTTACAAAAAAACAATCAGTGTTATGTTTGTTCAATAATTGCAAAAGCGTAACTTTTAAGAGCAGTGTACACTTTACCAACCAATGTAAAGCAACAGCCATTCTTTTCTTTACTTGCATTTTGAGTGAACATGAAGTATTTTTTTTACACAGCACTTGTGCCTCAATAAATGCATATGATTTCCTAGCCTTTGCTCCTGTGTGCCATATCACTACTGCTGCAACCAGGCTTCATCTCTGCTCCACATGACTGCAGTGTCAGAGGAGTTATGCACCAATGTAGAACATATGCCCTGGTCAATCAAGTGTTCTGGGCTTTCAGTATTCCAGGGATTGGACTAGATGATCTCATGAGGTCCCTTCCACCCCTATGATTCTATGATTAAATCAAGCTGTACAACATCAGCCACAAGTCAGAAATGCTAATTTTTCATATCCTGTCATTGGACCACTCCTAAGCACAATTCCATGGGACTGCCAAAAAAGAATCCACTTGATTTAAGAACTTTTTGCCTTCTGCGAACAAAGAAGTGACAGATTCTTAGAAAAGATCATAAGGTTTATTTATTTATACAGAAAATGTTAGGTAAGCTAAATAGAGGGGTCACTGCCAGCTCCCCTTACATTTTATATTAAATATATTGAATTCTGCTTTATTTATAACTCTGTTCCTTCTTAATTTGTATGATCACATTTGTGCTATTAATGTTAATTTCAAATCCTACTTCCTGCAAGGCAGACTTATAAATACAGCTAATTGGAAAAATTCTAGCAAAAAATTAATTTGTCCGAATTTGTCCATTTGGCACAAATGGAATTATTCATGGAAACAATCCGCTTTTGCAAAATTCAGACTGAAAAACAGGCAAGTTTCTATCACAAACTTGTCTGGTTTTCTGACAGCTCGCTCTCCTGGATCCTTGGAAACCTACCTGCTGGGATAACAGGGCTTTCAGACTCTGTGGTCTTGGAGAAGTCTACCGGGTATACTGCTGCAGGCTGGGATCTACAGGACTTCCTGGGTCTGTGAGCCCGACCTCAGGCAGCTCACCATACAAACTGCCCTTTCAAAGAGCATTGTGATTGAAAAAAAAAAACCTTAACTTGATCACAATCAGCTTGTAAACTATATCAGAATCCTCCAAAAACCAGAATGACCTTTCTCCATGCCACTTCATTTATAAATATCTAAGGTGCTAACATGAATTTTTAAGTTTAATTCTTTCTTTTCAGATGAATGAAATGCAGAGAAAGAAAGAGAAAACAAAATATGAGAAGGATGGAAATAGAATAAAATAAAATCTCAGGGTAATACCAGCAACCAAGAAATGGAAAGCATACAAGCTCACTGCAAATACATATAACATAGCTATTATGCTTAAGGGCAACTGTGATGGCAGTGAGCAGACGTTACTAGTTACTAACTTTGACACGAAATAAAAAAAGTGTCAAGGACAGGACCGTCTCTTTTATGTTTGCACCATATGCAAGAGATTTCGATTGAGCGTAAAGGTTTTCTTACATTTAGTAACACATGAATAAAATCCTAAATAAAGGCTATATAGGACTTATTATTATATTAAATATTTTGGTATTTATTATTTGTATAATGGTAATGCCTACTGACCCCAAATGTTGTGTGGTACTAATAAACACACATTAAGAGACAAACCAAGCCTGGGAAGGTTCACAATCGGGGTGGGGGGGGGGACGACACCAAGCCTGCAGAAGGGCTGGGGGAAGCAATATAACATAAAAGCAGAGCAAACTGTTGCATAAAAGTTACTTTCATGGTTTTGTTGTATTTTTTTTCAGTGGGTTTTTCTTGGGAAGTAATTAGATAAACAGACAAGAAACAGGAAAGCGTGCGAGGAAAAGAGATGAAAGGCAACCTAGTGGGCTGGTGGAGCAAAGCTGACTGAAGTAGAAACTATAATGAGGGTCTGAGAGTCAATAGAATCAGTCAGTGTAGGGAAAAGAACAGCCAGAGCAAATCTGGAATAAAGCGGTTAGGACATGATGATGGTTTAAGCATCTAAAGGATTCTGCTGCAGAGTTTCCCCTGCCAGCTGACTACTTGATAGACATTTTCAATAATCATTTTTTGACAAGCAATATTACCTTTATACATGTTGGAATCAAATTTTCTCTCAACAAAGATTACAGAATTCTCAATTGATATTTAAATTAGCTTAAAACCTATTTTCTTCTTTTTAAGGCTAACTTGTGTTCTTTGAAATACCACTAACAAGAGAGCAGACAGATCCTCAGCATGCTGTCACCTATCCACCAGGAAAAAGCTAAAAAGCCTTACCCTCCTGCTTTCTGCCTAAAAATAGGGCCACTGTGGTTACCTAGATACCTGATGATGCAGTCTGTATGCACAGAGGCAAACTGGGCTATTAAAGAAACTCATTTGTCATCTGTAAGTACTAATCTTAAGTGAATGACTGTTTCATGGCATCTTCAAAATGACTCAATTCTCACTCCAGAGAAAAGGCTAATTTTAGTTACCATACATAAATTGCTATTTATCTTCATCCCAAATTCACTCCTTCTGAAAGACAGAGAGGCAATGTTCCCTATCCTGGAAAACAACTACATAGAAATTGATCTTGTTAGCAGTCACCTATAATACATTATGTTTAGCATTATAATCCATCTTCTGTATCATCTGGGCCCTACCCAGTCCACATGAATCCATGAGACTGTTGCTTTTAAGAAATATCCACTTTAACAAACCCGCCAAACAAGAGACTTACAACAAAACTTCCTCTCTCCGTGGGTGGAGGAAAAAAAAATAAATAAAAAAAAAATCTTTCCTTAAAGTAGGATCTGAAAAAAGGCTTCATATTCCCCATGTAGTTTCTCAGTACTTTCTTGCTTATTTTTCTTATTAAAAGGATTTGATTAAGGAAGTGACTCAGTAACAGAGTGTGTCACAAGGCAATGAAGAGCCATGGAGATTAACTGGTTAACTAGAAAAGCACAGGTAAAATGATTCCAGTATTTAAGCCAAATGACAATAACAAATAAGTGCTGATACAGGGACTGAAATTTATACACTTGCTTCACTGTGCTGATGCTGAATCAAGTTTAGACTTGAAAATCAGGAGACTCCAGCTGTATAATGGGCTGATTAAACAACTTAAAAAGGCACCAAGGAATGTTATGAGATTTGAGAGAGATCAGGAAGCTTTCAAATTGAATTTGAAAAAACAGAAATAGAGCAACGGGACTAAATAAGCCAAGGAGGTCATACCAATAAGCAGAAGGACTGGGAATTTTTGCTAAAATCATAGAGCTGTACCAAGCAAGGCAAGAGGAAGGAAAATATGTTTTAAATAGGTGCCCATTGGTTGCTTAAAGATTAAAATTTGAACTGGAATTTCCCAACCCAGAAATGCACATCCAGCAGTGAGCAGATGCAAGATTAAAATTATAAATGAAAAGTCTGTTTTCTCTTCAGACTGAAACAATGACACTTAAAATATTTAATGAACCACTTGTGTTTCTTATTTTCATATTAGTTCTTATTGCCTTTTTGAAAAGGAAAGCTACCTGCCAACAGACCGCCCATCATAACCAAATTTTAAAAAGTTGGCAGTTTAAATAAATTGTTTCACACATGTCAAATTTATCTGGACAGGGTTTAAAAAAACAAAACAAAACAAAACAAAAAAACCAAAAACAAACAAACAAACAAAAAACAGAATCAGGTCTCTGTCCACCAAAGATTCCTCCAGTTTGTAATTCAAAGCCACAACAAATTAGCATTTTGCTAATTCTTGTACATCAGACAAAATTCAATTACAAAATAATAGTGCCTGACCTAAGGTGTTTAAATTTGATCATAGATAAAACATAAGGGATGACAGACCATGAAAGAGTGAGGATGTGAGAACAAGATTTACAACAGGATGTAGTTGTTTGGTTATTTAAATCGATGACACTCTTATTCATTCTAATATATACATTTGCCCTTTTTTATTTAAGAATTGCCAAAACCTGTCGAAGTTAGAGATAAATCTTATTTAAAGAGGTAATTTATCTATAGAATGGAGAAACAGGATTATAACAAAACTAATACAGATGGAAAGGAAATTTGACACTCTCTTCTTTGCAAATTTCACAGAAGGGGTGATTATCACTTTCCAGTAGCCAGGACCCTCTAATATGTCTTAGTTTGGAAACCCAAAATTACTAGCTTCTTTTGGAACATATTGGTCATAAGTTTGCAGGACAGATCATGATCCATTATTAGATACTATTTTTAAAGGAGTATCTTAGGCTTCAAAGAATGGAGAGAAATCCCAAGATAAAGAGGCTTACAATGCATATGCATATTATACCATGCTTAATAAGGGCCACATTTTTTTTTCCTAAAGAACCAATATTCTGAGACAGTGATAACTGATTTCCCTCCATGCAGACAGAGGCAGATTGACTGCAACTAGCTTTCTACAGTTGTCAAGAAATCTAAAGTAACCAAATGCTTTTACTACTTTCTTCTCATGTATTCAAGTGGCATTCTCTGCGTAGTAAGATGAGGTATATGAACAGAAAAGCTGACAGATTTTTGTTTATTTTTAAAGACAATGAGTAGCTCAGAAGTTTCTACCACAAAACAGCAAGTTTGAACATTTTGGGGAAATTCCTTGTCACACTCAGTAAATTTCTTTTTTTTTTTCCAGAACCAAAAATTTATCATCAAGGCTTGACATAGTCTATGGTACTATGCTCTTTCTCTACTACTGCAAATTCAGAATGTGTCTCAGCAGTCTCATCCTACTCTGTGTAGTTGACTATTCATGGGCAATATTCATTTCTTGAAAAGAAGGCTAAACGTTCCTTGAAGTGCTGCCGCTTCTCCCACACACCTTGATGCCATATTCAGGGGTGGCCAAACTTATGGAACTCAAAGAGCTGCACAAGTTGATCATTAAACCTTTGAGAGCTGCACTGAGGCTTATAACCACATACATTTACCTACTCCAAAATTACTGAGCTTAAAATTCACTGCACACTTTAATTTTATTATAAAAACAGGGCAAATATTGACCCTACTAATGTCAGATTTTAATAATTACTTAAGGTTATGATGAAAACTAGGCCTATACAGTAAAAAACTTAGCTGTTCCTGGATGTAGAACACTGCAGGCTAGTGGCAAGTTTTGTTTGTTTTTTTTTTTAAATCTGGGCAACAACTTGTTAATGCAGTATGTAAAAGCTCTCTCAGGTGCTGATCCCTAAGTACTGCACAATGTTTCCACTTAACAAATTTCATTGTGGAATACAATGCGTCACAGTAGCAAGTTGTGACGAAAATTAAAAGTAATCTACATTCAGTTTTAAACTCTTCTCTTTATTTTCATCTCTTATTATTCCACAAAATGTTTAGGACTTGTAAAACAGGATTTTATTTTAACAAGGAGTAAACTGCATTAGGGCCCGTGAGAAAATCTAAAGATGGCGCAGCTTCCCTGACCATGCCACACTTCTCCCCCCTGTCTCTGACCATGCCGCCACTTCGCTGCCATCTCTTATCGTGCTGCTGCTTCTCTGTTGTCTGTGACCATGCCACACTTCTCCCCCCCATCTGACCATGCTGCGTTTCTCTGCTGTCCCTGACCGAAAATGCTGCTGCTTCCCTGCCAGCCCCAACCATGCCGCACTTCCCACCCCCCGGTCTGACCATGCCGCTCCTTTTCTGTCAGATCCAACCATGCTGCCGCTTTCCTGCCAGCTCTGACCATGCCACTGCTTCCCTGTGGTCCATGCTTCTCCCCCCTGTCTCTGACTGTTCCGTCCTTTCCTGCCATGTTCTTCCGCGAGCCTCACTTTTTCTTTGAAAAGCCACATGCAGCTCGTGAGCTGCAGTTTGGCCATGCCTGCCATATATCCTTGTATTTATGTCAGAAAAGATACTGTAAAACAAACAAAAAGTACTGGAATACCTGCAGACCTCACCACAATTAATGTTTCCTTGCTATTAAGGAGAACTACTGCACGACACTCTACCTAGAACTAATTATGAAGGCCTGCTTCACAACTAGTGTGGAACACAGACTGGCATCTTTTAAGTAGGCCATATCGTCACTCTATTTCATTTCTGCTCCATGTTCTCTACAGGCTATCAATTTACTTCCAGGTGAAATTCAAGTTACTAGTTACTATATGAAAAGTTAATGGTCTGCAGAGCATGTGCAAGATAATCTCTTTGGCAAGCCACTCCAGGAATTTATGTCCAACAGAAATATAATATTCACAGCTAGATGTGAGACTTCTCTTCAACAAGGTTTTCTTCTTAATGGCTCATATTGGAAACACATAACATTTAGCACAGTTTCCTATTTGCCAAGATGTTTTGCATACTGATGGAGAAAAAAGACGGAGTAGAATATTTTTGGGAAATAACTATAGCCTTAAGTGTTAGTGATCTTGGCCCTGAAAATCATCTTCAGTAGACTTACCTGTACGCACCCAAATATTTAAGCTTCTCAGGCTCCTTCAGACAGAATTTCATACTCTGATGCTACCCTTCTAATTATTCCCTTAGCAGCACACTGCTGTTGCTGCCTTTCTGTAGCAGCTAGTGTATTGTAGGGTACTAGACTTCTCTCACTCTCAGCATGCTTTAAACACTTAGGGATCCTCTACCCTCATCCCCCCCCTCCACCATTCTTTTATGGAATGAAACCAGTTGGATGCTGTCCTAGCTTGAGACAGAAACAAACTTTTTGAAGTCTGCTTCTTGGTGATTTCCAAGAGGGCTTGGGTTTTCCCTTTCTTTTCCCTACCCACTAATTCATTCTGCCATACTGCCCATTTATTAGAAGATGTTCAGTACCACACTAACAAATATAAAATATCTAGCTTCACTTGATACTTAAATTATTTCTAAGTTAGCTATCAGCCAAAACAAGCTTTACATATTTTATATTTAATATTGACATTGGATAATGTCATTCCAGTCCCTTGGAATGTATTCCCATTGATTCCTTTGAGACAATACAGATGGCAACTAGCTCTAAATATCTCTGCCTCCAATTCTCCACATCAGAAGCCCTACCACCTGTCTTGGTCCAAGGTTCTCAGTCTATATTCCCTTGATCGCTGGGGGGGGGGGGTTGAGACAGGCAGACAATTAAAAAGAAAATAATACAATGAATAAATAGTGGATAAATAAAGAAAGACCACCTTTTCTTGCTATTGGACTTCAGGAGTTATCGCAGCAAAACACAAAGGGTTCTGGTATGTACCCTCAGAACTATCAATGCTAACACAACTAGATATTGCATACATTTATTTAATATTTAGTACAATGCTTAAAGCAAGAAGTGTCGCTGAAAGCATGGGGTCCCATATCACACTGAGTATGGAGAACTACAGTAAATTTCAAAAAATGCTCAATGTGATTAGTATGAGACTCTCATTTGATTACGGTTCATGGATAGGTTCTCTTTCTGCTGTTCAATTTCACAAAATCTAGGATGGATATACAGATTCTTTTGAATAGTGACATATGCTTTGGGAACTTTAAAATAAAATGGCATATCTGATGGAAGTTGGAGAAATAGAGGATGAAAGTAATTTAGGAACCAGTAATGAACATGTTCCTTTTAAATCTAACTGCAGAAACCAAGTCTAACTGTCAAACCCAAAAGGAAATAGATGCAAAAGCTGGATAAAAAGCTGCAGTGCACTGTGACCAATGTCAAAGAGCTTTTGCAGCAAACACACCAAAAGTAAAACCTAAGCAGAATTTCCATGTCTTGTCAACTTTCCATATAAAACAGATTTGAACTTTCAATTGCCTAGGAGAAATGAAATTTTTGACAGTTTATATCTGTGTAGAATTCTTATTGTCAGATGGCACAGGCTAATTGTATAACCAACCAATTATTGACTGCAAAGACTAAAGAAAATGGCAGTGACTTCCCCCTGATATCCATCTTAGCTTGGTGACTATCTGGACAAATACAGGACTTAAAAAAAAAAAAAAAAAAATCTAGGGACATGAAAAGCAAATGACATAGTAATTAATCTAATATTGTAAACTAACTAAGACTATCTGGAAAAAGCAAAAGAATGATACAGCGCACTCTGATGTACTGGTAGGAGAACCTCAGAAGGTTCAGTTTTGATATTTAATCCTACAATGAGGTTCCCCTCTCACTAGGCCTGGTACATAATCGTACTTCTCAGCAAAGTCCTCCAGCAAGGCCTGGCCCTTCTTGCCTCTCCCTTGGTTGAATGAAAGAGCAGGTGAAGAAGCCTACTTATTTTTTGTCACCTCCATTGCTTAATCTGTATCTTTGTGAGGTGACCAAATCATCTGCTCCCAGTCATTCTAGGCAGGGTTCGTTTAACTGCGGGAGTCTTTTTTGCAGTTTGATCCAACAGCCCCTCCATCGGAACCCACTTAACTGCCCCTGAAGCACTATTCTGAATCTAGTGCCTTCTACAGATCACAACTGTGAAATCCTACTTATAGAATGCCTGTTTTGCATACTTAACAAAATTAAAAGGAAATTGGATGAAGAGTCCAAACCTCTATTTTCTGCAAGTCTGAAGATCATTCTGAGCTGTGTAAAGATTTGGGTCTGTTCTTTCTTTAACCAAATTGACTAGTCCTTCTTTAATCTGAAGAAAATACAGTAGGGGCAAAGGACTGGAAGAAACTTCTGAGTCATCAAGGCAAGAGCGGGTAGAAATAATCTTGTATGTTAATTCTTTAAAACTTGGGCCTTGTCTACACTGCACAGTTCCATCAGCGCAAGGTACATGAATTATGTTATGTAAATAACGTAACTGAAGTCGACATACCTTGTGTTCAGTAGCTGTCCTGTCTTCTGTCTATTGACAGAAGCCCTCTCATCAATATAGCTTTCACTTCTCATTCTGGTGGAGTACCACAGTCAACAGATAAGCACTTGGCAATTGACTGATCAAGTCTTCACCAGACCCACTCAATTACTTCCCTTGCATCAGTGGCTGTAGCTCCAACAGAACAGCCTAATTAAGACAAGCCCTTAGGCCAGGTTTACGTTATAGACCTGTATTGTTCTAACTCTACTGCTCAGGGATGTGAAAAATCCATGCAGTATCCACCTAATTCCCTGTGTAGCCAGTACTGTGTTGATGGGAGATCTCCTGCCAACACAGCCAGTGTCCTACTATTACTCTCAGCAGGTGAATTAATTATGCCAATAGAAGGAGCTATTCTATCAGTGCAATAGCACATTCACTTAAGTGCTACAGCCGTACAGGTGCATTGGCCCATCTGCACTGATAAAGTGTTTTAAGCATAGATGTGTCCCTATATAGACATTTTGATTACCATATTTTTAAACCTCTAATAAATGAAGTTAGAAACATGTTCTTTCAAATGAAGAAAAAAAATTACAGATAAAGTGGTTGAGATAATATTTTTTTTTTTAAATTGAACCAACTTATGTTGGTAACAGACACATTTCAAGTTGACACACAGCTCTTCAGGTCTAGGAAATGGTAGTCAGAGTGTCACAGCTAAATACAAGGAACAGCCTGTTTAGCAGAAGTAGTTAAAACATATTTCAAGGGACTATTCAAGGTGAAGTGGTCCATTAACATCTCTCCAATCATGAACATGTTTAAAAGAGAAGCCTGGGACCTTAAATTAGTAACTTTGTTACATAGTAAAAATCATGGACTGAATAGAGACATTGGATTTATGGCTTATTACAACTGTCTACAACCCCCTAGCCCCTTGTTCTCCCTGATTGTCACCTATTCCCTCCCTCATGACAGGAGGGGTGTTAATGGCCCTGTTCACCTTGAATGGTCCCTTGAAATATGTGTTAACTACATAAGCTAAACAACATGTTCCACCTCTGTATTTAGTTTTGACATTCTGAGTAATTTCCCAGACCTGAACAGCTCTGTGTAACTTTGAAAGTTTCTCTCTTACCAACAGAAGTTAGTGCAATGAAAACACATTTGCACCCACTTTATTTCTTTAGACACAAGACAGACTAGGGGGAAAAACGCAAATTCAGGTAGTGGAGGAATATACTGATATGAAGCAGGGGTGTTGCTGACACTGGGCTTACGGGGCTCCCTGCCTATCCCGATTAATAGTCATTGATGGACTTTATCTATTTTTTGAACCTGGTGATAGCTTTGATTTTTACTATATCTTCTGCCAAGGAGTTCTGCAGATTTACTGTGCATTGTTTGAAAAAATACTTCCTTTTGTTCATTTTAAACCTCCTTCCTTAATTTCATTTAGTAACTTTTAGTTTCTGTGTAATGAGTAAATAACACCTCTTTACTTAATTTTCTCCACATCAGTCATGATTTTATAAACCTTGATCACATGCCCCTTCCTCCATGATCATCTCTTTTCCAAGACAAACAGTTCCAGTCTTATTAATCTCTCCTCACATGGTGTGACATGCTGCAGCCAATGATGTGAACTGTATATCATTCATGTTCATTCCTACAGTCTAATGTGCATGGTCTGGTACACAGTATGTCAGATAAGATGGCTTTGAAATGCTTGTGACATACTGAACATTACTATTGCTGTGACAAGCTTCAAAGGGATAGCCATGTTAGTCTAGTTCAGCAAAACAAACAAGCAGTCCTGTGACACTTTTAAAGGCTAACGAATTTCCTTATCGAATGAGGTTTCATAGGAGAAAATCCCACTTCATCAGATGTTTGAAGATGGGAAACTGACAAAATGGGAGCAAAATACTTGCAGGGGAATGCAAGTCACAGGATCAGTTCAGACTTATGTCTGACCTGATCCCATTCTGTGAGTTTCCCATCTTCAAGCATTTGACAAAGGGGGATTTTCTCCCACAAAACCTCATGTAATAAATCTCTTAGTCTTGAAATGTGACACCAGACTTCTTGTTTGTATTACTATTGTGATAGCATGTTTCCTGCAATGTCATGCATACGGACCAATATGAAACTCTTCTATGTCATATCTCCAATGGTGTCTCTCACATGGCACGAATGTATGCAAACAAACACAGAACTGTGTTTCCACATACAATGGTGACATGCATACAAGAACAATGGTATTGCTTAGTGCCCTGGCTCAAGAAGGAAGGATCACACCCATTCCTGGACATGGATGATCACCTGACCTCATGAGTATTAAAGAAACTTGTCTAAACTTGTCCTGGAATCTTGCTCCCAAGTAACATCAAGGACTGGCACCTACCCACAAGGAGGGAGAGTCTGATTGCAAGAAATGCCATAACCAACCTGTGTGGTAAGCTGAAACAGTCTGGAACAGTGATCTTAGCTTAGAATAGGGTTTTTCTTTCATTTGATTACCTAACTATTTAAGTACTCCATTCAGGAAAGAACACTCTATTGCACATATAAAAAATGGGTAATGACTGCCTATGAAGCAGTACTGCAGAAAGGGATCTGGGTGTCATAGTGGAACACAAGATAAATATGAGTCAACAGAGTAATGCTATTGCAAAAAAAGCAAACACCATTCTCTGTGTATTAACAGGAATATTGTGAGCAAGACACAAGAAATAATTCCTCTGCTCTATTCTCCCCTGATTAGGGATCACCTGGAGTATTGCGTTCAGTTTCTGGGTGCCTCATTTCAAGAAAGATGTGGACAAACTGGAGAAAGTCCAGAGAAGAGCAACACAGATAATTAGAGGTCTGGAACACTCGACTTATGAGAGATGATTGAAAGAGCAAGATTTGTTTAGTCTGGAAAAGAGGGGACAGAGGGGACATGATAACAGTTTTCAAGTATCTAAGAGGTTGTCATGAGGAGGAGGGAGAAAAATTGTTCTCCTTAACTGCTGATAATAGGACAAGAAGCAATGGACTAAAATTACTTCAAGGGAGGTTTAGGTTGGACATCAGGAAAAAAACCTCCTAACAGTCAGTGTGATTAATCACTGAAATAAGTTGCCTAGACAGGTTGTGGAATCTCTATCATTAGAAGTTTTAAAGAGCAGTTTAAATAAGCACCTGTCAGGGATGATTTAAGTTGGTACTTGGTCCTGCCATGAATGCAGAGGAGTGGACTCATTGACCTCTCATGGTCCCTTCCAGTTGCTATGACACTATGATCTATGATTCTGTGAACTTGATTTAATAATCTTTTTGATTTATATTACTCTGACTTACAATCCCTTAAAATCTTACTTGAATGATGAAAAGTTCCAAAGGGGTAGCTGTGTTAGCCTAGTTCAGCAAAACAAACAAGAAGTGCTGAGGCACTTTTAAAGACTAACAAATTAATAATATATCATATGAGCTTTTGTGGGAGAAAATCCCACTTCAAAGCATCTGATGCAGTATAAAAGCTCATGTGATAAATTTATTAGTCTTTAAAAGTGCCACAGGACTCCTTGTTTGTTTAAAATCTTACTGCAGTCAATAAATGTATGTGTTTGTTTTATCTAAAGCAGAGTACGTGGACAGAGTTTCTGGAGAGACCTCACTTGGAGTGACAAAGCCGGTGCATATCAATTTCTTTGATAAACTGATAGACAAGTGTAAATGAGCTTGCACAGTATAGTGGGCAGCACTGAACCCTACAAACTTGTAGTTCCCAGAGATACATCTGGGCCTGGGTGTCTATCCCATGACTAGCTAGCCAGAGGGCTCTTCCACTGGCTGAGGGGCCAGTTTCCACACTGGGGTAATTCAGAGCCTAGGAGTGGAGAACTGAGATGACACAGCTGTACACCAGTCCAGATTACAGGAAGGAAACATTACATATGGAAGCTTTTCCATACCCTAATCATTTTACATGCCTTTTTCTATACTTTTCCAATTTCCTCCCATCTCAGAAAAGATGTATTGACCAGATCTGCATGCAGTATTCAAGATATAGGTTTATCATAGATTTATAAAGAGATGAAACAGTATTTTCTGTCTTATATCTATCCATTTCCTATTAAAACAAACAAGGAGTCCTGGCACTTAAAGTATTTGTTAATCTTTAAGTGCCACAGGACTCCTTGTTTGTTTTACTGAACTAGGCTAACACGGCTGCCCCTCTGCACCCTTTCCTAATGATTCCCAACATTCTTTTATCTTCCTTTACTGCTCTGCACAGGAGCATCAGTCAAAAAAGTAACCTTTTAAATCAAATTTAAGTCATACAAATCTAGACTGAAAAAAGCCTATTGTGTATGGTGTAATATGATGCATTAATTTACTAATTTCCAGAGAGCGACTCATCTGTGATAAACATAAGACTGGAGGAGCATAAATAATCAATTTGCATTCTTAACAGTGAAGGATGTTTCCCTAAGAAAAAGAACAACAACAAATGGCTTATTTTTCATGAAGCGATTTTCTGATATCAGACAATAGTCAGCAACATTAAGATCTCCTCAATTTAGCACATCACAAACTGAGTTTGTTTTCCTGTGTTCATGAAACATGAAGTATACACATGAAGTCAACTGATTAATGAATAAATATGGTGACGTTAATGTCACACACTTTAAAAAGTAATGAAAAATGTACTTGCTTAGTTTTATATCAGTACATAGCTTAAACTCCCATTAATAGTCGCATCTTTCCTGTAAACCCTCTTTATACAGCTATAATAAATTCACTCAGAGGCATTGTTTAGGTAAATGAGCCTTGGTACAGATCTACTGTAGAACTCCCAGAAGCATGAAAGAAAGTTATGTACGTAGTTTAAAGAGGTTAAATGGGAAGACTCAGATAATTATAGGCCTGTTAGTCTGATATTGATCTTGGGCAAGGTAATGGAGGAGACGATACAGGACTCAATTCATACAGAATTAAAAGGAGGGTGATATCATTAATGCCAGTCACCGCAGTATGATTCTTCCCAGAGATATACAGTCCTGAGACATCTCCTTACTGCTTATCCTTTGCATGAGGAACCCTTGCTACCTATTATGGGTCAGTTCCACAACTCTAATAGCCTCTGGTAACACAAGCACTACCTTCCAATGCCTCACCGTTGCATATGGTCAGTGGCCACTGGCCTGGAAATACATTCATCTGGCTTGCAGGAAGCTGCAGGCAGGCTGGGGGAGTTTTGAAATCTCCCACCCTGAGCATGCTCAGATACATGCTCAGGACAGGAGCAGCCTGGCCAGGGAGCAGCTCCAGCCAGATAAAGAGGAAGGGGCCCTTGGGGTCAGGGGTGGACAGCCTGCAAGGAAAGGGCAGGGGTAGCGGGGGGGTCAGGGAAGGGGTCAGAGGAGTCAATGGGTGAGCGGGCAAGGCATCCAGGGGTAAGGGACTCAGGGAAGCTGGCAGAAAGCAGGGAAGTGGCCAGGAGCTGGAAAGCCAGCAGGGAAGGCACAAGAGAAATCAAAAAGCCAGTGGGCAGGTGGATCAGAGAAGGGGATGAGCCAGATGAGAAAGGTGTGCTCTGTGAGGTTAGGGTAGAAGGTTTTCGTAAGGAGGAGATGGATTGGAGCTGGTGGAGAGAAGTTGTGGTGTCAATTTCCAAGTCTGGCTATAGCCACAGCCCAGCCACATTACAGACATCAGGAGAGCTCTTAAATGTAATCTGCCTCCTCCTCAATCAGCCCAGGCACCTGCCGCATGGAGCCATGGAAAGATTCTCTGTTACATGTGTAAGCCTTCTGCCAGGGCAGGCTGGCAGGACAAGGGCCATGTTCTATACTTAGGGGTTTCTGAATAATGTAACATCACCAACAGGCTTGAGCCCCCACCCAGATTTCTCGGAAATCCTGCACTGTTCCCTGGGTACCCCAAAGGGGTAAGGTTTCCCCACTTGCAAACACGAGTCTGAGTGTAGTAAACAGATCTTTTAATAGTAGTAATAAAAGAGCATAAAAGGCCAAATAACAGAAATCAGTGCTGATCTAGCAAATGAGTACAGAGCAAGTTTCCTAACAACCCACACCGCATAGCAGAACATACAAGACTTAATGGTAAGCCGGCACCAATCTGAGGAATCAGCGCTAATCAGGCTTCCAACATGATCCACATATCATAACTGCAAAGGTAAACTCACTAGGAAAATCAGCACTGATCTGTAGAATCAGTGCTAACCAGGCTCCCAACCAACCCTAGGGTACATAAGGAGTGTCTTTCACACCAGCTGTCTGCTGGTGCCACCTACTGGTCACTCACTCCATCCAATATCAGTGTGCCTTGGCTCCGCCAGCTGTCCACCAGCTCCACCCACTGGTCACTCATACCACCCAGCTCGCTGCTGGCCGCTCTCACCGTCCGCTGGCTCTGCCGACTGTCTTCCAGCTCCACCCACCAGTCTCTCACACCACCCAGCCCGCTGCTGGCCGCTTTCACCGTCCATTAGCTCCATCCACTGGTCACTTCTACCACCCAGCTTGCCTGCTGCCCACCAGCCCCCACAACAGTCATTCACACTGCTCAGCTTGCTGCTGGCTGCTCTCACCATCCACTGACTTCTTCATTACTACTCCTCTTCAGTGATTTCAGCTCAGAGAGAAGATTTTCTCTCTCAGTAATTTTAGCTAAGAGAGAGTTTGCTTCTCACTCTAGTGATTCCAGCTCTTAACTTCAAGTAGCTGCAAACAGCTACCTGTATCTAAATGACAAAGATTTCAAAAGAAGCCTAGCCAGATCTATTATTAGACAGCAGAGACCATAGAGGATAAAACAAAGATAACCTCAGACTCTCACCTCTGTCTTCCACTTCTTTCAGGCTGAAACATGCAGTCGCCTTTCCTACAAATCTCTTTTTACCTAAGGGTAGTTTTTACCCTTTAACTAACCCAGACAGATTTGAAACAAACAGAGAGTAGCAATTCACAAAAAAGACAGTATTTCATATTTCCCCTCAGTAGAATTACAGATATTGACAGATTAACCCCAAATACCATTACCCACTATGTTCTGCACCAAGTATGCTAATACCTAATTGTGCTCTTTGTGTTTATGCTAATACAGGACCCATGCAGATTAGATGCCCCCCCCCCCCAAAAAAAGCTGTTAGGCACAGCTTCTAAGCCTACCTTACACATGGAACCTGATCCCAACCATGCAATTCACATCTTGTGTGGAAAGCCACTTCTCTCCCCAGGGGCCCTGCCAAGATTTCAACATCACCTCAGACTGCATCTGGCTGGTGACGTATTGGGTCTAAGCAGCAGGTGTGTAAAATTGCTTCTTTGGCTTTACCCATAGCAGAGAAACAAGCATGAGGGAGGCGCAGGGTACAGCGCAATTCTGAGTCTAGAAGTGCAGTGACTTACAGCTATGAGTATAGAAGTCTAACACCCCTGTCTTTCTCCCTGTATGTACAAGATCACTAACAATTCACAGCATCCGCTTTTAGAAGAGGAAAGGAGGAAGATGGATGCAAAACAATTCTCTGTAACTTATTTAATGGGAATCAGGAGAAAGCTCAGTGTGTTTACTTGTACCTGTTGTTAAGATGAAAGTGCTTTGCAATCTTGCCCTAAAAAAACTGCAGGGCACTCAGGCTCTCCTCTCCTCTCAGCACCCCGATGTGTCACTGCAAGGCTCCTTCTGTGTTTGTACAGACTGCAATTTCCCTAACTCCTGAGTGGTTTCATCGCTGTTTGTGCTCCTCAGTTCAGCTCCAAATTTTTGAGTTCAGCTAACCTTCTAGTAGGGGTGGGACAAATAGGAAAGGCCTGCTCCCCAGGTGTAACCAAGGTCCCTCACCCTACAAATGCAGCGCATAGTACCTCACCCACCTCTTCTGGCTTCTCTTCCCCTTGCAATGCTATTGGATGGAGCTCCTTGAGGAGCCCTTGTAGGGCTCACTTTGATTTTCTAGCACCCAGTTCACTCCTCTTCTGTGCTTCCCTATCCATACACCTCCCCACCCACTTCTGCGTCACCTGGGTCCTGTCCTACTTTGCAGAATTCCAAAGGGCTGACAAGCAGTCAATCAGACAAGAAATCAAGCTATGTTTCATCTTTGTAAGAGTATTTGCCACTCTCCTGCTCATTAAAATGCAGTGATGCAGACCTGCCACCTGGTATGCTAGGCCATTTCCAGCCAGGCAGGAAGAGGATGCAAGGGCACCCCAGAAGATTAACATTTCACTGAACTACAAGAGGAGGAAACTAAATACAACAAACAACATCAGGAAAAAAAATGATATTCATTGCTGTGGAAGGATTCAGTAGTACTGAAGGTGTATGTGGCTACCAAGAGTATCCAAGGTTATGATTATTAACATGAACATTAACATTACTATTAACATATTGTTTGGAAACCACATCATTTTCGTGCTTCAGAGCTGAAGTCAAACTCTAGCTATTTGAGGGCAGGGGGGAATTTTCTTTAGGGAGTGATTATCCCTTAACTGCCTATTGCAAGAATTCTTCCTTTAGATTGTCTGCTGCTGACCCTCGTGGGAGATAGAATATTGACCTAGATGATCAATTTTTTTAGTTCTGCTTGGCAATTGGTAAGTTGCTATATTTCTAAAATTTTACAAAACTATCACTGTAAATGGAAGGATCTTTTAACTGGGGTGGGCTCTCTGTGTGTTTGTGTATATAATGATTATTAAGTTGAAAGCATTACAAGCTCTCATAAAAGACCTTACCTGACCTTTTTATAGCACAACATTACATACAATCAGTTGATACGACTGCTTATTCTTTGGGGTTTAATGTTCCCTGTAACCTGAGGATAAAGCTGAGCAAATTATGGATGCACTCAGGGAGCTGGCAGGCAGCGGTGAAGGGTCCCAGTGGGGGGTCAGGGAACCAGTAAGGAGCTTGCTCAGCTGCATCTTAAGCTTACAGGGAACATTGATGAGGCGTACACTGCACAACATGACCAGACAAAGCATCTCCTATCCCTGACCTGAATGCAATCTGTCAAAGACGTCGCCTCCTGCTTATCTACCTTTAACGTCAAGTCTTTAAGAACATAGTTTCCAGTATATAAATATATAACTTTTTAAATATTACCTGTATGTACATTCCTCAATCATTAAGATGACCAATGTGTTACTAGCTGTTAGTAAAACAAGGTATTGGTGGCACTTTTCAAGACTAACTAATTTATTTATTTCCCACATAACCTCATGTCATAAATGAATTTGTTAGTCTTGAAAGGTGCCACCAGACACCTTGTTTGTTTTGCTGAACTAGACTAACATGGCTACCCCTCTGGTAGCTGTTGATAGCAACCTCAAATGCCAGCTTCTGGTATACTATTATGTAGATAGACTCTCAAGAACCCCTGTAAATCCCTGTGGAATGCCTGTGCCTTTGGCAAATTGGAATGAAGAAGTTTCTGGGTCTCACATGGGTTTAACAGAGAATAGATCCTGTCAAATTACTTTAATTATTTTTTATGAGATTACAAATTCAGTTGATAAATGATAGGGTATGGTCATCCAATATCTTGACAGATGAAAGGAAACATGACAAAGTTAGTCCATCAGTGGTACTTAGCAGTAATGTTGGAGAAGAGTCGAAAGTGTGATTGGCAGACCTTCCCACAGTTACTACAGGTCCACCCATAAGATGGAGGTTGGAGCACAATCTGCTTTCTAGTTTGCATATGGGTGCAGCCTGAGCTCTCTGATTACTCTCTGCAATGTCTCCACCAGCCTTCACCTGGCTTCTCTATATGGTTGTGGGCAAGACTCTCACAAAAGTCAATGAGAATGCTTAATTTCTTGTCACTGTATTGGTACTTTGGCTTTTCTCTGTATTCTAACTAGTTCTTCAGTTGTCAATAAAGCACAACCTTCTCCAGACAATCTTAAGACATACAGTCTATGTTCCAAACAGTGAAATCTGCAAGTTTCCAGCCAGTATAGTCAGCATATACTATAGGCCAGTTATCTCAAGTATCTTACTGTTAGAGATCTGTTGGTCCCAGATGACTCTCAGGATTTTTCTGAGACAGCACAGGTGGAAGCTGTTCAATGTCTGTTCCTAACTGGAGTATATAGCCCAAAATTCACAGCTGTAAAGTAGGGAACTGAGGATATAAACCTGATAAATGGACACCTCTGCCAGAGGTTCCTTACTGATGTAGCGTCAAGTGAGATATTGTGCTCTGTGACATTACAATTATTTTTCTTGATGCTAATTACCATGTAGAACCTGATACATGCATCAGAGAACTTATTCATCACAATCTGCAACTGATCAGGTGAATTACAGATGAATGTGGCATCATGTGCAAAGATCAGATTCCAGATAGTGAGTTGAGAAATGCCTTTTGCTCTGAAATGGCCTGATATTAAACAAATTTGTCTTCCATCCTCTGTTCAATTAGTAAACCAGACTGATCATTTTCAAAAGCATACTTAAGAAGCACAGGGAAGAAAATGCCAAAGCTGGTAAGTCCTATGATGCAGTCTTGAGTCATGCCAGTAACAAGGTAAACACAAGTTCCAAAGGGGCAGCTGTTTTAGTCTAGTTCAGCAAAAAAAAGCAAGGAGTCTGTTGCATTTAAAGACTAACAGATTTATTTATCACATGAGCTTTCATGGGAGAAAATCCTTCATCTGATGAAGTTGGATTTTCTCCCATGAGAGTTCATGCAATAAATAAATCTGTCAATCTTTAAGTACTACAGGACTCCTTGTTTTTTTTTTTCCTTAATGTAAACACAGACGATGTTTCATTTTCATACCAGATAGTTGCCTTCATTCCCTCATGGAAATCTTTAATATAGGGAGAGCATTTTTTTGCGGACAGCCAATTTTCCACTGCTAACCATGTCAAAAGATTTTTATGAATCAGCAAATGATAAATAGAGAGGTGCCATTTGTTCACGGGGTTTTTTTTCCTGCAATAAAAGCCTCATGAAAGATATGTCATTTGTGAAATGAAGTGTCCAGCTCTGAACAGACCCTGGCTGTCAAGATAAACTCTCTGTGAGGATTTGGAGTTGTTTCAATAAAATCCTTGCAAGCATCTACCCATCATCCACCCTAAGCAGAGACAACACAGGGTGGTTGCTACAGTCTGCTGTCCCCTTCATTTTTGTACAAAGTACTTAAGTATACATCTTTCAGATCCTAGGGGATGTGGCTTTCTTCGCAAGAGGAGCAAAGAATTGCATGGATGTTGCTTGTAAGCTTTCTTCCTCATGTCTTTCAATGCTCTGGAGATATTTGATCATTATCTGATGTTTTCCCAAATTCAATCTCTTTGTCAGGTTTTTCTTCATCTTTGAGAATTGGTATTTGGTGAGTTCCTATATCTTTGGACACTAGGGAATGGTAGTTAAGGCCGTATCACAGATAATGGCATCCTTTGAATAGAATGCTTTGTAATGCTCATGCCATTAGTCAAATTGTTCATGCCTGTCAGTCAGGATGGCACTATCTTTTGCTTTTGAGTTTGCAGTCTTTTTATTAATTGGATCTCTTTGATTTTATCATAGGTAACACAAAGATCCCTCTTTCTAAACAAGTCTGAATCTCCTTGTACGGGTCTTGCCAGTGCTTCTGGGAATATTCTCTAGTGATTTGCTGGACTGCAACCTTAGCATCTTTGAACTTAAAACTGCTGGAATTGGTATTTGCAATAAAGTTAGGTGAGCTTGCTTTATCTTTTGTATGAGTCAAGTTGTCTTTTTCTTTGTTGCTCCAAAGCCACCCTTGGCAGTTGCCAATATCTTATTCTTGTAATTGTCCCACAAGTTGTCAGAATGAGCAGAAACAAATTCATCATTTTTAGAAACATGCTCAAGTGCATGCTGACGCTTTGCACAGTATCAGAGTCCTTCATGTTAGTAACACTGATAGATCTGTTTAAGATGTAATTGCTGCTTGGGCCTGACAAGAGCGCTGTCCGTGTCACAATCAGCGCTATTCACTGATCGAGCAGTTGTTTCTGCAAACATCAGTATGAGGTGAAGCAGATGTCCACATCCACAGTAGGGCATGTGACCTTGCTGTCACTGCTTCCAACAAAAAAAAAAAATCAGTCTTTGAGACTACCAGTTCACAAGAGGTGCAAAGCTCAAGGACATGCTGGCCATTCTCATTAAGGCTACCTATGCTATGCTGGCCAGTGATGTACTCCCAGTCATTATCCACACAGACACAAAAATCACCAGAAACAGGGAGTCTGTTCCTTATTGGGACATTCTCGGTGATTTTTTCCAGGTGAGAGTAGAATTCTTCTTTTTCCTTTTCAGAGTCGTCAAGTGTTAGTTCACAGATCGATAGAGATATCAAGATTCCTGAGTTTTTATTCCCATCCAGCCACATGATCATCTCATTAATAAATACCAAAAAGGCATACAAAGTAAGGAGAGACGACTTGATTGCAAATCCAACACCATTATGTGTCCTTGGTTACTTTTTAGGTTTTCCAGACCAGTAGAAGTGGTAGTTTACTTCATCCAGCAAACTGGTTTCAAAAAGTCTGGTTCACAGAGAGTTGCAATATCAATGCCCAGCTGATGTAGTTCTGTTTTCCAAAGCTCATGGTCCTTCAGTTCAAGTTCAGTTAATGCAGTATGACCATCGAACA
The DNA here is from genome assembly GCA_007922195.1 of Podocnemis expansa. Taxonomy (NCBI): domain Eukaryota; kingdom Metazoa; phylum Chordata; order Testudines; family Podocnemididae; genus Podocnemis; species Podocnemis expansa. The sequence goes on along the minus strand of ML682005.1, from coordinate 31,446,921 downwards.
AGCCAGGATTAATTTAGAACCAGAAAGAAAAAGTTAGAAGGGAGCTTTTTTAGCCCACCTTTTCTAGGGCCTTTCCCAAAGTGGCCAGCAGGCCACTCCCAAATAGGGCTGCTTGAACATCTGAGAAGTTGCCAGCTCCTGGCTCCTTCTGCACCAGGATGAATGACCGTCAAGCACAGACTTTCAACATGTAAGCCTAGGCAAAACAAAGAAGGAACAGGTTGCCATAAACCCTTCACCTTCTCTCTCATCAGGAATTATGAAACTCATAGAGCAAGATGAAGGTCAGGATGATTGTTGTAGGTTAGCTGCAGTTTCTAGCCAGGACACCCCTCTGAGTTGAAGGAGCATGCACTTTATCACATCCTCAGTTGTGCCTTTCCCAAATGGGTTTGCACCCAAAAGCTGGAGCACTGATGACCAACAAGATTCTGGCTCATTCACTTTTCTGGGGACATTTCGTTTACTCAGAGTATTCCACTACTCCAGTCTTGGGCACCATTGGGACTTTCCAAGGGGAAATAGACTGGGTTACTGGTGCATCACTGTCTCTGCTGTCTATGCACCTGGTGACAAACCCCAGGGGGACCAGCCAGACTACAGTGATAAATGTAATGCTATTAATGTGATATACTTAGACTTCTTTAAGGAGTTAGACTTGGAACCTCATAGGTCTCCAATAGGAATCGTCACTGAGTATTTTTCTAGTTCCTGGCCCTACAGTAATCAACATTTTTATGCTGAAGATAATATTCCATGTTATAATCTGGAAAAAAATTTAAAAAATCAAATCACTGGTAAATCAGAAGATTATACAAAAATTGTGGGAGCAGTAAGTAATGAAGGAGTCTGGTCACTGATAAAAGTTTGGGGGCCCCTGGTGGATAACCAGCTGAACTTGAGCTCTTAGTAAAATTCTGTGGCCAAAATGTCTAATACAATCCTTGGATGCATAAAGAGAGGAACCTTAAATAGGAACAGAGCAATAATTTTACCTCTGTATTTGACCCTGGTGCACCTGCAGTTGGAATGCAGTGTCCAGTTCTGATGCCCATAATTCAAGAGGGATGCTGACAAATTGGAGAGGGTACAGAGAAGAGCTATGAAAGTGATTAAAAGCATTCCTTATTCTAATTCAGATCCTTGAGTCTATTTATTAACCTTAAAAAAGAGAAGATTAAAGGGGAATATCTCAATTTTTAGTATTTACATGAGGCACAGGTATTTAATAATAGGCTTTTCAAACTAGCTGACAAGGTATAACAAATTCCAACACTGGAAATTGAAGCTAGATAAATTCAAACTGGAAATAAGATATATCCTGCACTTAAAGAACATTGAAAACATCTGTATCAATGGTTCACTTTAATATTTATGTTGCACATAAAACACAGTTAAATTGCTTTAGAAAGGTCATTAGTGGTGGTTAGGAAATGATATAGTTGACACTCCTAATTGGATTTATAGTATTTTATTTTTATTTCAGCCATCTAAACTGAAATACATTTTATTTTATGTAGGTTGGTGTGAAAGCTAGGAGGATGCTTCCTTTTGTGTTCATGCTGCCTCTGGATTTAATTATTCATCCTAGCAAAGCTTTTCGTAGAGAGAAAGTGTTAGCTGTACTGTGCTTTTGAAGCAGCCATCATCTTAAGGGTAAAAATAAAATAAGCAAGTAATCAAAATATATTTCTTCCTTTGGGATAAATTGAATCTGATATTGTAAGCTATCAAAATGATGCTTACTTTTCCTTTCTATTCTGCCTTTTCTCAGTGCTCAGAGATATTTGTTATCAGGTGTACTTTCAAATTTTATTTTCAGATATATACTGCATCTGTTTTGTCACTTTCTCAGACTCATTCATAGGAATATTCTCTCAGACTTTTTTCTTGTCTGACATTTGTAAGTAACAGCTAACCAACTGTAAAGTAAAACTGGATTTTTAAAACTTCAGTTGAATTAAGCTAACCTACATATAGTGAATCATTACAGTATATTTTCAATTTTAATCATTTTAAAACACCAAGATGCATTCAGGATCAGAATCTTTTTTTCATAATCATAAGGCCCTGAATCGATAAGGGATTTAAGCATGTGCTAAAGACCTATGAACTTCAGTTGGATTTCAGTGCAATAGTACAGAAAGTCCTGAATCAGCAAAGCATTTAAGCATGTTCTTAAATCCTTGTAACTTCAGTGGAATTTGAAAACATGCTTATGTGCATTACTGAACAGGATATTCAGCAGCAATGCACTCATTTATGCACTTCTGGTATTCTGTTTTTATAGCTACTCCAGACAACAGTACAACAGGCTTTTTGAATTAGTAACTTCTGAATCGCTCTTCAAATTAAGTTTGAAGTATTTTCCTTTGAAGTGGGGGGAGGGTAGTTTAGACATTCAGTATTCTGAAATAATTCTAGGTTGTATATTAAAAATATTACTTGTCACACAGACCGTTCAAAGACTACAAAAACCACCATTTTGATTTCCTTTCATGTTCTGCTGAATGTCAATGACAATTATGTTGCTTACATTATTTTCACTGCACTGACCTACTACGACGTTATTCACAATTTGAACTGTCTGCTTTGGTTTTTAATTAAGATCAGCCACATGCTGCTCATATAACACAGAAATAAGAATATATATTAATTTAACTATTTTCCTTGCCAAGTGATTTTTCTTTTAAAGAGCTTATGCCCTAATGTTACATGCCATTCACATTTGCAGTTTAGGCTATCTCCCACTGTATGGGGCTTGATAAAAATGATGTATTGGACAGCTGATCAATTTGAAACATGTGATAGGGAAAAGAAATACTGTGACTTATTTTAATTGTATGACACTGACTCTTTAATTTCAACATATCAGCATTGTCTGGTGTGATACACGAGCAAAAAGGCATGAACTATCATTTACTGATGTCTGCTCTTTAGGTTTATCAATATATGTTCCTACATGAAGAAATGTTTACACAATGTATGTGGATTAAGCATTGGGTGAATAATTATTCAAATTGTTTGCACACTTAATAAATATTTTTGCACAAGTTATTTGACTTTTTTTAAAATAGTCACCCAGTTCATGAGGAGATATGATAATGTTACTTATTCTCAAACAGCTATTTATAGAATTTTTGAAGATTTTTAAGTAAATGATTTGAAATTTGAGTAAATGTAAATTTAAGTAAATGATTTGAAAATTAATTATCCATTTCAAATACAGAATAATTGGCCATTTGTTTATTCCTAGACCAACACAGTACATTTTAGTTAGGATAAGAAACATACCAGTGAGATTATAATTTTACAAATCCAGAATATTCAGAAGTAAACTGAGGGAAACCATGAAATAAACAGACCATTAAAATTAGTGCAGAATGGTGTTTGCACCCTCATATTAGCAGAAACTAATTTTTAATCTATGTGTTTATTTCATTTTCACCCTCATGGTATCAACACAGAGCTGAGCTAAGGTAGCTTGGATGTCTTAACAATAGTTTTCCATACTTCATAAGAAAAAATCAAAGATTTTCAGGTTATCAGTGTTTTGGGGACAATTTAAATATCCATGAAATGTGTTTGACCCTAAACTAGAGGCATGTAATCTCAGCCTTAATTCCTTTTTAACATTAAACTAGGATGTATAGAGAGTGGGGCAGTGTTACATTAGAAATACTGTATGGTTTCTTTGTTAGCATTCAAGAATGAAATTTTTAAAGATTTGAAGATATGTAGAATAAACCTGAAAATTAAGAAAACAAAACAAATAATAAACAACACCCCAGTACACAAATAAATTCAGGAACAGATTCAGCAGCACAATGACTGCCTTCCCCCATTCCAGAACAAGACAAGGAAACTAGTACTGGGAAACTTCCCATAGCATCTGACCTGCATTCCCTGCGTGCACAACACATATTCATTTTCTCTATCCATCCAATCTGGTCCTTTTTCTTCCTTCACTTCCATAGTCTTTTTTCTATTCATTTTAAGTAATTGTGCTGAAGCAGGTAGTTTTAAGATTAATGATTATGTTTTGTTGTTTTTAGACATAACAATGTTTCTTCTTCAGCATGGACTGGAAAATATTTTTCTATAGGGAACAGCATGAACAAGTTCACACTTTCAAAATGACAAACTTCTTCTATTGAAAAGTCAAACTGCCCTCAAGGAAGAAGGTCGATCTCTTTCTGTCAGGAGCCACCATATTCCCTCATGGTGGCCTGTGGGAGAAGATAAGTAAGATTAAATAAATCTAATATGGGAGACTAGATATCACAAGACAAGCAAGGGGTCCTGTGGCACTTAAAGACTAACAAATTCAAGTACCACAGTCCTCACTGCTTGTTTTGCTGAAGTAGACTAACACAGGTAACCCTTTGGAACTAGATATCACAAAGTGACTGGTAAAACCAGATTTCACTTTGACTAAGGATTCACTATTTTCCCATGTTTAAGAAATATCCATCACTTCTGAAACTTGGGCATTGTGGACAAATCAATGTGGATGTAAAAGTTTAAAAAACAAAACAGAAAAGCTGATCAAAAGTGATTGAAAAGTGAGGTTTTGATGACGAGAAATCTTTTGTTTAAAAGTTGTACAGAAAAAAAATTCCATTCTCACTTTCCTCCTACCAACTTCTTCCACTGGAAAATAATTTAATAGAGTAATAGTCTTCCTTAATTTCAAAAACAAAACAAAACAAAACCTTTTTATTTCTTAATACCCCTCCTGGAAGAATATGCCCACCCCTTTCCTTCAAGTCAAAAAAGAACCAATGCTCAAGGCTTTGCTGAAGGCTCAGCACAATCCACAGTTAAATTTAAACCCCAGTGAGGGAGAGGATAGAGATAACTGATGATAGTATTTTAGGCAGCTACTAAGAGCGCTATTGGGTCTTGGCATCTTCAGCATGCAGAAGCTATTTTGTGATAGAGTTGGTAGGGTACCACTAACTTCTCTCCTATATTCCCAGTTTGATTGCACATACATTAAAATTTTACAAGCCTCTTGCAAAAACACAAGAGCAAAAGAGCAAATACTATTCAGGTAATGACTACAAAGTTGTACCCTACAGCTAATCTCTATTTTGTACTTATTTTCAAAGCTAGGTATATAGAGACCTTTACCTAAACAATGAGAGCTACTACTGAAAAACAAAATTACTATTCAACAATATTAATCACAGAGTTTGTTCAAAACTATATTTAGGAGTTGAAAGTAATACATCTCCTTAAGTAAATAATATGCATTCAGGTATTGATTTATATTTTCAATAGTTTTTTCCTTCATTGTACTCCCTTCTAAAATAAACCACTTGGATACATTTAACATTGGTTGTCAGTCTATTTGTCAAACAACACAGTTATTAGTTTAAAATGCAAACTCTGTTCCAGGAACTACAAATCAATAGAGCCACATTGCTTTTTATGTCTGATCTCAATTGTTCCACCAATTTTGCTGATTTCAAACAACAGAAGTTATCTTTCTGGACAGTGCCAATGGAAATATTTTGAACATACTGACAGCCCAGAATTTTAGGGTCTAATTTTTAATGTGTTACTTCATTTTGTGGGCACATAACTTCACATGAACAACTGTATCCTCCCAAAATGCTTGTTTGCCTTCATGGAACATGATATGAACTGTTGTCCCAAATGACAAATGATTGTGCATATTATTTGCAGTGCACATCCAACATTAAAGATTGAAGTGAATCCTCTACAAAAGATGGTCTTAAGGAATCATTTAAAATCAGTAAGAAAAATAGTTACAAAAAATGCTAAATCTATTACTGTTGAAAAACATTTGCATCAGATTTGCCACGCTGGCTTGGACTATCCATCCTCTTAAGTCAGGTGCAAAAATGAGACATACCTAAGCACTAGTTTGATTCATCCTTGTCCAAATGGAAAGAAAGTCACAAAGGTGATTATTTTTCCAATCTAATATACATGACAAAATAGAGAAATAAATCATTGTTGCATTAGTTTCTTCAGAAACTGATACAGTGCCAATGAATATGTAAGATCATCAGATTTCTCAGTTTTTCTTTGCTTTCTGGGCTGGCTAATGTCCTGAGTTAAGGGAAAAATCATAAAGCATTTCCTCTTTACTGCAAAGAGAACCTTTTCTCCTTTACAGAGTTTCACACTGTAATTTTGGAAATACATAAAAAAAACACAAACAGAGTTAACAAACCTTTGCCAATATATGATTTATTTGTTTTATTACTGGTCACCACTGGTCTTCATTGATGAGTTAATATTTCCCAACTACTGCCACCGACTAATGCTCTTACTGCCTACCCTAAATATAGGGAAAGAATTTAAAGTACCTGTGTAGCATAATTATTGGTAAATTTTGGTGACTGTAGATTCAAAGCCCTCTTCTAACTTTCCTGTGTTGATGAGAGTGGGCAATGAATAAGTGAGAGGGACATTATTTGGCAAGCTGTCTGGATTGCAAGTTGGAGGATACTTTACACCTGGTCCACTCACCAGCTGGTGCTTACTCATAGCCCTATGCTAAGTTTTTACTGTATTTCAATTTTTTAAAAAAAGAAACCAGAGCAAAATAAATCACATACAGAAAATCAAGCATGGAAAGTTATAGAAATTAATTTATGCCATATGTTGACATCCTCAATCATGACATGCTGCATCTTAGAGGAATTCCCCAGATTTTAGATGGCCCGCTCCTGGAATGACTCAATGTAACTCAGGTCAAACAAGGGTAGCAAACACTGGACCTAGTTATTCAGTTCCACTTCCTCTCCTTAAGACCTCATCTCTCCCTCTCAAACACTCTTTCACCCACACACAGCTGGCATCTACCTACCCCCCTTTTCAAGACACATAACCTGCCTTTATTTAACGTAGAATTGCAATTGCTCAAATTCAGGGACACACACTTCTCCTCGCTCTCTCCTTTTCTTTTCCTAAAAATAGCAGCAAAGCTACTGGAGCAATAAAGTGCAAAGCCATATGGGAAAGGAAATGTCACAACATTAATTATATCCTAAGTTGCACTGCCGCAATCCCTCTGAGGGCATTCATGTTATGAGTGGACTAATTCCATAATAAGGAAGCTAAATACTTTTAACATTGTGGAAAAAGGCTGCATGGGCATACCTTAATAACTATTTAGGAACTTACTCAATACAAAGGGAAAAAGATAATAGATACTTTACTAAATTGTTAATTGTTGTATTCACTAACAGGTCATTTATAAGTAAGATGTATGACAAAGTGCTCATAACCATCAATAGCAGTATTTTCCAAAGGACAGAAATGTAGGATTGGAGAGGACCTTGATAGCCCATCTGAACCAATGCCCTGCACTGAAGCAGAACTAAGTATTTTCTAGACCATCCCAAACAAGTGTATGTGCTGACCAAATCTGAGTGACTGGAACTGCAGTCTGGTGTATGATGCATGAAGGAAGCATGCATGACTGGTCAGACCTGATTGGTGCTGCAATCCTGTGTACCAGATCATAATGCCAGCTGGAGCATGGTGCCAGGACCACTCCCCCTTCTCTAGGACAGTAGTCACAACTGCAGGGTGAATGAGGGGTGTGTGTGTGCACTCACTCTCCATTGTGTTGCGTGCGTGGGTACACACCCTCCAGGATCTCTCCTTCCTACTTGAGGCTTCCCTTTTGAACTGAGCCTGGATTAGGACTGCAGTGGTGGGGCATAGGGTGCTGCTGTGAGTGATTGTCAATGATTTTGGGCTCCCCCATATACATGAATCATGGGTGGGTCCCAGAAGGGAAAAAAGGACAAAATGTAATTGGTGCATTGACAAAGTATCTAGGAACCCCTGATCTATAGCATGCTACCCATTTCCCTAACATATTTAAAACAGCTATTAATATTTTAACCTTTTATAAATTTAGCCTTAATGTAATGTAGGACCCAAAACCACAGCTGGGTTCTGTTCAGATAATAGGCCATTTTTTATTTCAGACAAATTGTTTACTAATTGAACTAAGATGCACCAAGCTGTTCAGTTAGAGGTGGGTAGTAGGATTTAAATGACTGCAGGACAGTCATCTGGCCTGGAATCCCTATCAAGAAGCATTGTCTTGAAATGGTGTGAACTGAATTCCACGTAGTTGTCCTACTGATCTGAGAAATAAGGACGTTTAGTGGAATAATGTCTAATGACCAAATGGAGCTAAGCTGACTGATTCATAAAAGGTTCTTAGAAAGTTGGACACCCATTCTAATAATCTCTGTAAGGATATTGTTGGACCATTACTATCAGCAAAAGCCACACACAATTTTGGTGTGTTCCTGAATGGCTTTCTTCCACCAAAGTAAGGAGAAAATGCCCTTACTCTATCAAGTGTGTGAAGTTTAATTTCCCTCAGAATTGAGGCATAGGAGAAGAAAGCTGGAAGACAAATTAATTGGTTCATATGTAAGTCTGAAGCAACTTGGGATGAGGCCTGAGAATGACCTTGTCTTTATAAAAAGACAAATAAGACTTGTAAAGATTCTAGCTACCATAGGATGAATGTAGATGTAGCAGTAGGAATGATCCAATATTGTTGCTAATTGATCCCTTATGGAGCTGGCAGAAAGCTCAGCTTGCTTCAGCAGTAGTAAATAGTACAACACTACTGAAATAGGTATAGTCAAGGAGGACAGCTGGTGCTGAGATGCTCAAACGGAAAATCCACCTAGTGTTTTAAGTCATTTGGGTTGAGGCTTTCCTGCTTTCTAACAAAATGCTCTGAATTTCAGCTGAACAGGCATCATTTGGTGGATATCATGTCAGTTTGGTGCCTGCATGGCTAGTATTTTCACTGCTAGGTTCATCAGAGCTGAATACAAGAACTGCTTGTCCATTGCTGGGGCTATAATGATTATCAATCCTCCATCTGACCTCAGTTTCTTCAGAATTCTCATTACCATGAGAATTGGCAGTAAGGAATACATCAGTCCTTGATCCAGGGGATGAGGAAGGCATCTTCTCTGTTGACATAATGCATAGCTGTGGTGCTGTCTATTCATTTCCTTTGAATGAATTTGTAAGACCACTTTCTTGACTTTATTAGTCATAAGAAAATCCAAACTACTCATTAGCTCATCTGCTGTCTCTACTATCCAGAATTCTTGTTCAAAATCCAGAATTCTTGTTCAAAATCCAGAAGTTCAGTTTTCCCCATTTTAAGTAGATGCATTTTCCTCAGTCAATGTTTTCACTTGAGAACAACTGAGTGGTTCATTTTTGGATTCCTTGTTCTCTAGCATTTGATCATGTCAGATCTAATCACTTACATTTAAACCAGTATGCACTATTCCTGTGCATTTCACAGATCCTATTACACATTTAGCAAAACTCTTACTAAACTGCCCAAGCCTAAATTAAACGTGTGGTGCTGCCTCTTACTTCCAAATTTTGCCTCTTCTCTTCTTTTCACCTCTGCTTCCCAAACTGAGTCAAGGGTTTTCACCAGACATTTGTGACGCTCTGTCTTGGCTTGATTTATATGTTGAGCAATCCTTTTGGGGCTAGATTTTTCATGGTAGCAAAATTAAATGTACTGCTTCCTTTTATTTTTGCACCACCACCAATTTCCCTTGGTTTCACAAACTGAATTTGATGTATGTTTCTAACTATTAAAAAAAGTCAAGAAAAAATAGAATTCCCTTTGCTATCATGCATGTTAGACATGGACTTGTACTGGCAGGATTCATAGAGATTAGCTTCCATTTTCTCATTCCTGGCCATTTTCCCATCTACGGAGAGGCTACATGGAAAGATTCAAATTCTGTGGCCAGTTCCACAACCTCTTGCAGTGCATTTGGCCTCCCTTTCCTGATGTTGATCTGCAAGTCCAGGTCTAGCAAAAAGTCTATAAACTAGTCCATTGTAAAATTATCCTAGAAATCCTCACTGATATCTAGATAAGCCAGGAACCCAAGTCTTCTGCCACTTCAGCTAGGGATTCTTCTTTATCTCTTTTCTAGCTCTTAGCTGTGTCCTGATCAGTGCAGATTGGTGGCTGCCTGCTAACCACATATCAAGGGTTTGTACCAAGCATGGATGATTCAGGGTTTTGTTTTGTTTTTTTCTGCGATGTCACTACGATAGCACAACTGGACCTGGGCCACTCAAGTTGGTGGCTACAAATATCTTTCTGTTTGTCTACCCAGCCAACTGTTTGTGCCGGCATGTTCACCTGAGCCAAATAAGCATTCCAGCAAGTCCCCTCCCCCCTCACACCTCTGCACAGAAACAAACAAAAAACCACAATAAGCTTTTGTCTCACATAAGCTGAAACAATCTCTGCTCTTTGAGGTTCTTAGGCTTCCAAGAAGGAAGAAAAATTATGTAAATGTCTTATTTCACCCATGTTTTCTAACTAGCTCAACTCCAAATGGCTGACTTACTTTCATTGTGGACTGTGACTCTTCCACTTCCTTCACAAAGTAATTTTTTTTCTGCTTTTGGAATCCGTGTTGTCCCTTAGCTGTTAGCAAGATTCAAGTTGTCCAAAGTTTTCCCAATGAGCCCTTTCCCCTGGGAAACTATCTGATCCTTAACAGTGTGCTTGCTGGTCACTTCTTTGGTTCACCTTGCCATCCCAGATTCAGAAGTGTTAGAGCGGGTCTCTGCAATTTGGCCAATCGCTTTGCAGCTGCTGCCCCAGCGAAAATGTAAGGTTTCAGTTTTTTTCACTTGATTCTGTTTATGTATTTGTTTGTTTATTCATTTATTTGTTTGTTTGTTTATTCATTTACTTTATTGCAGTCTCTCTAGCTCTAGTTGCTGACACTGTTCCCTCTAAGGTGCGTGTATGCGCCAGCATGCACAACTTTTCCAGCCCCAGCGCACAGCATTTTCTGGCAGCACAGGGGCCAGGGCTCAGCGTCTCAGATCAGAGCAGCTGGCTGGCAGGGAGGCAGCATCACCTCCCAGAGCCCTGCAGCCAGCGATGTCCCCAAGCCCGAGCCTCTGATAGCAGCGCTGGGCTGGAGAAAGAAAGACTAGCTGCTGTGAGAGGCTGGGCCTCGGAGACATCGCTGGCCACAGGGCTCTGGGAGGTGACACTGTCTCCCTGCCAGCCAGCGGCGCAGATCTCAGACGCTGAGCTGAGCAGATCAGAGCATGACTGCAGGGTGTCTTCTGCACTGGCAGGCACACTGCGGGGGAGGAGGGGAAGCCTGCTGTCTGTTTTCCCTCTTTATGTCTCTTCCTTCCATCTCTTTTCTTTCTTTTTTCTTCCTTCTATCTTTCTTTTTCTCTTTCCCTTCTTGTTTCCTTTCTTCTTTCTTTTTGTCTTTCTTCTTTCCTCTCTCTTTTCCTTCCTTCTCTTTTTTCCTATTCTTTCTTTCTTTCTTCTCTCTTCCCTTCCATCTTCTTCTTTCTTTCTCATCCTCCTCCTTTCTTTCCTTCTCTCCATTAAAAAAAAAAAACTTTAAAAATTATTTTAATTAAAAAGCTTTCTAAAAAATAAATTTCAAATAAAAATTCACAGAAATTCAATTAATTAAACCCAATTATTTCTATTTACAATAAACTCATTTTAAAACATAGGTCTACTTTGTACAAAAGAAGTAAGGAGTCCTGTGGCACTTAAAGACTAACAGATTTATTTATCACATGAGCTATCATGGGAGAAAAGCCTACTTTGTCAGATGCTTTGAAGATGGGGGAGCTTACAGAATGGGAGGATGCAAGGGAGCTGTTACTGCATGACCTGATCTCATCTCTTATGCTCCCTTGCATTTATTTCCTCCCATTCTGTAAGTTCCCCCATCTTCAAAGCATCTGACAGAGTAGGATTTTTTCCCATGAAAGGTCATGTGATAAATAAATCTGTTAGTTTTTAAGTGCCACAGAACTCCTTACTTCTTTTGCTGAACTATACTAACACAGCTGTCCATTTGGGACTATTTTGTTATGCAGTTGTACTTTTGGTAGAAATTGATATGTAACTGTAAAGTTGGGCTCACAAGTTACGATAAAGCAAAATTTCTGCTCATAAACTAAAATTTTTGCTCATGACATCCCAATTCTTAGAGGGAATATTGGTTGCAGACCTTTTAAAAAATTCTTTTGGGCCTCTTTGAATTCTACAACCATCTCCATGATTTGTCCCATGTTTGCTGAACAGAATTACTGGCTCACACTTATCTCCGTGGAACTCCACTTCTTCACTAATATTACTGCTTTTGTCTTGAGTGTTTTAACAGAAGCAATTTACTAGCTAGAGTCATACAACAGGAGGCAGTTTCTTTCTTATATTTGCAAGCCTCTCTTCAGCCAGCACTTTCCCCAAAGAACCCTTTCTCTTAACTTTGTTTGAAGGCATGTTATAAGTGCTTCTCTTCCTCCCCCCTTTGTGTTTGTGCTTCTCTCTGTCAGTAGAGGAAGCTCTTGCCAACAGCACTGTCCACACTGGTTCTTATGTTTGTGTAACAAGGTCACCCAGAGGATTTTTTTTATATGGACGTAAGTGATACAGATATAAGTGATGAAGTAGATATAGCCTCAATCTCACAGTGATAGGCAGTATGTAAAGAACTGAGCAATGGCTGTGCACACTCCTCTCCTTATGCCTTTGGCTGGGAGTGCATGAGAAAATCTAGTATGTGGGAATAGCTCTGATGGACATCACTATCTGACAAGTATCTGATCTTGCATTCATAAAATGTATGCACACAGGTGCAGCTACCCTGAACGGTGCCAATGTACAGAGAGATATAGCAGGAAGATAATAAGCAATTTGTTGTTCCTTAGCAAATCCAGATCCCTTCTGGAAGGATGAAATTTTGCAGTATCATAATCATGAAGAACGAAATGTATCAGATATTTGAATACTTAACAAAATAAATTAAATAGGAGTCTAGTTTTTTGAAATTCTGTAAAAGTGAATTTACATGAAAGAAAATGCAGTATGGAAATACTGATTATGATTTTGCTTGTCATATTGCAGTGTGAAAAGGAAAAGTTAATAGCTATCACAACATTACCAAAAAGAAAAAAATCATTGTCATTGTTATTCTTTATGGAATGACACCACCTGCCAGAACCTTTTTTCAAAGAGCATATCATCCATTAAAAAAAAAAAAAAGAGTTATCTATGCATTAGGTTCCTAAATACTTCAAACACTTAACAACAAACTACTGGATGTATGTAAAATCCCTTTGATTTAAATAGGAACACTCATCTGCATAATACTATGCAGATACTTCAGTATTTAAAGTATCAATGCCTATTTTAAAATCTGTGCTGATGTTTGAGAACTTCAGAAGAACATAAAAACAGCCATAATGGTCAGAACAATGATCCATCTAGCTCAGTATCCTGTCTTCCAAAAGTGGCCAATTGCAAGCACTTCAGAAGGAATGGACAGAACAGGTAATCATCAAGTGATCCATCCTCTGTCAGCCATTCCCAGCTTCTGATAAACAGATACTAGGGACACTTCAATTTCTTTGAAACAAGTTTAGCTGTACTGCCAAGTAAAGTCAATACCTTATTTTTTTTCCAGTAGTTCTCTTTGTGCTGTCTTGACATCAAAATCCAAATTACTTGCTGTCTGTTTATTCCTCCTATCCAGATGTTCCTGAATTTCTTTCACCTGGGTTTTCAACCTTCTGTTCTCTCCTTCCAGATTTTGCTTTTCTGTTTCGAGTATCTCTTGCTTTCCCCACTCAGAAGTATTCTCAGATTGTAGTCTCTCTAACTGAAAAATGGGGGGGTGGGTGGGAATTATAAGAGCTGTTCCCTCTCCCTGGCTGAGGTTAAAGGCAACCAGCACACCCTACAGAGGTTTCATAGGCACCCTGGAAAAATCAACCTGATATATAATTTAACACAGTTTTGTAGGACTCATAAATGTTTAAACATGAACATGAACAAGAACAAGAAAAAAATACCAGTGAATCTACAGTTCTTTATTATTTTTCTGTAGTTTTATTTTTTCATTCAGAAAGCACAAATCAGACTTCAAAAGGGGCAAATGTTAACCACTGTCAGTTATTGTTTTAAATTTGTTTCATTCTCTATTGTACATAGATGAATACTCAAAAAAAAAAAATATCCAGGAAAAAAATTTTTAAACACAATAGATGTAAGACAGAGCCAGTTATTCACATTCCCTCTTTAACAGTGTCAAGGCCAAGCTTTCAAACCATGACAAAAAGAATCCACTTTCCATGCTGTTTTTAATATACATTTTTTTAAAAAATCAAAGGAATGGAAGAAGTGCTTTGGATGTAAGACAACTAACAATAGATATGTTAACAAGTTCTAGAGGAGTAGCCATGTTAGTCTAGTTCGGCAAAACAAACAAGGAGTCCTGTGGGATCACAGGGCTGACAGAGGTCTCTTTGGGCTGACAGCAGAAGCTCCTGCTCTCAGCCCCATGATGGCTAAAGCTCCCACTGTCAGCCCCATGCATGGGGGAGCTCCCATTGTCAAAATGGTAGTGGAAGCCTAATGTTGCATAATCTTCAATTTCCGCAATATCTCAAGTGAAGTAGGGCTATATACTCCGCAGGTTATTTTGTTATTACTAAAAGCCTGCTGCACTGAGGACATAATGCTTTAACACTTGGTGTTATTGAAGAAGTTTTAAATTGTAATGTCAGGACTAATGCCAATTACCAGAGTAAACAGAGCAACTTGTTTCTTAGGTTAATCATCATTAGTACTAGGATGAGAATGGTCTTTTGCAATCTAAGTTAAAATATGCCACTACTTTAATTCAAGAGTCAGGTTTTTTTAGTGTTGATTACGATGAAGAACAAAATAAAGCATCAACAAAAAAGTCAGTTTACTAAAAGAAGGAGAATGAACATGTAAAAAGTGATTTTATTTACTCAAAGCCAGGTGGACGGAGGTTATGTCAAGGGTGTATCAAATGCTCTAAAGATTTCAGAGGAAAAGCTGTGGTCAAATGAATTGATTTTTGTACCAGAAATCAGATAACAGGCACTTATCACAGGCTTTAAATAGGTTAGAAATGGTCAAAAATGAGAGAACCCAGCAACTTGAGCCAAGAAAAAGGACTGGAGGAGAATTCCATCAACAACAGCAGAAAAGTTTTAAATAAAATAAAGAACTTTGTTACTTGCAGTTTAGTGAAGAGCAGAACCAATTATTTGATAAAATTATATGGTCTAACACAGTGAAAGGCTATAAAGTATATCTAGCTTTTATTGCAGAAAAAGGCTGTACAAGCCAGGAAGGTTTTAGAAAGAAATCAGACAGTCTTATTTTAGATTTACTCTTTGCAGGCATGGACTCGTTTTATTTTAAAATCCCTACATGACAAACAGTAAAAACCAATCAAGTTTAAGGGAGAAGAGTGTAGTTGGCGAAAGCATTCACCACATCACAGAAACAATAATTCAGAAATTTTTAGTTTCAGAAATAGTGTCACCTGGGTAAATCACATTGCAGACTAATTTGTTTTCCACACTAAAATCTCTCTCTCATTAGTAACTATACAAGAAAATTAAAGACAAGAGTAGCATAAATCATGGGATACATAATTTTCCACTTGTAGTTCACAAAAGCCTCAATCCTACAAAGGCTCATAAATGGAATTAATTTTACTACTATGAGTAGTCCCATTAATTTCTGTGAGGCTACTCCCAGGTCAGTAGTAACAAGGTCATTACCTTCTGACTGAACATGCATGTATGTCACTAAACCCCCATATCAGATGCAGTCATTTACTGATTTCCTGAATTTCTGTACACTAAGACTTCTATTCCCTGTAGAACTCCACTGAAATTAATGGGTATTCAGAATATTGCTGGGATCAGACCACCTGGTGCAACTTCAGGATCAGAGCCTATCTTTGCAGAGTCCAGAAATTAAATGGACATGCCTCTTTTGTCCAAAGACTCCCTCCATTCCAGGGCAAAAGGATCTTGCTTGGGCACTGTGGAGCAGCTTGTACCATGACACCCTATTTTCTGTCATTTTTGTGGACAAATAGTGCAGCTTTATCAGAAACAGAGTCATAGGAAAAAAGGTTTAAAATATATATTTTTTTTAAATGAAGTGTCAGAATTATGCTAGAGGTGCCATGGAAGATGTGGCAAGTTCTGGAACTGATTGGACAGCTAGGAATGGTCAGGGTTTCATTTTGATGTTAAAGCACTTCTCCTAAAATACAAACTTAAACCAGACCAGGGAGCACTAGTACAGAGCTGTGCAACTTTACATTGAGTTGACCCCCTGTCTTTTTCCCTGTTAACTTATTAGGGCTGCAAGATGGGCCAACAGCATATTTGTCCTTTGTGGTATGGCTGCACAGCAAAGAAGAACCTGCAGCTGGCCCCTGCCGCCTGACTCTGGCTCACAGAGCACAGGCTGCCTTATTAATGTGTAGACTTACAAACTCAATATGGGAGCCCAAGCTCTGGGATCTTCTTACTTTGTAGGGTTCTAGACCCAGGCTCCTGCCACGCCCAGATGTCTACACAGGAATAAAACAGCCCTGCATCCTGAGCCTTATAAGCCCACAGCACAGGCCAGCAACAGATGCCCATCAGCTGTACAGATAAATCCTAAATGACAATCATGCACGGAGAGCAAAAAAGTCATATTTAATGGGGGCAATATGACAGAAATGAAAATGTTTGTTCTATAAACATCTCCTCCAAAAGCAGGGCCCATCCTTTTGACTTGGCTACTATTCAGTATCTGGGTCAAAAAGTCAGCAAAGTAGTAAGTCCAAGTTTGACTTACTTGTGACCAGCTAAAGATTGATTGGTCTTTGCTAATGTTCCTCACATCCAAAAGCAGACATTATCAATAAGTCATTCTGGTGATCTCTCTTGTATTTTAGATGCACTATTTAATGACAATTCACACCCTTAGGGAGTTTGCTTAAGTAATTGGCACAAGATATAATTTGTAACTCAAGGGAAGAAGACACCAGGAGAGAGATGAAAGGACAGGAAAGTCAATTAATAAATCACTGATAGAGGAATGAATCAAAATGAGAACAGGCAAATGAGAAAACAAAGTATCAACAACATTTCTCTTACTAAATAAAAGTCCACTATGTTTTTCAAAAGAAGAATGGAACTATAAAGTAGTCCTGATTAGCCAAAGGGCAAAGACTTTATAGTAGGAATCTTAAGACTTTGAAAGCATCAAATACAACATCCCTTCCCAAATCCCCCGTCAACCAACTTCTTCCTGGAGAAACTTGGCTTTTGCAATAAAGTTGAAAATTCCAGAATTCTTCCTTTCTTTCAGGAACTAATACATTTTCCACACATTACATTATAAATTTACAATGAATTTTAGAGGATGGCATAAAGATTTGTTGAAAATCTAACAAAAAGAGAATCATGGGTTCCTGGCTATAAAAAAAATTACAGTAACAAACTAACATTTGCCGAAAATTATCTCATAGTGGTTTTTGACAAATGACCACTGTTTCCTTTTATAAACATACAGAAATCTTCTACAGCCTCAAATAGTAGTCTGTGGTATGTGTGGGTAAACAGTAACTTTTAAGGACAATCACTATACATATCTACTGCAGAAGATAATTAATTATTAAATTGACTGTTCTGTCATTAAGTGGAAAGTTCTTGAGAGTTTACCAAGAGATTTGAACAGGAGAGACTCTAAGATAACTTATTAAGTATATAAAGGCAATTACTGTCCAGCTTCTGAGCTATAGCTCCCATAATTCTGCATTACCTTTGGGGAAATAGGATGTCTCGAGGTTAGAATGGAGCAAAAATTTTTCAGGCAAATGACTTATTCACCAAAAGCTCAGTTCTGATTGATCTAAAAACTATTTGCAAATTTGAAAATGTGCTGAGTGGCTCTGGCCAGCCAGTTTTTTGACACCCCAACCCTCTTCCCCCCCCCACCAATAAACAATTGAGTGGAAAGGGAACCCTCCTCATAAGCTATAACCAGCACTTCAAGAGCCTATCTGAGATATTGGTGACCTGTATTCAATTATCAGGAGGTCCCTTCCAACCCTATGATTCTATTCTATTCTATTCTAATTCCTCCCTGCTGATGTGAAGCAGAGATTTAAATTTGGGTGTCCCTCACAGCAAGAGTGCCCTAGCCACTGTTCAATATGATGGGACAGTTAGTGTCTGATTGTGTACAAATAATTAAGTAGTCACCACAGCAGCATTTTGAACTTGAGGATGTAGGCTACATCTTGGGGGAATGCCACAACAATCCAGCTACAGAATCAGTCTCTTTTTCTCTAGCCCAATGACTATGAATTGCCACTATGAATATTTCATTTAATCGAAAAGTTATAAAAACAAAACAAACCCTATTAAAATTTAACAGCTTTTTTAATTGCAATTCTAGGATTCAGTTTGACATAATCCCAGAAAAAATTAAATAGATCCATGAATCAGTTACCTCTATTTTGGCCTCAGAGTTTAGGAAGCAACTAGAACCAGTGAAAACTTTTGAGACCTACTCTTGGAAACAGATGGGCTGCCCATCCCTAAAAGTTATTTTGAGAATAATTAAACAAACCAAGACCAGGCAATGCCTGCAGTAGAATTCAGATGGGCTGCTTTCCTTTACAGCGTTTTCCAAGATGTGTTTTCAGTTTCTGAGTCTGAATAACCTAAACAAAACCATGAGCTAAGGAACAAGCCTGCTGGGGAAAATCTGTGGATTGAAAAGCCATGTGAAATAAATTTACAGGCAAGAAGGTTAGTTGAACTAAAAGAAATTAGAGCTGGTGACTTTCACATATCTATTGACTTAACAGAACTTGATGTTAACTCATTGGAGGGGTAATGGAGCAAGTACATTAAGTATGCTTAAGCTCCCTTCCCAAATCAAATCTTCTCTGCAGAAAACTCTTCATGCTTTCAGTAAACTACAGAGCTGTAGCTTGCAACACATCTCCCCTCCTTACATACTTAAGCTGGCACTGTAGTGAGGGCTTAAAATGATGGCTGAACTGCTCCACCCCATATGTAGTTTTCAGAGGACTAACAGTGGAAACCCATTTCCCAGCTCCATATAAACCACTTTGAAAGAGGAGGAGAACCCCATCCAATCCACAGTAATAGGAGTAATAGTGTTCCTCCACTGATTCTTTAAATGTTATTTACTAGGTTGATGTACCCCAATATGCAACAAACTAATAGGAAGATTCTGATCTGAAGCTTCCCTTTTAGCTAAGCCTAGAAACAAGATACAGTGAATACCCTGAAATTTTTAATAACCAAAAATACTACAGTATTCTGAAATAATGGCCCAAAGCCAACAGCACTATAGAAAAAGCCTGTAGCATTTGGGACTCTACAAAATAGGGTAGTTTTTCTTTCTAAGGTGGAGGTTACAGGACTGGAGAAGGATTCTTTAGATATGCTAGTGCTGACCAGCTTCAGAGGAGCTGATTTCTCACCTCCAGGGACATCGCTGCCCTGGGGAGGGACCTGAGACACAGCCCCGGGCCCCGCCCCCTGGCTGCAGGCCACGTCCCCTGGCCAGGGACAGCACCAGAAGCCACCACGTGCAGCCGCGGGCAGCTGGACCTGCATCCCTGGCTGGGGACGGGGCTGCAGGTGGCTGGGCCCCGTATCCCCGGCTGGGGACGGGGCTGCCACAGCTGCGGGTGGCTGGGCCCTGGATCCCTGGCTGGGGATGAGGCTGCCGTGGCTGTGGGCAGCTGGGGCCTAGACTGGGGGGGGGCACCAGACCCGGGGCACCAGCGCTGGCATTCAGGGCACGTGGCCTGGGTGCCCAGTGCCAGCGATGCCCCTGCTCACCTGAACATTTTTAGCAGGAGTCTGAAGGGATGTGGGAAAGATTTTCTGCCCCCTAAAATCCCAGACAACAGAGAAAGAGCCAGTCAGCCACCACATGAAACACTGAAAATAGGTTGGTTGGGCTCTTTCCAGTGCTGTCAAAAAGGATCATAGGAGCTAACTCCACAGTCAAAGGAGAATCAGTCCCATGAATTAAAAGTGGTCTATTCTGAACTTCTGTCAAATGACCCTAATTCAGATGAAGCAAGAAAGCCAGGTGTCTTATAGCTCTAGTTACAGTCTATTTGAGATTGCTCTAGTTGTCTGAATGAAATTCAAAGGTATTGCCATGCCAAGGTCTAAAGTTATGAAAGTTAATTATCTGCTGTACTCAAAACCAAAAGCACTTTACTTTTTAAAATAAATATTCATCAAGAACATTTTAACATGAACAGCAATACATGCACATAGATGACTTAGAATACAAGATGACCTGAAATTAGACACTTGAGGCTGGCCCATGCCATCTGACGTGGAGTTATGGAACTCAGGCTAAAGAACTGTTTAACTGGGATGTAGACATTTGGGCTCAAGCTGCAGCAGGAGATCTGGGACCTGTGAAATCTCAATTCATAGCAGCTATGATGACAACCTTCACATTTTTACATTGTGTTTTTAGTATGTGTTATTGTATAACACAAGGTCTTTGTTAGAAAACTATCAGCAATTTGTTGATATCCCAGTATGATTATCAACATGAATTTTGTTAACAAATATTTGTACATTATTAAATCACCTTTCTTGCTATACTAAAGAAGACAGACCCTAAAAATATCTTCAAGTTGTAATAATACTTTATTTTTAAACATCCAATACCTGAAGGCCTTTAGATACCATCACAATGAGATAATAAAATACAATCTATTACTGACAAGTAATTGGGTAACATTCAGTTTATTACTTATACAGCATTACCCTCTCACCATCATCTTCCATTGTTCTTCCAAATTTCAATATTGCTTATTCTTCTAAGTAACCTTCAGAGCATGGGGAAATCCTGACTGGCTTTTCATTCTGTTGGAACATTCTAGCACAGGTTCAAACTCATTTGCTAAGGCAGGCCAGATTTGACTTAAATGTACTTCAAGTGTGCCATACATACCGTAAATCAAAACACTAAGGCACTCTTGTAGCATCACGGAATGCTATGTATGTGAGACTGTGCTCCACGACTATATCTACACTAGGAAAAGTTAGTTCAAATTTGTTAATTCAAACTAATAAGTTTGAGTTTAGTTCAAGCTAACCTAAACCTAGTTCGAATTAACAAAGTGGACTAATTCAACTTAACATTAAGTTGAATTAGTCCACTTTGTTAATTCAAACTAAACAGCCCTTAATTTGAATTTATTAAGTTCAAACTAAGGGTTAATCTTAGCCTACATCGTCCTTAGTTCGAACTAAGAATAGAACTGAGGGCTTAGTTTGAACTAACCAGCAGATTTTACTAATTCGAATTAAGCTTTCATTAGTTCAAATTAAGGAATTCCTTAATTCAAAATAATCAAGGCTAGTGTAGACAGGTACTAAGTTAGTTTGAATTAAACCTTCTTAATTTGAACTAACTAGCAAGTGTAGACATACCCCATGAGACCTCTGTGTGTGAGGGATAGACTGGTCCCACAGAGTAGTCATGGCCTAGGTGGAAGAGGATGCAGCCTGTGGGCTACGTTTGATACCACTGTCTAGCACAATTAAAAAAGCAATACCTCGTACCTATTCGATACAGCACCTTCCATGACTGTCTCAAATTGCTTGAAAAGCATTTACAAGTGAATCCTGAGAGTACTGCAAGCTAGTCTGGCATTAACCTAATTTTACAGATAGGAAAAATGAAACAAGAAAATTAAATGGGTTTCTCAACTCAGATGAGAATAAGAATAAAACTTCTACCTCCCAATTTTGTGGTCTGTTCAAAAAACAATTCCTTCTTCTTTCCACTTACAACAAACAACATTAAAATTAATTCTTAAGGACACAAGCTGTACTCATATGGAAATAATATATCTATTATTGAGGGTACTTTTGACACAAGAGCACTTC
Source organism: Podocnemis expansa (assembly GCA_007922195.1). NCBI lineage: Eukaryota > Metazoa > Chordata > Testudines > Podocnemididae > Podocnemis > Podocnemis expansa. The sequence continues at coordinate 31,425,069 of ML682005.1, read as the reverse complement.
TTAATCATCGTATAAGCAAGTAAAATGTTTACAAGTCTCCAAAGAGATTTACTAGTTGCATTATTTTTCTCTATTAATTGTCCCAACGGAAAACGGTTTACTATACATCTTGTATTTGAGACAGAGGAGTAAAGTGTTTATCATCTTAAAAAAGCAAGATAGAAAGGACGGTTAAAGGCTGCAGATAGGTGAAGTCATCTGTACAAGTGTAAAGAAAATGGTGATAGTATTCGTCATGTGGTGGGTAATACTTCTTCATTCATCCTTCCACAATACTTGGCAAGATGCACAAGTTTTTGTCTTTCTGTTTTTTTTGAAATGGGAATTTTAAAAACACTTCTTTTTATAGCTATGTTTGTTAAGGGCCCTTCTGTATTTGATTTACTGCTACCAGCTATGTCAAATAGCCTGCTCTGCTATGGTGGGTCCTGCACTTCGCTCTCATGTGGGAGTCAGGGCACCCGTTGTTGCTCCTGTCTTAGGGCAGTTGTGGCTTCTGTAGGCACAGTGAGGGGGCAAGGAGAAGCAGCCCAGGCTCACCCGCTACTCTCAACCCCAGGGGCCATGCACTGCTGATGCTACTTGCAACTGTGCTTCCTTCCCTGTGCTATTTCCCCCTTCTCTGTTCTGTTTTTCCTTTCTCATCGCCTGATTCCTCTGCTTGACTGCAACACTTCTACATTGCTGCCAGCTTTCCTTACTCTCCAGTCCCCTCTGTCTGGGTCAAGGGTTTCTATCAGAGCTCTAGTTGGGCCTTCATTGGCCTCAGGTGCTTCTAATTAACATGAAGTAACCCCTGCACAGTGTTCAGGGAACAAAGCCTGACTCATTTTGAGGCTTCTATATCTCCTTTCAAAGATCCTCCTGCTGCCCATCTGGCCCTGCTGTCTCACACAGGATATTATAATTAATATTTGTAGTCAGCTTTGATTACTAAACTGGAAAGGCAGCTTTCCTTTTAATTTTTTTATAGAAAGTGTAAGTGTTCCATAGGTAATGTATGTGATTTAAATAAAACATATTGTGATAACGGCACTCTCAGCAGACGTTCCCATGGTTTAATTGTTCTAAACTGGAGTACTGTGTGGATGACAAGGTATTGAATACTTATTGATATGCAGCCTTGTTCTGCAGAAGGTTGCTAAAAAGAAAGCTGCAGGAAACAGTGTCTACTTCTGGTAATATTTTGGTAATACGCAGTGGTGTCGCTAGCGTTGGGCATGCCAGGGCACGTGCCCCCAGTCCCAACATTGGTGCCCCGGATCTCCGGTCCAGTCGGGCCAGGCATCCAGGGCCTGATCCCCAGTCGGCCGCAGCGGTGGCAGCGCCATCCCCGGCCGGGGATCCGGGGCCTGGCTGGCCACCCTGCAGGCCCCACCCCTGGCCAGGGATAGGGGTAGGGGAAGGCCACACCGCCGCGAGCAGCTAGGCCACGGCGTGGCCAGAAGTGGCCTCTGGAAGCCGGGCCCGCGCCCGTGGTGGCAGGCGGCCAGGTCCCCAATCCCCAGCTGGGGACAGGGCCGCTGCAGCCACCAGCGGCCAGGCCCTGGATCCCCAGTGGGGGATCCAGGGCCCTCCTGGCTGCCCATGGCCGCAGCAGCCTCGTCCCCGGCCGGGGATCCAGAGCCCGCCCAGCCGCCCGCCCGCGGTGGCGGTGGTCCTGTCTGCCAGCGGCCATGGCAGCCCCGTTGCCAGCCAGGGATCAGGGGCCTGGCCACCCGCTGCCGCTTCTGGCAGCACTGCGCCGTGGCTGAGCCGCTTGCAGCTGCGTGGCCTCCCCCGGCCCTATCCCTGGCGGGGGGGTTGGGCCTGTCCCCAGAGAGGGGGGCCTGCTCCTGGGGGCGGGGGCTGGGCCCATGCCCCGGGTCCATTGCCCCCCCAGCGACGCCTCTGGTAATACGGTAAGTCAATCACACTTGTACCAAACATCTCTTCATTATTGCTTCTGTTTCACACAGCAGTACAAGATCAAAATCAACGTGGGTGATATCAGCACCACGATTTACCAAGATCCAAAGGGGTAGCCCTGTTAGTTTAGTTCTGTAAAACAAACAAACAAGGAGTCCTGTAGCACCTAAAGACTAACACATTTATTTTTTGCATGAGCTTTCATGGGAGAAATGACAAAGTGGGATTTTCTCTCACAAAAGCTCATTCAAAATATAAATGTGTTAGTCTTTAAGTGCTACAGGACCCCTTGTTTGTTTGTTTTGCCATTTACTAACAATTTCAGGTCTTGGATTACCTTAGTGAGTCTGCAGCACTATAGATGGCTTGGTACTGCATGGTTCTACAAATTCCTGTATGCTTTAAGGCTGTGATCTTTTTTCCCCCTTTTTAAAAAACCCATATAGATTTAGCTGTTTATCTTATGAGTTAGTATCTCCCCTTTGACCTGGAACTAAAACATAGCTTAATATCTAACTGATTCCTCATAACAGTAGTAACATATTGCTGCTTAAATGCCATCAGAGAGAGATCTGGGCATGCTATGATTGAAAATAGTATTATATTTTAGTAGGTAGAAGTGTTAAACAGTAGCAATACAAATTAGTTTCAGAGACTTAAATTCATTAACATTATTTAAAGAGATGATTCTGAAGATGCAGTATTTTATCACCACCCCTTCAACTATGAAATACAGAAACCCACATTGGAAAAGCATCATTCAAGAATTCACTTTTTAAAACAATTAATCTTCACCTCTCGCAAACCCTCCTCATGATGAACCTTCACAATCCCTGTGGATCAACACTACCATCTCATTTTCGATTACTGCAATCTCCATCCTTTTTGGCCTTCACAAATGTGATATTGCCCTACTCACAAGCCATCAGAATGCTGTTGCAAAGGTCTTTTACATAAAATCACTTTGACCATGTAACTCCCTCTTTGAATCCCTGACTGGGCTGCCGCTTCTCTACAGCATCAAACATGAATGGCTTGTGCTCACCTTCAAGACCCTTCCTGATCAGTCCCTACCCTGCTTATTGTCTCTCATTGTCAGTGCTCACCTACTGTCTGCCCCTGATTCCAGTGTCTACAGAGTCCTTGATAAGTTTTCAAACACATTGTGCTTTCTCCCACACTGCCCCATGGACTTGAAAGGTGCTCCCTATAAAACTCTGAAAAACTATCTTATTATCCACCTTCAATTACAATCCTCCCAAAATTCTCTTTTCTGTATGATGCCCATTTAAAAAACACACACTTGTCAGCAGTTAGACTGTCAGGAAATAACCGACTATCATGCTGACCAATATTTTTGCATGTTTAATACCCCTCCTTCTCTCTATCTAAATCTGTCTTTTGTGTCTTGTCATATTTAGATGGAAAGCTTCTTAGAAGGGGACTGTCTTTTGATCTGTGTTTCTATAGTGCTTAGCAAAGTAGGATCCTGGTCCATGGTGGTGGCTTCTAGAAGCTATTATAAAAAAATAATCATATATATTACTGGAAAATATATGGATTTCTATTCTTACTGAGAATTCCAGATAAAATATTTCCACACACAACCTTGTTCATTGTTTGATCCTAGCATCTCCATCACTCATGTTACATTTTGACAATAGATAAGTAGACTACAATGTTAAGCAAAAATCAGGAAAGTCTGGAATTAAGTTTGGAAAAGCAACTAGTATCTGAAATACTTAATAATTCCTTTTCATATGATCTTAAATTGAAAATATTGCAAGATTATGCGCAGTCATAAAGTGTCCAGGACTGCTGGGTTTCAGTCCAGCCACAAGCAACATAAAAACAGCCTCTTTAATTCAGGGGAAATTAAATGCAGTGGCCCCTGACAACTTTAAAAGCTAACCAAAAATTATCTGAAATCCAGAAAAAGGTCCATGTTTAGAGTTAGTTTTGAACAGACATTTTGTTTTAAAACAATTTGGTTTTTGTTTTAACTGAATAAATTCACTATTTCCCCATTTTCTACTTGTGAGCTAAATGTTTCAGGACAGAGGAGAAAATCGTATAACTTAGCCAATTGCCTTTGGGGGAAAAAAAAAGTTACTTATTCCATGGGCATCTTCAGACAAGTAAACTGCACTTAACTTTGCTAATCCTCCCACTTCTCTGGCTAAGTCTATACTCCTTCATGCTGCTAAAGCCTCCCAGAGAGCAGTGTTTCTCAACCTTTTTTGATACCAAGGAACTGCTTACTTCCTTACTAACCCATTTCAGGGAGATGTCAGCGCCAGCACTGGTCCAAGAACTGGTTGTTGAGAAACGCCACCCCAGGGTATGCCTGATTTTTTCAAGGCTCTATACAGCCACCAACAGCTGAAAAAAATACTCTAGAAGGTGTGGTGATGCAGATCTGCCAAGGCCCGGCCTCTTTAGTACACAAAGAAGAGGAAGAAAGGATCAGCATGCAAGAAATAATAAATCTAAACAAGTAGATGGTGAGTTTTGCACTAAGTCGCTCTTTCTTGCATCAGTTATATGGACTTCAGAGACAAATATTGTTAATGGTGCTGCATAAGGAAAATGTACAACAAAAATCAGTATTTAGATTACAATTTCAAAACTCTTTACTAGAATACTTTTCTGCATATGGAAAAGATTTTTTCTCCCAGTTTTCATCTGGCATTTTTAATTGGATCTATTTCATCTATTGCTTTGCTGCTTCTTCTGCTAATTCCTCCCTCAAGTAAGTAAACTTGGACAGTTCATAAGAAATAACATTTCCTGGGAATGGTGGAAATTATCCATGTTTCGAATCTGAAATTTTGCTAAATGAATTTATAAATAAAGGGTTATAAATAAAGGGAGTTGGTAGTTTTGCACAGCAGAACCTTTGGTCTTTTCATCTTGCATTACCTGGCCAAGAAGAAACTGAATGGGTTTTCCACAGAAAGAGATATGTTGCTGCAAGTGTTTAGAATAAAAATACATTAGAGTCCCTTAGAATAAAATTGAACTTTAAAAAAGGGAAGGAAACAAAAGATGACCAGTGCAGCCTATAAATTTTGGTATGACAAAGATGAATAGCTTCTTCCCAAATCACTTTTCTGCACAGCTGAGTTATGCTTTGTTTTTTAGTAGAAGGATCAAATCAGAGGAGGAAGTGCAGGGTGTGATCAACCTGCAGCCATATACAAACCTCTGAAATAGACAGTGACATAAAATAAGGGGAGGTGTAACAAAGTACTCAGGCCTTTTAGATAGGATTTCTGCTACTGTCAGAGATCCAGGGAACATTAGAGGCAGCTTCTGAGAGAGAGAAATTGGTCCCATGCCTGGGTCTGGAAAATCCTCCACCTACCATTCCATTAGGAGTTGGGATAAAGAACTTATAGTATGGCAGGACTCCCTGTTGGTTGGAATTATGCTGGTGGGAAGAGGCCTAGCTGCTAGTCACTCAATGATAAAAAGAATGAAAGAGGCTGTTTGGAGTATGCCTACAACTTAGAGACAGGAATTGGGACACTGTAGATGTGTACGAGCACATGAACCATTGGACAGGAGCTTGCTGGTGGTGGTCTGGGGAAGCGCTCAAGGAGCACCCCCATCTAGTTGTTTGTGCTTCCTCTCTCCCAGTCCACTCTGGTCAATGGTCAGGACTTCAGCCCTCTGACTGAGGCCGTGCTTTAGTTCCCCTCCTTCTGGAGTAAAGGTCCAGTCCAGACCTTCCCACTCTGCATCAATGGCCACTCCTAGTTCTCTTAATACCCACTGGTGGTCTGGGGGAGGTGAAGAGGGACCCAGGCCTACCCACTGTTCTGGGTCTCAGCCCAGACAGCCTATGCACCACTCCGGGGTGTTGCCTTGACCTCTAACACAGGCCAGCAAATTCCCAAACCATGTCTTCACCATTTCCAGGGACCTTTCTCACTTGCATCAGGATCTGGGCTCTGGCCAAACCCTAGCAGTCTGCACTGAACTGTCCCCGATCTTGTCTCCTACAGCCAGGCCAAGTCTCCTTCCACACCTCGCGCCAAAGGATTACTAAAGAGAGCTCCAGCTGCAGCCTTCTTGTATACAGGTTCCTATGCCCTGATTGGATCTGCAGCTGCCTGCTCTCATTAACCAGCCCCTTTACTCGGCCTTTAATTCCTTCCCTATCAAAACAGGAAAACTACCCCTCTACAGATATCTGTGGAAGAAGAAAAACCAGGAAAGGGGGTGTCTGGAATGGGTCATGACTCTGAATGCTTATTTCAAGGTAGACAGTCAAGAAGCAGGGTAAACACACCAAAGTGGTGGCATATTTTATAATTAGATCTCACTAATCCAGACTGTATGTGAATTTCCTTAGTACTTCAACCCTCTTACAATGGAGTCAGACAGTTTCCTTAGACATTCCACTCTATCTTGGAATCCAAGCAAACTGGACTTCATGACCAATGGTCACATACACCAAAAATCACAACATATTCTAGGTTATACTGAGACCCAAGAGATCAGTCAATTTATATCCTAGATTTCACACCAAAGACAACACTTACATTCAGTTATATACTAAACTAACAAAAGGTTTATTAGCTGAGAGAAAGTAAGAGTTATTGGCAGTCTAGATGTAGCAATATATCAGTTTCCCCAAGAGTCTCTCAAGGTAAAACTTCTTGTTCAGTTATCCTTCTCTATTAGAAGCTGAACAGCTCAGAGGTGAAGAATTTTTCCTTACTTAGGTTCATACTCAGTGTTGGG
>ML682005.1:31333671-31418399 GCA_007922195.1 Podocnemis expansa | reverse complement strand
GAGAGAGAGAGAGAGGGTACGCAGGGGTACAAAATTATCAGCACCTTTTTTGCCATCCCCACTGTCAAGCTACTGGTGGTGGTGGGTGTCAGCAAAGCAAAATGGAGTACTGCCTTTTTTTTTTTTTTTTTTTTTTTTAAAAGGTACTGTCCATACTTACCGCTTTTTCTCATAGAAAACAAGTTGACATAATGACCCGTCACACAGGGCTTCTACTTGATTGACAGAGAGAGATAGGATCACCTTTAGAATCACTGATCCTCACACACAGTGATCACAAATGACCTTCAAATTCACAAGAATTAGTATTTTCCTGTTAAAGTTCTTTATTTGTATTACAGAAGGCTTCTTTCTCATTTGATGGGTTATTTAGTTACAGGGGTATTAGAGGGTAAATGTTTGCTATTACATTATAACAACATACCAATAAAAGAAAACAGTGCACATGGCACATTGTCATAAAGTTGAAACACCAAATACATTCTTACACATTTAAACCATCACTTTGATCAATACTAATACATAGGAGAGTGAGCCTGGCTTCCAGTTATGCATATGAAATCATTCAGTGAGGCCTGGGGCTCTGGCATGAGCTAACATCTGGTCTGCCAGAATCACAGGGACTTTTTGGGTTGTTCAGTTTTATTGCAAGATTTGTTTAATTGTTAGGCTTTCCTGCCAGCCTAGGGTGGACTGAGGTGAAGTAGATTTAAAAGGCCCACAGGGTGTGCATGGCTTTGAGCTGAAGCATTTGTGTTCTCTTCTAACACAGACAGAAGTTTGCAGTCAAAATATGTTCCTTCTCCTTTATTTATTATTACATGATTATTGTGTATTTTTCTCTGTGTTCTCCTTTTTGGCAGAATACTTTCCATCACATGTAAGGCCTTTCACATAATGTGGTTGACTGGTGGTTACAAGAGATATCAGAAAATAATGCTTTATTTATTTATTGGCAATCTCAGCTTTACTTATTCTCAGTGAAGCATTTATTTTTAATGTCAGCTGTCTTTGTATCAATAGTCTAGATGCAACCTTAATGTGACCTAGAGATTTGTGACTTCAGTTGGTGAGATTCCTTGTTAAACTCAACAAAAAGAAGCCTCTGGCAATCTGACTCAACTACAGAATGGCTGGTTTTAACTTGAACAGATAAACACTGAAAAGTTAAAATCAATAACACTTTGTGTTAAAATAACTGTACAACAACTTTGCTGGACTTAAAACAGAAAGAGTGAATATACATTTTAAATATTACTGTCAGGCAATTTTGCAACCTTCACTTTACACACAGTACATGAAAATCATTTAGACTGCAGTTGTCTGAAACTTGAAGGAAGTACTACCCCCAGCTGAATCCTAAACAGCAGCAGCTTGATTACAACAACAGTCTGTTGATCATTACATATTTATAATAAACCATGAACAGTTGCAAAGCTTCCTGCAGAAGTCAGTGAATCCAAAGGGCTCTATAGTGCTGCTATCCCACAGTCAGACCCACAGGAAAGGGTGGAAAAAATGAAGTTCCCACACAAAGTTTCCTTGAGATTATTGTTTTTGGTAGGGAATGGAAGAAACTCTTCCTCCTGTGAAACATAAGAGTATTTTGAGGAGTATAGGGGGTTCACAAAAACTACAGATATCTCGGCTCTGTTTATAGCCACAACCAGACACAGGCTGCATTAACTTGCAGCTGTTTGTAGGGCAAACAACATTCACTGACACAAGAATTTTGTTTGCATTGAAACTGATAAAATAGGGATTTCCAAATCTGTTGTCAATCACTTTGGGAACATACTAGGACCCTGAGACTGCACCTACTTTGCATGGCACAGTAACTTCCTTCCCCACTGTTCTTTCAGCATGTGTCATTCTAGGCATTTCCTGCTTTTTTTTGTTCTTAACCCTGATTAATGGCAACTGGAGTCTGGATATCAAACTAATTAAAACCTGCAAAATATAACAAAGTACATCTGCAGAGGACTCCATTTGACCAATAATGTCTTCATTTTTAATATGAAAGCCACTTTATGCAAATATCATTAGAGGAATATACATAGTCAAATAAGGAAAAAAATGTACTTAAGATAGAGGATCCTGTAGGGATTTGAGCCAACTGCTGGGATTACAATCCACATTGATTGAATCCACTCAACAGGGTGCTTCTCATTTTAATTTGCTACCTCCAGAATTGTGTTTGTTTGCTACCTGCTCTCTGTTAATTTGCTATCTCCAGTAACAGTAATTTGCTACCTCCTGTAATTTGCTATAGCCAGTATTGTTTATTTGTTTTCTTATTCTTGTTTGTTTATATGTATATTCTTTAACATTTACAACAGCTATGATATATCAGGAATTAGGGCCCATGGGTGAGCAGTCTCCAGGTAACTAGCCTGTAGCAGGCCAGCTGACCAGCTACAGCCAAGTTGGTTGGAAAAGCCAGAAAACTTGCTCTTAAGATCAGCAGCAGCAGTTCAGTGGCTGCTCAATTATTTAGACCTGTGCTTGTTTGCCTCCAGCCTTGCCCCAGTCCTGCCCTTTGACTGTCATTTCTGATTCTTGGTCCTGCACTGTGATTCTGACTCTGGCCTTGGACTCTAAGGCTATGTCCACACATACATCATTATTTCAAAATAACCCATTTCGAAATGAGTTATTTCAAAATAAAGTCCTTATTTCGAAATAAGTTAATTCGAATTAACAGTTTGTTAACTCGACTTAAGGGAAAGCCTGCTTTCGAAATAGCTGTTGTTTCGAAATGGTTATTTCGAAACAAGGCCATTTGGACATGTTGTTTCGAAACAACCGTTGCAAAACAACGGCTATTTCGATTAGATGCGAGGTATAACGGTTTCAAAATAACGGTGCGTCATGTGGACATGCCACTTATTTTGAAATAACCTCTGTTGTTTTGAAATAAGAAGCCTGTGTGGACATACCCTAGGGATATGTCCACACGAGGCTTTTATTTTGAAACAACACTGGTTGTTTCGAAATAAAAGTCCCTATGTCCACACAACGTTTTCTTGTTTCAAAAGGAGGGAGCTCCTCATTTCGAACAAGAGCCCTCCTTTCGAAACAGCTTAAACCACTTTGGTTTCAAAAGGAGGGTTATTTTGAAACCAGTTGTTTCGAAATAATGCGTTTGGACGTGTTATTTCGAAACAAGGATTGTTTCGAAATAACAATGACCTTCCCCCTCTCAGCACCCTGGCCAGGGTGCTGAGTGAAGTGCAGGGGGGCAGTGGGTGCCCCAGCTGGCTTCCCCCCTTGCTTCCCCTTGCTGGGGACGGGGGGGGGGGGCCCAGGCCCCCAGCCCCTCCGCCCCCCTGTCCCCAGCAAGGGGAAGTGGGGGAAGCCAGCTGGGGCACACCTGGGGCTGTGCCCCCCCGCCCGGGCACAGGGGGAGCTGCCGGCCCTGTGGCAAGCGTGCAGCAGGCAGCAGCCCCGCCCCCCAGCCTGAGCAGCAAACAGTGAGCCCGGGTGGGGTGCAGAGCCCCTTCTCCTGCCCCAGACCCTGAGGCAGGTGGGCAGGTAAGACTGCAGCAGCCCCCGCTTGGGCTGGGGGGCAGACACCCAGCCCAGGCAGGGGCAGAGCAGGCTCCCTGCCTGCGGGCATGGGTCGCCTAGCCCCCTTCTACCTCCTTTCCCCACCTTAGCCTCAGGGCAGGAGCAGGGGGCTAGGCTGGGAGCTCCTTGCTGGCAGACTGCAAGCAGCTACCAGCCCCATCAGGCTCCTAGCCCCCTGCTCCTGCCTTGAGGCAGGGGTGGGGAAAGGGGGTAGCAGGGGGCTAGGCGACCCATCATGCCCTTCCCCTAAAGTGAAATAGTAAGTCCACTGTTTGGACATGCTGTTTTGCTTGGGGCTTTTTGCTTGTTTCAAATTGACTTTTAGTTATTTCGAATTAAGTAATTTCAAAATAAGGGCTTTATTTCAAAATTCCGTTTAGAAATAAGTCATTTCGAAACAATGCCCTACGTGTGGGCATAGCCTAATTTGTGACTGACTCCCACTCTAATCAGTAGGCACAATTGTCCACATCCCAGTCACTGATATTATGAGATCACAAGAATTTGAATGGTATCAGAAAGATATTGACCATGGAAAGATGGCTCTAGGTGCTATTTCATCCAATATCTTTTTCTCTTCAGCATTTAATAATGGAATGTATTCAGTATTCTCACACATGTTCTTAATTTTCAGGAACTTGTTCTTGGCAACAGAAATATTTTCCATATGCTGAATGGACTGAGCTATGTATTCAATCAATTAATGAATTTTTAGTTTCACATCCAAAAGAATCTTTACAGCTGTTTTGATTTGCTGTTAAAGTGTGACCTATTCCCATAACTTATACTTTCCTGCATTTATTTCCTCTCATTCTGTAAGCTCCCCCATCTTCAAAGCATCTGATAACGTGGGATTTTCTCCCATAAAAGCTCATACAACAAATAAATTTGTTAGTCTTTAAGTGTCACAGGACTCCTTGCTTATTTTGCATCCAAAAGACATGTCAGCATGGATCACTTGGGGTCAACACCCAGACATCTTTTTTTCAGCAGTAGCTGAATGAGCAACCACCTCTCATATCTGAAGGTCTTTGAAGCATTTAATAAGAGATGGTCATCAGTTATGACAAGACTTAACTCAACGTGGCTAAAAATGACTCCTTTCCTAAATGATGCTGGAAAATGACTGTTGGTACTACTTTTTTCTTGTTTGTTTGTTTGTTTTTGGAAAGAATTCACAATACTTTTCAGGTTTTAACACATGATGAGACAGCGGTCAGATCTGCAGTATCACTTATGTGTTATATGAGCAATACATCCATAACTTAGAAGCTGTAGATTTTCATTTATCAATAAAGGTGAAACAGCTTTCATACTAGCTCTGTCAATGGTCACAGCCAATTTAACCTTCTTGGACCAAATCACTGTTTACATATTTAAAGTAGTCAACAGCGTACTGAGCTGTGTACTGATCTTTAGTTGTTCACTGGAATGAGTAAAACAATTGTTGCAGAGTTTTCATTGTGAAGTTGATAATCTCTTTCCTTTGCTCCATCCATCAGACTCAAAAGGAGCTTGCTCAATAAGAACATCAACCCTCTGCTTGTCTGGTTCGGCATTCTGAAGACTTCCTGCAAGCCATTTCCTATTTGGTACTTTGTAAATTGGATACATCTTAGAAAAATGTTCTACAACATAAGATTTTTGATCATATAAAATGGAGTACTGTTGGCATAAATACCTCTAGCAAACCTGCAATCAAGTTTGTTTTTCTGGTCAAGAGATAGTCTATGCAAAAAGCTCTCATCACCAATGCAATGAACATCTGAAGTTCTTCCAGGCACAGGAGTTTTCAGTGCTAAAGGAGATCTAATAAGAATTTTGGTATTCTTACATAAAGAAATGGAATTAGCTTTACATTCATTGTTACTCATAAAACTATCTCCATCAAAAGACAATACTTTGGGATGATGCTGACAAACATGAAGCAGGAGAATGCAAAGAAGAAAAAAATTTTGATGCAGGCTATTTGTCCCTTTCTTTGCCAGTAATTGGACATCCATCACAAGAATTCAACAAGTGTCCTTCCATCCTAACTGCCTGCATACCTAGGTTCATTTAGTTTTTCTCATCTAAGGAGAAGCTGACTATATAGGAAACAATGAAAAGGACTACACATAAATTGAGACACACTCAAAAGCAAGCTAACTGAAAAATAATTTTCAAGTCGACTAGACTGACATAGAAACAAGGAGTCCTGCGGCACTTGAAGACTAACAAATATATTTATTGCATGAGCTTTCATGGGAGAAAACTCCACTTCGTCAGATTCTTTGAAGATGGAGGAACTTACAGAATGGAAGGAAATAAATGCAGGGAAGTATAAGTCATAGGAACAGATCACATTGTAACAGCAAATCAAAATAGTTGTAAAAATTTAAACACTGGGAACAGCATACAAGGGGAGATGAGGTCAAATCATCTGTTGTAATGAGAGAAAAATCCAGTGTTCCTATTAAGTCCTGAGGTGATGCAACCGAATTTGCAAATAAATTCAATTTCAGTGGCTTCTCTTCAATGCCTTGATTTAGTATTCATCTGTCTGAGCACAGCAATTAGGAAATCATTAAAGGAGTGATCATGAAGATTGAAATGTTGACTCACTGGTTTTAGTGTTGAGACTGAGGAACTCTGCTCAGGTATGTGAGTGGATGGAGGAACAGAAGTTAGTCTCTTCTTTTCAGAGCACATCCTCAGCCTTCTTCCTCTCCCTGGTATTATAGATGGCCACCTTGGCAAAGTCATAGAGGAGGTTCTATAACTTTGTGGGGTCATGTACAGGGTGTGCAAGGAAGAAGTGGTTCTGGAGGATCTGGAAAAGGGGCTGCAACCTGGTGCATTCCACGTAGGTGTGCATCAGGCTTTCCCTCATGCCAGAGAAGGAACAGGCTTCAGGACAGTGGGGTAGGGCGGAGGAGGAGGAAGAAGAGTGAACTGCACTAGGTACACACCATGGAGTTGCCAACCATCCATAAATTTGCCGCCTGTCAGTGAAAAAGCAGGGAAATTTACTCCTGTCTATAATTAAAAGATAAATATCTGTAAAAGCTTGTCTCTCATCTCACCAAAACGGAGATTAACCTGCTGTTGAAATCAAACCCTGCTGTAGAATATTGCTCCTTTAAGAGGAGCTGAAACAGTCTGGTACTGATGCTGTCTGCTGTTTTAGAAGCCTCTTGCCAGTAAATTTGCCTCTTTCAGCAACTGGGGGGAGGTGGCGCCTTAATTTCAGCCATGCTGTATGAGCTGGAGGCCAGGGGGAGCCTCAGCGGCAAGTCATTTTTAGTGTTGTCAGTAAAATGCTTATCCTGTGAGTCCCCCCCCCAACACCCCCAAAAATCATGCCTGTGAAGATTAAAATGGCAGGTTGGCAACCATAAATCAGCCTGGTTTCTCTCAGGACCTTGTCATGCACAGGTTATCAGGACCTCATGTTTACATCTCATCCTATAGATCCACTAAGTAATATCACAATACTCCTAACTTCATAATGATGAATATTTTTTAATTGATGCAGAAAAATCTAATCTGTTGAACTAATAGTACCATTTTTTTCAACACTCGTTCTCCTGGACATATCCTATCCAAGCATGACCCAATATAATACTGATTTAGTTAGTTTGAGAGTTGGTCAGGAATTCCATTTCTTAATGAATTTCTGGCTGAAAAATGTCCTTTCTAAAATTTTCCACTTTGTTTTTTTAATTTTTCTTAAACTTTTCAGTTTTCCATTAGGAAACATAAGTTAATTCCAGCCAAGACAGGAAAACAGCTTAAAATGGAACTATGTTATATTTCACAGCAAAATAAAGAAGGGGGAAAAAATGAAATTAAGTTGACCACAAGAAAATTAATTGCATGAGGAGATATTAGGGGAAAAAAAAATGAAGAGTTCTGAGTCAGCTACAATACAGAGTCCTCTTCTATACTCGTTGGATGGATCCTTTTGATACTGCATTCTAAATCATAATGTTTATTCTTTTATTTATTCAGCTGTGTGTACAGTTTGACTCAATCTGTACTGGCTGTCAAAAAACTATTACTATAGTAATCAGAAAGTGACATTTGGCATCCTTGAAATGACTAGTAATTTCACTCTTCCAATACTATATGTGCTGCTACTATATGATTCAGTGTGTGATTTCTATCATGCACATAAGACTGTCACTAGAGATGGTCAGAAAAAGTTTCAAATGGAACCATTTCTTACTGGATGTGCTTTTTTTTGCAAAAGCCAAAACACTTCATGAAATCAGGTTGATTTTGATAAAATTTCCTTTTGGGGTGGGAAAAATGGGAAAACCATTTTCACAACATTGAAAATTTGCTGTTTTGACATTTTCTGAATGGAATGTTATAATTTTTCATTCTAATATGGCTTGCTTTAAATGTTCTTTATATTCTATAATATGAATAAAAATTAAAAAAAAATAATTGAAACAAATTAAAGGTTCTATTGAACCCAAATGATTTTTTTCCAAAATGATCTTTCCTAGAGCATTTCAAAAATTTCTGATTTTACTCCTCAGTGGAATAAAGACAAATGTCTTTAAACTCCTGAGAGAAACCTTAACAATCCTTTGCAAAAGCAGTTTTTCCATCTTCTGTACCAGGATGGGCAGAGGGATAGATGAGAGAGAGAAGGCAGATACAGACACTCAATGGGTGCAGACAGGACAACCAGACTTGGAAGGAAGATTTCAGGGATTCATACCTATTCCTAGGCCTGTTCCAGTCTCTCTGGATCTCACTCTCACCTCAACTGCACACACTATACCAAGTTTACATGGGTCAGAGTTGCCACAATCTTTCCATTGTGGAGGCTTTATCCCCCTTTCTCTACCCCTGCCCAATCTATGCCCTTGCTTAATACAGCTCTATGATTATACAATTAGCATTTGACTTACTCTTCATCAGCTGATGGTTACAGTGTTTTACTACTCCAAAGAAACTGAAAAGACAAAATTCAAGCTGGAGATTTCAGTGGAGTTACAAACTGGAATGAACTTGCAACAAGTCATTTAGATAGTTCCCACCACTGCCGCCACCACCACCACACTACAAATCATACAAGAAATTTCATCAAAATGGTATTGCTGCCAGAGAATATTAAATTCCTCTGTAAAATATGGTTGGAACACTTGCAAATAGAGTTAGACTGTCTGAAGAATGGAGGGAAGGAAAAAAAAAGTTCATGGCTAAATAAAGCTCTCAAAGATGGGTTATAGCAGCAGGTATGTAGGAAGCCAGCTGAACGTTAAGTGGGTTACCAGCACATATTTTTATTATGTGTATATGTTCCATGACCATATATCAAAATGGCAACTCAGAGAAAATAACACTTAAAGGTTTGCCAGTAAAATAAGAATGTTGTCTTAGGACTTTCCTCCAAAACTCCTAAGACAGGTTTAGATAGAGACTCTTCTGGAATATTTTGTGCTATTAATCTACTTTTTCTCAGCTGTACAGCTGGAATTTCTAATTTATATGATAAGACATACAGTTTTCTTGGGACAGTAATGGGCAGTCTCTATACCCATGACATCCACTATGCCAGGTTCCACGCTGGAAACCCAATCAACCTGACTGAAGTCCAAGAGACAGTTTGGGCTACAGAGGCACACATTTACAGTTGGTATTAGAGCATTAGTCCACGGTGGGAGTGGGGGAGTAAAAATTCTAGTGCACAGTAGAATGGGTGTCTTCACACAGCAGTCTTATTTCGAAACAACAGAGGTTGTTGAAACGACTGCGACTCGTTTCAAAATAACTGTTGTTCGAACATGCTATTTCGCTTTGAGCTTTTTTCCTTAATTCGAATTAACATTTTCTTAATTTGAATTAATTTATTTCAAAATAACGCCTTATTTCAATACAAGTTATTTCGGAACAACCTGTATCAAAATAACCCCGTGTGTGAACATATCCAATGTTTGCAAACTGACTGGTCCATGCATCTTAATGATCATTACTGCAGTCCCATTTCGACACTAAGCCAACATGCACTAGGGAACTTTCAGCATGTGCCAGCAAGGTACACATGCAGCAGTTAATATGCAAACATGGCACATGCATTAGAATTTACAATCCTATAGTATGGCCTAATGCATCAAATAGACAACCCCTTTGGGAAATTATGGCATTAAGAATTATATTACCTAGTGTCTGATCCTAATCAAGCATGGAATAGAGCTCCAGAAGTATGAAATGGCCTGAGCTCTCCTTCAGCTCTGTAAATCTGGAGCAAAGTAGCTAGTAGCATTGTTTGCTATGTCTAAATTAATCATAGCAGGTCAGATTTAGCTTAGGATTTCTTTGTTTCATAAGATATTGTTATTGTTCTCAGAAAGGGAAAGATAAAACTAGTGTAGAAATCATGGCAAAATGTTGAGAAGACTCTTTATGCCTGTTTTATCTTGAAACCAAATAATTATCTATTTACGTTTTTTTTAAAAATATATTTTCTTTCTCCTCAAAACTTTATTGTGACTAGAGTGATTCACAGTTCCATTAAGAAATAGCATAACAAACAGGTCCTGCAATTATCTTACTCTTGAAAGAATTTGGATGGTTAGGCATTCAAGGCACAACATTCTTTGGAGGGTTTCAAAGTACCTTAAAATAGCAGTGTGGAACCCCATATTCACCACCATGATATTATGGTATATTCAGGATAAAGTATGCCTCATGAGATATCATTTGAGAAGCTATGACCTGTTGAACATTTATTATTTTGTTCAATTGTGTGTTACAATTGTAGCTGAAGTTATGAAATTTTGCTGTGTGTTTGTTACTAAAGAATGTTGTGAAGATGGGAGACATCCACAGCTAGACTTTCTGTGGCAATAAAGGAGTAACTAACACTGGTCAGACAGGCATTGATGGCCCATAAAGAAGAATCCACTCTCCCAGAGACATCTCAGGGAGGGCACATACACAGTGGGGCTGCCTAACAGCTAGACAGAAATGATAAGTGAGGCTTAATGACATCACTACTTGGTCTCTGTCCTCTCCCATCTCAACACCTGGAATAGCATTTGGAAGACAGACTTCGACCAGGGAAGATTGGTCCTAGGTTGTGTAGTAAGAACTATAAACTGCTTGTACCACCTATCAGGGCGAGAAAATGCTTGATTCAAGTCTTACTTAGTCTATAGAATTTATACTGTGAGTTTATTTTTTTATCTCTTATGCAACCAATTTTGATCTCTAAGCTGTTACTTACGTAAAAGCCATCTGTGATGGACCACTCCCCAGATCCAGACCAGTGTGCCGCTGTGACCTCCCAATTCCCACTCCTGAATCATCCCATTTTGCCAATGAGTCAGTCTACTCCAGCCTCTTGCATGCAATCAGTCCCAGGCAGTGGGTGTATGCCCCCTGGCTACCCAAGGGACAGTTCCGCAGCAAGCACCCCCAGCCCCAGTTACTACACCAGGAACCACTGTGTACAGAGATTGGGAACCACTCCCAACCACCTCACACTCAAGTCCATCCATTTAACAAAGAAATGGATTGTGCCCAGCCTCCTTCATGCACACCTACTAAAGATCACACAGCTTTAGGTAAAATAACTACTAGTTTATTGATCAGCTTATAATTCTAGGTGAGAATATTGCCAATCATGGCAGAATCACAGTAGAAGCAAGTCAGGAGAGACCAGAAGAAAATAAAAGGCAAAATACACATGCCAGCCTAATACATCTACTTAAACTAACCTCATAGTCCAAATGAGTTTAGGCTCAAGGTGTTTGGCTGTTATGTTTGCACAGCCAGTCTCTGCCTGAGGCCAAGCAGGGCCCAGATCTTGCTTGAAGTTGTTTCAAGATGTGTTACCAACTTTGCCCATCAACTTGGGGTCTGCTCATTTATTGGGGTTACTTCCTCTTGGGGGGGGGGGGTTTGCAATTCTATTAGTGTACTGCTTGTATCACTTGTGTCTCTGCGTGGAGCTTATTTCTCCCTTCTGTAAATCCCTCCCAATGGAACCACCCTTGCAGGACCTACATTTCCCAAGATTAGATTTCTAAGTGCGACTGAATGGACCGAGTCTATCAGCACTCTCAGCTGACCCCTTATGTGTCCCTGAACTCAGCAGGCCGGGTTACATGGCACTGGTCTGCTGCTACCCTTATGTGCCCCTGTACTGCAACAGACTAGACTGGAATATGCATCTGAGCAGGCTGGGTTAAAACAGCACTTTAAGCTGTCATTCTTATATGCCACAGGTTCAGCATGCTGGTAACCCCTTAATGAGCAAACCTTACAAGGAATTGGGCATCACAGGGATCTTTGGCTAGATAAAGGAGCGTTGCTGCAGAGCAATATAGGGAAGCCAAGAACATAGAGGAAGTCTAGCAACCAGCTTGATTAGCAATGTTACTTTATTGCCAGGTACATAAAAGTTATGAATAATTATAAAAGGAAAGAAAAATGCCCAAACAATTACTATATTGATAATTTTCCTCTTTTTGTATGGTTATCAAACAGTTACAATATTTCCCAGTTTCAATTATTGTATTGGGGAAAGCTAGCCCAAGGGGATTACAAAAGATCAGGTTTTGAGAGTTATAGTTGGACTAGGGAAAAACAAAGAGAGAAGCAAAGGGGAGAATGTCTCACCACTCAGTGCAGCTCAAAGGTGCCCAGGAACCAGGCTGTTCAGCTTAGGGTCTGGGGTGCTGGAGACAGGCACAATCTCCACCATGATCAGCAAGGAGAAGGTGAAGTGCCAGTGGACCTGATGCAGCTTGTAAGTCCAGGCAACAGATCAAGCATCAGAACAGATTTGGAACTAACCCACCCTCTAACTCACTCTCACGTGGAAATTGGGTAGGGGTTTTTGTAGGGAAGAAATAATGGTTCAAGGCAGAACACTGGGGTTGTTTTGGGGTAAATAATGACTTAAGGGAGTATATCAGAGGTGTTTTATTTAGGTGGTCAGTAGGAGCTGATCATTCCTGGTGATGGGTGGCATTCCTCTGGGGGAGTGTACAATGCAATCAGGCAGTTTCAGTATGTTGGATATCAATTGAAGATCTATTGACTAGAATTGATCTGATAACTGCTGGGCTGGGTGGGTGCAGGCATGAATTCATGTCTCAGGAGCAGAGATCCCCCATCATGCAGTGCTTCTCTGCTTTGCCAGTCCCAGAGTTCAGTGCGACTCCTGCCTTGGATGCTAATTCTGGTTCCATCCTTGATGCAAATGAAGTTTCTGCTGTCCATTCAGTGTGCTAATGGTTCACAGCTTCTATGTAGATGAGGCTAGAGGAGTTGCCCTAATTCCAGCACCCTTGTTCAAAGGGGTTTTAGGTGTGTCTCCTACTGTCTTTCATTGTTTCTGGTTCAAGCAGAGGCTGAAGGTGTGTGTGTGGGGGGGTGAGTCTCAGTAGATGGATACTATGCCCTGATTCTCCAAGAACACAGAGCTACCATGGAGAGTCCCAACTCAAAAGCCCCCAGCTCTTCCAGCCGTCTCTGTTTATCTCCTTGCTTGACCCCTCCATTTCTGGTCAGAAGTGATCCCTTTGTCTCTTCACAGACTCCTCCATTAACATACCTTTGTCCCTTCCAGCTAGTTGTTTGCTCACATATGAAGTTGTAGGAAACATATCATAGAAATCATGTAGAATGGGTCATTAGTGTCCATAAAGAAACATTGTGTGGTGTAATTGGCAGCAAATCCTACAATTACAATGTATAAGTGAACAGGAAAATCATGTAGATCATAACCCAGGGTGCACAGATGTGCACACTGACACCATCTTTCTGCAGTGAATATACCTGTTTCGTATTTGATCTAGAATAGTGTTGTTAGTTGAAGTGATTGGGCAATTCCGCTCAAGCTAACAAAGGCTGTTGCACATCCACCACCAGTTGTCTGAGAAACTAATTAATGCAGGGGTGGCCAAACTTATGGAACTCAAGAGCCACACAGGGTTGAAAATTAAACCTTCAAGAGCAGCACTGAGGCAAATAGCCATATACTTTTTACCTACTAAATTGATTTGCTGACATTCTTCCGCCAACCACACTTTTTCATTCAAGACCTATATGCAGCTCCCGAGCCGCAGTTTGGCCACGCCTGAATTAATGAGTTGACAGTATCCAGGGGAGTCTTGAGTAGCGTAAGTTGACATGTTTCCGGGCTGCAAGGCAAGGGATGGGGTGATTTGCTGGTGCCTCTCTGTGGATGGATGGCTTAGAAAGTATCCATGCAATTTAGCTGGATGTGAGTTTCCACATGCTGATGGTTGAGTGATTGCAGCACCTGGAGGGGTTTTTGGCTGGTCAATCACATATCATTGTGAAAGACAGCGCAGGCTGGAGAGATAAGGGGGCACAAGGGTCCCACAATTCTAGGGTGCATTCTGGGGATCTCATCACAACAACTTTTGCTGTTTCATTCCTGAGAAGTAGCATTAACATTTATAACTGTCTGTGGGACATAATAGTTGTCATATCAGAACATACATGCCTTTAAAATAAGAGGGAAAAACAATAGAGAGAATGACTTTTAAAGAACGTCAGTACCAAGTACATAAATGTATGGAATCAGTAAGCTACAAACTTGCAGGCAAACCAAAAAACAAAACAACTTCTTAAAAAGAACACAGGCAGGGGTGTCAGAAGTCTGGGTGTCCTGCTGGGCCACAGAGGGAAGACTACAGGGCCAGTTGCCTGAACTGCAATAAGAGTGGGGGAAAGTTTGGACAGGAAAGAAAGCCTGTTCCCTTGAAATAGAACACTGACAGTTTTCTAAACAGGCTAGTGAAATGTCTGCCAAACAGATATGACAAATTAAACATGCAGAGTGCTGCTGAGGAAGTAATATGCACTGCATGTGAAACTGATTACATTAACTTTCACACTGTGTCATATTTAGTGTGGGAAGGGATTGTTTGTTTTGTTTAGATCACTTTGAAAAACACACATTGGGAAATTTTGTCACTTTTTCTATCAGAAGAAATGTTTTAAACATTAAAACAACATTCTAATTGAATGTTTCCAGAACTGATGGCACTGCAGAATGAAATCCTCTTTAGCATCCAAATAGATACAGTAGAGACCTATGTAGTGACAGTGCACACTTCTCCTTGACTGCCTTAACAACATATCTCTAATCTCTTCTGGAGGAACTACTTCTAAGAAAGAAAAATATGTCTCCATGTTCATTCGTTACCTTTACTGAACCCAAAATTATGACTGGCATGTTTTGTTTTCCCAGGAAGACCCAGTCTCTTTCCAGACAGTTTTTTTTTTTTCAACATAAAACTTACAGAAATATCAAAATAAAGCAGTTCTTCTGCCCACTCTATAGAACAGTTCTCCAAGTATGTCTACACTACATTTAAATAAGGACAGCTGGCCCACCTCAGCTCACCTGGGCTGATGGGGTTAGTGCTATGGTGTTGTAAAATTTCTGTGTAGATGTTTCAACTATGAGACCCTCCCTGCTCCCAGCTGAACTCCCAGTCCCCTATAGAGATCAGTTGACCACTTCCCAGCTGAGTTTGGGGATTGAACAGAGCTGCATGACTCCAGGCCTGGCTTTGAAGGAGAAAAATCACCCTGACTATGTGCCCATCACACAAGGGAGGAGTTTCCTATTAACATCCACAAAGTAGTTTCATTATCTTTCTTCAGACACCTCCTTAAAACTCTCCTTTGCCATGATAGCTAGAACAAAACTTGATGACACTGAGGTCGTTGGTGTGCTAATACCATTAGCTATAACCTTGTTCAGTACTGTCTCACTTTTTGATTCTAGTCCCCAATTTTATCCATCTGTCTCTTAATACTTGGGATCCACACCTGTAAAAAATGAGTGCACCTGCTTCACTTCACTATCATGGTAAAGTTATGTATTGTGCTTAGGTGTTTGCAGGAATGGTGCCTTAGATTGTAAATTTTATGGTTCCGTGTTTGTACAGCATCTATCACAATGTGGTTTTGGTCCATGACTGGGGCTCAGATTTGATAAAGTAAAAATGTTATTAATATTGAAATAAACACTTTTTTTTTTAACTCAGTGACCTAACAATCAAGGGCAACCCACAGCATCCCATAAAATATTTCTTACTGCATATTTCCATTTGAATGTAGAAGATATATATTACTACATATAATGAAGGCAAGGAAACAGCTCAGTTCATGTAAGGGTTGGGCATCTCTGATGGACAAATGTTTAATTTCTTTCTCTCTCTCTCTCTAGACACACATCTTTCTTTCCTCAAGACACACACACACTGTTTGTTTTGCTGAACTAGACTAACATGGCTAATTAGACTAACCTCCTTTGGAGTTTGTTGGACTAATAATTAGAGCCCTGCAAATCCATAGATATCCACAGATGCCCGCATGATATCCGCATCCACGGATACAACACAGATATCCGTGGACCACTTCTTGTGGATGCAGGTCAGATACAGATCCACGTATTTGTATCTGTGCAGGGCTCTACTAATAATAGTTCTACAGATTAGAGCGGTGGTTCTCAACCTTTTTTAAGTTATGACACCCTTGGCAGCACATCGCGACCCTGTGGGATATGCCAGCCCATCCCTCCCCAGGCAGAGTCCAGCCATCTCCCTGGCTCTCCATGACACACTTACTGGTGTGTGGTGACATAGTAATGTGTCCCAACACAGTACAAGAACCACTGGATTAGACATACATAAAGCATATTGCAACATTTAAAGAATGCTGGAAAGCACTTCTAAATTATTTTTTGTTAAATATGAGGTAAAACAAACATATTATGCTATAGGGTGCTACTGAGGGAAAGAGCTTGGGGTGAACCCGATAATTTTTTTTTTTTTAAATTCATGAGTAGTGCAGTAATTCCCAACTCTTTCCTACAAAACTTGATAACCATGAAGTTAATGTCTATTGTAATGACAGCAGATTGGGCACAACAGAATATTTTTATTCTCAGAGGAAACCATTTCCCCATCTAATAAAAAAGTTATCCTCTTGAGGGCACAGGCCAGGGCAACAACTCTGACTCAAGTCAAAATACATTGTGATATTAATATCCAGGAGGTTATCATATAATCTTTCATTGGTGTTTCTAACCTACCTGTGGAGGAGCTATCACCATTGTTAACAGAGTGTTTCAAAGCACTTTCTTTGAACTATCTGATGTCATCACTGGTGACGTCTGCCTGAATTCATACATACTCAGTTGTATAAACTTCAAAGCAAGTACTGCATCCTTATTAGAATGGCATACAACATGATCAATGAGAATGACAGTACCCTTGTCAACCTAGAAGGCCACTATAATTAGTCTGAATACATCTAATCATTTTTAATAAAAAACTTCTTAAGGACACAACTGCTTGTAAGAAAATTGCCTGATCTAGTATTGGTACAGGTTACAATTTACCTAATATATGAAGTTGTTAGTGTCATATATATTTTATTTGTCTTGTGATAGCACCTAGTAACTTCAGCCAGGGACCAGGACCTAATTGTGCTAGGTGCTGTACAAACACTGAACAAAAAGAAGTCAGTCCTTGTCCATATAATTTACAATTTAAGCATAAGACAAGGCAAAACAATTAGTGGATATAGAGGAGCACAATGAAACAGTGATTAAATACTGGTCATCCTGATGCATAGTCACTTCCCTAAACCATTATTTCTCTGATGATTTCATTTGGGACAAGGTGCTTACAAAGGTTGCCAGAAAATGGTCCTTGTTTACAACTAATACTTGGACCCCATATTTAGTAAAGAAAACATGCTCAAAATAAAACCACTGTGGTCTGGCTTTCAAAGTTCCAAAGTAGGCATGATTTATTTTATCCCTTCTACCATTTGGATGAATATTTAGCTTTCAGTTGTAATTTAATGGCTATATTTTCCTCTTAATCATCTTTCATTGTGTACAGTGAATATTACAGAATCCTAAATGGGAAACAGAAAAATTAATCCCCATGGCAGCCTCTCTCAAGCTTTGTGATATCATGACCCCCTAAAATTATAAATGAATTTGTGCAATCCCACCCTTTAAGTTGCTCACGACCACCCAGGGAGTCCTGAGCCACAGTTTGAGAACAACTGTCCTACAGGATTTCTCAGCTCCATCACTCATTAATTTTGAGAAAATTTGCCACAAAGTTCTAATTTGACTTTTCAAACTAATCTACTAACATTCTTACCTTCATGTTAGAAATTTCACAGTGATGAAGCCACTGGAAAATTTTTCCAGAGTTATTTCTCAAAAGGAATGTTGTTTAGAAAGAGAAAAGAAACCTTTCAGGAACACAGCATGAGATTTTACTTCACAGTGGATGAATTTTAGACAAGAAATGCTTTGGCTATGTCCACACCAAGCTGGTTAAATCGATTTAACTTAAATTGATTTAACCAAATTGATATAAAAATCATTAAATCGATTTAATCTAAATCAATTTAACAGGTCCCCACCAAAAAACCCCAAATCGAACTACCATGTCCAGGCACAGAAGCTGCTAGTTCGATTCAGGGGAGAGGCACCATGGGAAGTGTGTGGCAAGATGGCCATCTGGCAGGGCCATGTTGGCAGCCAATCACATAAAAGCAGGAACTTAGCTACCTGTCCATTCTGGCTGGCAGGAGACTGTGAGAGACACAGGTATGGACACTCCCCAGGTCTCATACCATCATTGTGCAGCAACTAGGCCCTCTGCCAGCCTGCTGGGTGCCCTCCGGCATTGGGACACACTGTTCTTGGACTGTGAGGGCACTGAGCCTGAGGCCATTAACATCCTTTTTCTGGGCCTCAGAGCAGCCTTAGTTCCCCGCACTCCCTCTGTGCTCTGGCACATCTGGACACAGGAGACCAGCACAGACTGGTGGTAGCAAGTAGTGCTGGGAACCTGGAGCAATGCCATAGGAACTTCTGGATGAGCAGGGAGACCTTCATCCACCTGGTCTCAGAGCTTACCCCATTCCTGTGCCAAAAGGACACTGTAATGAGACCTGCCATCCCCGTGGATAAGAGAGCAGCCATCACTCTCTGGAGGATGGTGACTCCCAAGTCCTACAGGTCCATGGCACAATAGGATACTATATTTTATCCCTTGCATTTATTTTCATTCCATTCTGTAAATTCACCCATCTTCGAAGCATCTGATGAAGTGGGATTTTGTCCCACGAAAGTTCATGAGAAAAATAAATCTGTTAGTCTTGAAGTGCCACATGACTCGTTTTTTCCCCCACAAAGCTGAACAGGAAGTGGTGCTTGGGGAATTGGCCTCCCCGTGCTTCCTGTCATGCAGGGCTGTAACTAAGGCAAATTTTAGAGAGCGCCTGGGAAAGGGGAATGTACCAAAATGCTGTGTTCTGCCCCATTGTTCTATTTTTAAGGGCCCAAAAATGCTGGTCACTAAAAATTGTGGCTCCCGGAATGGTGTTCTGGTATATTCCCGCTTACTTTAACACCTGACCTGACCACAGCAGTAGAAGAAAACCCAGCAGCCACCCACTTAATTTTCAGAAGGTTCTGGATCTGAGCAGCCAAATCCACCTAGCAACATAACCCATCCTCAAGAGAGCCCTAAAAAAAAGAGAGCTCCTTCAGTTAGGCACATGGATTATATAAGCACACATGCAAATATTTTCCTGAATTGGAAATGTAAAAAGGAAAGCTATGTTAACTGTTTTCTCTGGGTCCACTAGTGCATCCTGTCTTATCTATACCTGTCTGATTTAACTGAAAGCTCTGCAGTGCAGGGTTTATTGTACGTCTTGAACTAAAAACACTTGGCAATTAACAAACAGTAATGATAATAAAGCTTTTTATTTATCTAATAACAAAAAACACCCAACTTTTTAAACCCCTTTCTTGTGGCCCATCATTTTTCCGAAGCCTTTCCATTCAAAGTTTGAAATGACTAATGTCTTGTATAATATGCTCAGTTTGCTATATGTGTAAATGAGACTTAACAGGATTAATGTGATTTAATTTTCTAACTGCATTTCTCTTTTTTTTTGCCTAAAAGCTGAACAAAGTTATAGTCCAAAACCAAGAATAATCCAAATGAACTTTCCATATGATTTTAGCAGAATCTAGAATGTGCTTTACTGTGAGTCAAAAAAATTTAGAAAGAACTAATTCTTGGGGAGTCCTTTAAAAATGATAAAAAGACTCAACCAAAATTGTTAAAACCTGAATCTGTCATTTACTTGAAGAATCAGCACTTCTGTATGTGTGAAATCACAGGGTATTTCTCTTTGCTACAATACACAGTCATGCAAAGTTTCCATCTAGTGGAACAAAAACAAATCTGTGTATTAGCTTTCTCCCGATATGGGCACTCTCTTGGGAGAAGGGTGGGGGGGACACAGACTTGCACCTTAATTTCATGTTCCACACCTTTGCAAGGGAAAATTGAGACCACTGATATTCATTCCAAATGAGACTTTTACAAACATTATCATACTTTTCCTGAAATCAGCTAGATCAGGGATTGGCAAAGGCAGGCTCAGTGAGTCACCTGTGGCTCCCTGGCAATGTCCTTCAGGGGCCTCCCAGCTGGCCCCAATATCGAGGTCAAACAAGGGGGCTCCCAGCTGGTGCAGGCCCCCTACTTTCATGGTGCTGGCATCATCCCCACCCTCCCACCAGAAATGCATAAGCTGGAAGTGGTCCAGAGGCCATGCCATGGCCCCTGACGTTGGGGGGGGTGCAGGCAGTGCACGCTTCCTCCATCCCTCCCCCTGCTGGTGGGGCAGTGCAGTGCTGCCTCACCTACCCCCAGCCAGTCATCCTTCCCAAGAGCAGACAGGGGGAGAGCTTCAGCTTGTGGGGATGGGGCCCTGGAGCATCCCCTCCACAGAGTTCAGGACTCTTTGACCCGGCCACTCCAAGCCTGAACAGAGGCTGCCTCACCCCCAGGCCCTTGATAAGGCACACTCAGCCCTAGGGGGGGTCAGGTCAAAGTGGTCTGAACTCTGTGGAGGGGCTGCTCTAGGACCCCGTCCCCATAAGCTGCAGCTCTCCCCTGACTGCTCTTGGGAAGGATGGATGGCTGGGTGTAGGTGGGGTAGCGCTGCTCTGCCCTGCCAGCAGGGGGAGGGATGGAGGGAGTGCACACCACCCACACACACCCAGCCAGTGCTAGGGGCCATGGCACAGCCACTGGGATGGCTTGAGTTCATGAGGTTGTGGTGGAAAGGGGCAGGGAATTGTTCTTCTGGGTTGCTGACCCCTGAACTAGATAATAACAGAGAAATACTCCATGGGTGCAACAGCAAGAGGTTACACAAACTGTGTCAAAATCTATGCAAATGGAAAAAATTGTCTTAGGCAAAGGGATTACAGCAATTATTTCTTCTAATTTAATTTTAAATCTCTCAGGGCAGCTGCTTTGGAAAAAATCTTAGCCAAAAGATCTGAAGCTAAGCAAGAGCTTTCATCCCTTAATTTGCCTCAGTGACATCCTAACTTTATAAAAATTTGAGATGCCAGTTTGTTAATTTCCCTATGTATTTCAAAGTTCAATAATAGACATTTGGTTTATATTTCAAAGGAGAGTAACATGTTTCCATTGAGAATATATTTTAAACAGCACTTGAAGCAGTTATAAATTGTGCTTTTACCCTTTCATTTAAGTAAAGTTGAAATGACAGAGAAGTGCTATATTATAGAGAGTTTCCATGATCTGAGTCTGGTTTATTCTATGTTATGCTTGTTTGTCAGTTAAAGCAGAAAATGCTTTGCCACAATCTTCTCTCTAGCATATGGTGCTCTGACAGTTATAGGGAGTTGAGTTTGACTTGAGCAAATGTTTCTTGCTATTGAACAATTGACAAACCTGCTTTTCCTTTTTTGGGCAATATGCCTTCATGTGTGGAGGTGGGGTGGAGAGGGACTGCGGATCTTGGAGTCAGCAAAAGCCTCTGCCTGTACTAAATAGCAAAACTTCCAGCAAAGAAGCAACACAATAAATGGACACAAAGAAAATCATAATTCTCCAAATTAAGAATCAGCTGTGGTTACTTGACTCATCTGTTCAATTTGTTCGTTAGTACCTAAATTTCATTATGGAACAGATTGTGGTATCGTGACTTTTACCTATTGGTTATTATTTGCATTGTGGTAGCACCTAGCAGTGCCAGACATGGACTAGGACCCAATTGTCTCAAGTGCCATACTAACCCTGAAGAAAAAGATAGTCACTGCCCCAAAGCGGTACTGCTAGAAGTATAAGACAAGTGACAACTGATGGATACAAACAGAAAGATGAGCACAAGGAAACAATGAGACTAGCACTACTCAGCATGAGAGGCAGCAGTCTCACCAATTTCAACATGCCATCAGTTTCAAGAGTTGCCTTTTTTATTTCAGTAGGATGAGCTATGGAATAATGTACCATTTGACTTAGTGAAGGGGAGTATAATCCAGGCCTATGTTAGTAAATAAGTAACAAATGTTACTGAAATGCAACACAAGAAAACATGATGAAGTTAATTTAGTTAATTTAGAGTAGAATTGTCAGAACTATTCAACTGAACCTATATCAATTGTTAGTAACAGCAAATGAATAAATCATCTATCATGCTTATAAAGCATTTTCTACAACTGGCACAAAATGCTTTACAAATTATACATCCATTAAATATTGTACTATATACCTAGTGCAGAAATTTGAAATGAAGCTCAGAGAAGATGCATCTCCTCCCCCTAAACCATACAATGAGTCAGGAACAGTTGGAATAGACCCCATGTCTTCTCAAATCTCAATACAATACTTCCTAACTACAATGTGTACATTCTGTTTTTTGAGTCAGCTGAGATCCTTGAGCATATAAACAGCATTCAAAGAGAATCCTCTGCATGCTTCTTATTAGGCCAGCTTTGCAAAGGTCAAAGAATATTGCAGTTATGATGGCATATATAAGAAAACTAAACAATTGATTACATTTCAGGAAATTAAAAAAATAATGGCTCTTTTGCAAAGGCCAAGTAAGAGGCTGAGTTTTGATAGATAAAGAAGATTTAAGAGCTTTAAGCTATAAACAGAACAGAATGAAAACTAAGCAGAGACTTGCACTCTTTGAAGTTCTCCATAGCCCTTTGCAATAAGTGACTAAAGTTACCTTCCACTGCTTTGAAGATTTGAAAGTCTCCTTTAGGGATGTCAAACACCTACAACACCTTATGTTCACAACTCATATAATCACTGGTAGTGGAAGCTAACTTTAAAGATCTAAGCTATGACAAACAATGAAATGATCCTCATGCTTCATTCAACTGCAATAAAATTCACATTTAGGCACAGGAAAGCCATACACTACCCCAATATGAATATGCACCTGGGAAAGAATATATTCACACTGCACATATTATTTTACTAATCTTTGTCTAAAGTAAGCTTGGTATCATTTGAAACCTCAGAATTTGCTGATTAGTATCATCCTAATAAAGTGTATGCATGGCAATACTATATGTGAAGTTATACAATTCCACTGTATGGTATCGTTAAAATGTTCCAAAGCACAGCCCACCACAAGCAGATGTTGGCAAACAGGTCTGTCCTAAAAAAGGAATTTGCATTTAAGCAGCAAACAGTTTTCAAAGTAGGAAGGAAAACAAAGAGAAAGCTCAAAGAGTTGAGAAAAGAGCAGCAGGGGACTTCTTTCCAGACAGAAATATTTTTCAAATAGAGGACTGAAATTGTAAAAAGGATGAACAAATTCCCTAGGGCTTCCCCCCCCACCCCCGCCCATATCATTCATGACACATGACAAGACAAAGTAAGCATTTGTTGGATTCTAAGATAAGAGGTCCAGAGCTAACAAGTTTGTAGGACTGCTGAAAGCATGTGGTAAGAAAACATGACTTTCAATTTAAGGTTTGGTCTACACTGGCCACAGAGTTTGGTGGTAGTTGATGGGACACACACAATCTATATACATTGCAACAGGGCAGCCATATTAGTCTAGTTCAGCAGGAAACGGTGCTGGGGATTGTGCCCCCCCCCCGCAGCAGAGCGACACCGGGCGCATCCAAGTGACATCATCAGGGGACCGCAACGGTGCTGTCCCCTTTTGGCACCCCTCAAATGCCAGCGCCCCGTTGCAGTGCAAGGGCTGCTTACCGCCTAGCGCCGGCCCTGTAGTTCAGCAACAAAGGTAAGGAGTCCTGTGGCACTTAAAGACTAACAGATTTATTTATCACATGGTAATGTGACAAATAAATCAGTTAGTCTTTAAGTGCCACAGGACTCCTTGCCTTTTTTATTTAAACTATATATGTTAACTTTATCTTTATTTATCTTGTACCCATTTTTGTCCTCCTTACTTGTACTTACTTAAAATCCCTCTTTCTGTTTGTAAACCATTTTACTGTTTTGTCTAATCTTGCATGTTTAAATTAAAGTGTTTCAAAGACTCCCTTTGGGGGTGGGCAAGTTGTGTTCATAATACTTCAAATGGACTTTATGTAAACTTATATGCACTTCAAATAAATTATTAATAATAGACCATATAAATTTGTGTTGCCCAGAACAGGGCTGAGCACTACAAGACACATATTTCAGGGGGAAATCTAAGTTATGGGGTTTGTTGGAGTGTTCTCCAGTACCATCAAGGCTGGTAAGGGCCAAGGTGTGTCTGGCTAGCTGGCTAAAGCAGACACCGACATGTAGCTAGGACTGACTTGCATCCTGGAGGCTGTTTGTGATCAGTCCAGGCTGTGGGCAACAGCAGCAAACTCCTGCAAAGGTCACCTCAGGTTAGACGGCAGGGTGACACAGCTACTCATCATCTTCAACTGCATCCCAGATAGGCCACAATATCACAGCTTACAAATTGTATCAAGGCACCTCTTCCCTTGGCATGCCCCAAGAGCCCTTCTTCCACAGCTAGGAATTTAACTTGGGGCAGGGGGAGGGGGAGAGGTATTCTGGCACCAGAAGACTTGTGAAGCTGCTATTATTAAGAACACTTATGTGGGAAGGTTCTTAAGTGTGGTAACCTTTCAGAAAAAGTAAATCTGAATCCCATCTCCCCTCCCCCAGGGCTGCACAAATAACTGTAAATGAAAGCTGAGTTTGTGGCATCCTTACTCAGAGAAGAAAGCCCCATACTCCACTGTCTTATCCTATTTCAATAGGTCTATATGTTGAATATAGTATTACCATACCACAAACTTGCCAAAATCAGTAATGGGTTCTCTCACAGAGTCACACAATAGATCATTCCTTGTGCATTAAGCTGATTATAACTGGTTGCTAAAAAAATTCATCTGATGAGAGGGAATTTCTCAACAGCATGATCTTGCATGACACTACACAAAGCAGGAGAATGTGAAAAAATTCTGAAAAATATTAAAGTTTTCTTAAAATTAACTTTGTTTGCTCCTCCTTTATGGGTTCTTCACATGAATATTATAGTACATTAGTTTATGGGCAGGAATAGTCACTGAAGCAATACAATCTTAACTGAGTATTTCAGCATATAATCTAAAGCAAAATTTCAAATTTGAAATCACTAGATATCTGATTCTAAGAGTTACACTCTTCCAGACAAAGAACAGAAACACACCATGTGAGCTGCGGATGGCTAGTCAAAACGACTTGAATTTCAAACAGTTGCAGCAAAAGGTTTGCTGATAATCAAAAATGTATAGAAATTATTCTGCAAATCTGAACAAAGACATTTGAAAAAGTCATGTTCTATTCATGGGCAATTCACAAACAGAAAGAGAACCAAACATGCCAGCTTCTATTATAAATTTTCAAGTTAGCTGTAAACACTGAAATATTACATTAACTTTTTTTTCTGGTATTCCTTTAACTCCTCCACTTTCAGTCTGCCAATCAACCAGAACTGCTTTAATCAGGCAACTCACTCTCTAAATATACCCTAACAAACCCTATTCCCTACAGGTACTGTTATTTTTATGTGCCATTTCACTTCCACATGTTAACAACTTGGCTCTTCACTCTATGACATGCTTTTGATCTCTCTTGCTGTTCAAAATGAAGAGCATTTAGCAGCCTGAACTCATTCCTTTCAGTATTAGATGTCATAAAGAAACAATAGAGTTTGCAGTCATTGCTCCTCATAGGCACAAAAATCATTTGTCACCAAACAAATGACATGTATCTAATCAGCTGCCAGTCTGACCTGAGGTTATTCCAGATTCGTTGTAAAAGTTGTTGCACTGAGGCTGCTTGAAGAGAAGTAGAGGAGAGTATAACTATGTACTACAAAACACAGTACAAGTTCCTACTAGTGCTGTAATGAACCCCTTCTCTTTAATTGATGGACTTTTTATGAAAAAGCCAGGATTATGCAATATTCTGCTTCATTCTCTATGTATGAGCCAAATATGTAATCTTTACACTGACCATTGAAATCAATGGGAGTTTTACCTAGGCAAGAAATGCTCGATCAGACCTCCTAAGAGAAAAAAGGAAAGTAGGATGAGACACTGGTTGTTGGAATTGAGGGGGAGAGTGGCCATCCAGTTCTGCATGGATCATCTTTAGTGTGTGAACCCAGGTCTTTCAGACAGACCTTAGACCACTTGACATAAAGGAGCAACTAGATAAATAGCAAGACCATGTGATCACCATCCTCCAGTGGGCTAACCATCAAGAGAAGTGGCATTGATTGTGCTAATGTGGTTTACCAAGCACCTCCCTCGCATTCTGCATAGGATCATGTGAATAAATGTCCATGTCATAAAGTGATCACCCATAAAGAATCTTCTGAGCTAAAAGAGGACAGAATTTACTGGTCATCCAATCTCTGATCTAGTAGTGTTTACATAAATACAAAATGGCTGCAAATCGCTGTTATGCTGCTTATGGTAATATTTTATGCCTCAGATGAAAATAACTGCACAAAGGTGCAAGGCACCCGAGAATCAGACCAATAAGCTTTCAGCTGACTCTCAGTCTGCCACTCATGATTACTCAGAAACTTGCTATATTACAGTTTCTTTCATTCTTATTAGTTGTTTTCTTTACTTTCTCTGGGCTTTCCTAGTTTCAGAGCATTAGTTTCTTTGGTTACAGGGTTAGGGATTTTAAATGAGGAAGGAGCAAACTGTGACTGAAGGAGGGGCCGGTCATGAGCAAAAAGACCTCAGGTTGCAGCCATTAGGAGGCTATGGTTTTCTATAGCTGATGACATTAGTGGCAAAGATTATATCAGTGGGAACTTCTTAAAGGATTATTGAGAAAAAAAAAAAAAGAAATTCACCGTGTAGTTGAATTCATCTCTGTTGGCATCATCCCCAAAGCACTTGCCAGTTGAATACTACCATACTTAATTTAAAGAGCATTCATACTAATTGAGCTCCAAAGGTGGTAACTTTTTAAGGAAAAGCTAAGTATGATGCTTGCTTTATAATATATACCTTCCCTTCCTTTGTGCAAAGGTCTTAGCAATGAGGTAGGTTGGAAAGATACACAGAAAAACATTTTGATCATATAGGAACATATCATCATGGTGTGAAATATTCATAGCTCTTTTGGATTCAGATGAGTAATGTCCACCAATACTTGCAGAGGACTTAAATTACAATGCCTGTATTTGATAATATCAACACATAGGCTCTTATTCAGCTCACTGGAGTTCTGTCTCTTCTCTATCGTGAGGAAAGTATGTCAAGATAGTATTACAGCTCTAAGATCAAAATACTGAAGTATAAATAGCTATATGTAGAATATAAAATGCACATGAACACAAATTATATAGAAAGTTTGAAAAAAGGTTTCTTGAGCATGATCAGAGATTTTTTTCTGTGAGTGAGTTATTTCTGGGGCAAGATCAATAACTGGTGACTGAGTTCTGGCTTTGCTATTTTTTCCCCACAGAAAAGCAAAAATCATGGCAAAATCTGGCTTCTTACATTGCTCTGGAAGGGTACCTTAAATTAAGGGTGAAGGACACCGGTTTACTTTATATATCTAGGGATTTCCAAGCATCTCTGCTATATGGGCACTGCTAATGGGAGTGCCAGCAATTGCCCAGCGTAGTGATTTTTTAATTTCCAGAAGAAACCAGACTGAGAGAAACAAACTAGGTTTTTAAAAGTAGACCAGCTACAGTAAATATATCTTAATACTCCAACTACCAGAAAGGGAAAATCTATTCTGTTTAAACAACAAGAGATATCACTCTCTACAGATGCATTTATAAATCTACACTGCACACCAGTGGCAAGTAGCAGAACATACATATTTTTCTGCACTTACAATTAAATACAAAATTGCTTTAATAAGTATTCTCTTTTATTTAGCTTTTAGACCACCAGAAAAGTGTATCTACCATAAGAGTATAGCAAGTT
This sequence comes from Podocnemis expansa, assembly GCA_007922195.1. Taxonomy (NCBI): domain Eukaryota; kingdom Metazoa; phylum Chordata; order Testudines; family Podocnemididae; genus Podocnemis; species Podocnemis expansa. Next base: position 31,390,528 of record ML682005.1, on the reverse strand, counting down.
TGCTATAAAATGTTCAGTAGAACAATGTGGTGGAGTCAATGCTTGTACATGCATGTCTTTTTAAAGAAATCTTGCATGCATGAAGAAATTAACTGCATAAGAACTATGCAGCATAAAACCTTTACAATGAGTTTCAAAAATAATTTGCTGCCTATAGAAGACTATCAGATTCTTCTCAAATTTTTACTGGCTGTCCAAGAACCTAAACAGGTCAAATCAAAGTCAACTTATTTGCATCAGACACCATATGACAAATTCAGTGTCAAAATGAGCAAAGAATATATCCACACATTTTTTAATGAAAGTCATACCTTTCAAAGTAAGATCTCACAAAGTCACCAACTATCACTTTCTAAAGACTACCAGGGTATCTCCAAGTAGTTTAGCTGAGTCCAGCAATCCAGCATTTAGTGACTACTTAAAATAAAATAAAATAAAAATCTAATACCAGAAAAGATAAGACTCCTTCACTTGTTCACAGAGATTTGCTACCATGTTCTTTACCATAGTGTGATTCACTGGTTCTCAAACCAGAGGCTGCAACTGCTAAGGGGATCATGACATAGGTATTTGTGGCTTATGAGCTGTAAACACCAATCCTGGTCTGGAACAGGGCTATACCATAAGCTCTGATCCTGATCAGGCACAGGGCTACAAATCTCCCTGCTTCCTCCCTGCAGGGGAACATGGGGGCAAGTATTGATGCAGAAATACTGCCCCTTCACCCCCAACATTCCTCCTTCAGGGGTGGGGGGAAGTGAGAAGCAAGGCCAGGATTCCCCACATCAGATCACTTTTCCCAGCTGCGCAATGCTGTGAGGCAAGCAGGGGTTAAAGTATAATTTGGGGGCCCCCAGAATGTTTCCATACTGGTGGGCTCCTCTCCTGCTCTGGTGGGCCCCCTTCCCATGCCAGTGGGCCCCCTGGACCCCAGCTCCTGCCTCTACATGCCAGCACCCCACCCCCTGCCCCCAATACTTCCCAGCACAAGCTGGCCACCCCCACACTCACTGGCAGCACAGCTGGGGGGTGGAGGCTGTAGGCCCTAGATCCTGGCGGTGCCACATCTAGGGCCAATGCTACAGGCCCAGGTTGGGGGTGGGGAGCAGAAGGGTAGGGGTTTGGGGTGGGACTTGAGTCCCCAGTAACAGCCCTACCCCTGCCCACCAGACCACAGCTGAACTCTGTTCCTGAGCTTTCTATTTTTAGGGGCCCAGCATTCAGGCCCCTAAAAATAGAACATGGACCCAGAACAGTGTTCCAGGGCCTGCTATTTTTCAGTGGTGGGCCATGGAATACAGCATTCCAGCTCCACGTTCTATTTTTAGGGACCCCAGAACGCTGAGCTCCTAAAAATAGTAGTCCTGGAATGGCTTTCTGGTGTGTTCCCCCTTATTTTAACCCCTGGAGGCAAGCAACAGAAGTTGCTGCTCTCTACCCTCCCCTTATGTAGCCCAAGTGGGGAAAGTGATCCGTATGTAGGGAGTCCTGATGTTTCTCCTCAATTCCCTGCCCTCACAGCCCCTTTGGGATGCACAGGAAAGCAGCTTTGGAGGGGAAAGGGGAAGCAAGCAACAATACCAGCTTTTCTGAGAACACAAGTCTGCTTCCTAGAGGGCTGGGGCTCCTCAGGGGTTGGAGCAAAGAGGGCACAGTGCACAAGTTGGGGTAAAAAGAGGAGGGAGCTAACAGGGACCACAGCAGACATCTATAGGAGTGGAAGGTTCACACTGAGGCTTTCTGAAGTCACCAGTCAAAATGTCTTGAGAACCACTCCATTCTGATAAAGTAAGGTAAATTATACTACACACTGATCTCCTTCCCCTTACCTACCCACCAAGGTCCCAAAGATTTTGTGAAGAAGTATATAATTCTTCACATTTCATAAAAATGGATACCAAGTTGTGATGGGGTTATCCACACCACATTATGCAGAGCTGGTTGTTAAGACAATTAATCTAATAGATTGCACTTGTGGAAGAGCTAGGACCTGAAAAGCTAAGTGATGATGAAGCCCAGCTGGGCAGGGGCAGATTGAGTTTACAAAAAGCCAGGAAGCTGCAATTAGAAAATAGCTACTAGTTAATCAAGACTAGTGCAAAAATTTGAAATAAATAGCTGAGCTTGGCTAAGCCTATTAATAAATAGTTCAGTAAACTACTGGCTGTACCTGCCAGGGGCTTTAGCTAATAGGCTAAGTAGAGTGAGAGGGAAGAAAGGACTAATGAAACTATAATGAGGCTAAACAGTGAAGAAAGGGAAAATAATGAAGAAGCCTGGGTGTATAAAAAGGAGAGAAGAAAAAATGTTAAATTGTCTGGAATCAGAAAATGAAAACTAAATAGAATGGCAGGAAGAAGAAATTGGGAAAACTACATATTAGCAAAATCCCTCTTTAATGACATAAAGATAAGGGCTACCAATCCCCTCAGGGTTGCAGAATGGACAAGAAAAAGGTGGGGAAAATGGTGAGAAGTAAAAGTCTACCTATTGAAGACCAGTTAATGAAATAAAACAATTAAGGGAACTCCTTAAAACAACTGTGCTAGATAAAATAAAAATAAGTTATCAGCTAGTCAAATTCCTCACAAAAAATAAACAGTAGCACATATTTATAAATTAGTATAGTGCTTACAGTATATTGTGTGCCAGTTCAAGTGTCAGATGAGGAAATAAACCAATAAGTACAGATAAAGTGATAACAGCTAAGAGGTTAATTTGTAATCCTATATTTCTCCTCCTGTGAAATGCTACTAGTGCCAAAGATTTTTCCCATAGCAAATAAATGCAAAGAGAAAAATATAATGCAGTTAGGTGTGGCAGTGAAGGTTCAGATGATGACTGTGAAGAAAAGACAACAAAAATGTTTCAGGCAGGAAGCCACTCTGCATATAGAAAATGTACTGAGGAAAAGCAAGGTAGTAATTTGGTTTATTTCTCTATTATCTCTTATGCAGAAGTTGCTAATTATCATAAGGAGGAAACAATGAAAACCTGGTATAGGAAAAGGAATAGCCAAAAGTCAGAACAAGTGATATTGGGGTAAAAGAAAATGGCATCCTGCTTATAGAAGAGAGGTTCATGGTGATCATGACAGAGGTAATAAGTTGTACATTTAAGAGAAAAAAAAAGAAAATAATTATGATTGAAAGAGCTGTAAACTACCTATGAGCTAGCAATATCTGAACAATGATGTCACATTTTACTAAGTGAAGGAAATGTTGAAGGTTAAAAGATTGGTGGTGCCTATTTTCAGCTAGAATTCTCATAATACAATACCACATGAGCAGCAGTGAATGAAAAATATTGACATGAAAACAAATCCTGATGTAATATGCATATAGGCGGCTTGGCTAAAAGAAAAACTAGGTCACAATTTCCCTGGATATGGTGTTTACCAGCATAATAGAGAAATAGGAAAAGGTGGGAATGCGTGTACCTTCAATAAGAAAAACCTGAATTACCTTGAAGTACAGGTTAAAAAAAAAAAGCTATTGAAATAGCAATTCAAAACAATTCTTTGTCTCTAAGACTGTGTCTGTAACCCATGCAGGAAACAAGAGGCAATAGGCTTAAAGCAGAGCCATCCCTGCATGGAGGGTGAGGGATACAGCCAATTGGCCTGTGAAGCACCCATTCCCTCCTCACTTGTGGTATAGGGTAGACTGGCCATGAGACCAGGCTCTGTTCTCCTGGCCCACAGGCTGGGCTCCATGCTCCTGCCCAACTCCTTGCCTTCAGCTTACTATCAAAGGCATGAGGGGGTGGTTGTCTGGCTCCCTCCCCCCACTCAAGGATGCCAGTGCATAAAGAATTAATTGCACATATTGTATTCATTATCTGTGGTGATCTGAAGCCACAAAAGAGTGTTAGGAAGAAAAATAATCAAAATGTTCAATGTTTAGAGCCATATTTAAAAAATGTAATGTAGTCATATTCAATGGCATGCTTACTAGGTTCAGTACAACTAATGGAAGTTTCTCATGCCTGGATCTGGAAATTGCTTCTATCATCACAGCAAGTAAATACAGCTGTGAAACTTATGGAGAGAATAATTACTAGTAACCACTTGCCAATATTAATTGCATATTAAGGAAAAGGAAGTACTAAAGAAAAGGATAATATCCCAACTTGGAATCTTAAAAAAAAACAAAAACCATCTCTTTAGAAACAGAAGTGAGAAATATGTGATGTGTAAATTAAGATATAGCAGGACTCTGTAGTAATGTTAGTAAGACTATCCCAAACACATACAGCCTAGCTATTCCTAGGATACAGACACTATTTAAAGATAGGAAAACTGTTTCACTGTGGAGCAACAAATGTAAAATGATAATTAGGGAAAGGAGTAAAGCATGAAGTACAGCTAAAATATTTCTTAAATATCAAGGACTTCCTTATTTTTAAGGCAGTTGAACAAATGGCTATAATGTGCAAAAAGAGAAAGGTGGAAAACAGAGTGCAGGAAAGTAAATAAAGATAAAAATACAGCAGAAGTATATACAAACAAATTAGTAAAATGATTGGAATAAAGACTAAAGAGCCACATCATATCGAGCCTTACAGTTGCAGGGCAGAAGTAACAAGCTCTAAAAAAAAAAAAAAAAAAAAAAAAGTGTATATTCTGGCCATTGTGTTTCAGAAAGTAATTAAAAATGAGGATCAGAGGACAAATTGAGGAAAGGAAAAGAACATAAGGATAATTGTGAAAGGCTGAAGAGGTGGGAGAGGAATATGGATATTGTTTTAAATAAAAACTTTGGGAGTACTCCAAAAATGGTAAATTAAATCACAATCCCAGGCAGGGATAAAATAAGCTTTGAAATCATTTAGTTTAGTATTTTAGCAAGTTTGAGGTGATGCTATAATTATATCACATCACAAAAAGGTGAAATAAATAAGGACTGGAAGCATGTAATTATTGTCCTAGTGAGAAAGTCAGGTAAATTACACTTAAGACACATGAAATACAGACCAATTGCACCTAGGGCACAATGAGGTAAAAGAATGGAAACAACAGTAATGGAGAGATTAGTAGCATGCTCAGACAGGCGTAAGTCCATAGACAGAATGCCAAGTAGGTTCAGAAAAGATAGCAGCAATATTGACCACATTGTAAGGTTAGAGACAAAAGCACAAAAAAGCATGAGAACCACAGAATTCACAATAACAACCTTCCTGGACATAGACTTTTTCCATGCTGTGTTATGGAGAGAGGGATTACTTCATAAAGTGGCTTCCATGGACATTACAGAAATAATGTACAGCTGGATAAGGGACCTCTTAAACAGAAGACCTATACAAGGCCAAATAAGGAAAGTTTTTTTCCAGTGTATATTCATTTACAAATGAAACTCCACAGGAGAATGTAATTAGCCCAACGCTCTTTGACATCATGCTAAATAACCTCCCTAGGGAGCTGAATACAGGAATAGGATGTGATACTGAATGGATTAAGGGAACCATTTATTGTGATATTTAACATCAATATGACAAAATTGCAATAATTATTATGAGATATTCCATGTCAGGTACCTTTAGAAAGGTTGGAATTTCATAAGTATGATTGTTTATGTATAATATTTGTAATGTATGTTATAAATATGTAAGACATCTATATTTCCACTTGTTCTAGATGCTTAGTGGCCCATTATAGAAACTCAAAAGGTACCATAAGTTCATAGAAAGAACTCAGACATTGTGCCTTTTGAGTCATAAGAATTTACTCATGTCACCCTGGATTCCATCTTATTTCTGTAAATTTCCATGAGCTTGGCAAAGGGACATAAAAGGCAACTGTATCACATCCTTATTGTCTTTAGTCTTCATGCCTGCTTTCCCAGGGGTGCTGCTACACATAAATACTAGGGGGAGCCCCAGCCCTCACTGGCCACTGGGGCCCCAATCTGTTCACTTCCCCACCACTCCCAATTCCCTGAGCCCTTCCCAACTCGCCAGCACCCTGAGTCCTTCCCTAACTCCCTGGTTCCCACTGCTGGTCCCTGCTGCCCTGGGGTGACCCCCTCCCCTGCACCCTTTCCCCGCTGGGCCAGTGTGCCTGCCCCAGACTCCCCCTGGCTCCCTTACCTGGCCACTGGGGGAGAGTGGGGCTGAAGCATAGGCTGAGGCTCCTGGCATGATCCTGCTCTGAGCATGCTCAGAGCAGGGTCAGGCCAGGGCGGGAGTTTTAAAAACAGTTCCCTTCCAGCTGGAAGACTTTCAAATCATTTGTATCTGATTACTTTAATCATTTAACATTTCTCTTATAGTTTTGCTTTCTGCTTATAATAAACCTTTAGTTATAGTTACTAAATGACTGGCTGATAGTATGGTATTTTGGATAGGATCCAAATTTTTGGGAAACTTTTTGGTAAAGAGCCTAGAATTTTAAAAAACTTATCTCCTTACTGGACCAAGTGGCTGATTGAGAGCCTGAGATGGAAAAGCAGTAAGGGAGCTGTGTGCTTTCTTGTTTTAGCTTCTTAATAACCAACATGGGCAATGAGAAACACTGTTGTAGGTGGTTGTTGTTACCAGCCAGGGCTAGGAAAATCTACTCTCCTTTTGCAGCCTGTGCTGACCTTGGTATTTTCAGATAGTCTGTTCTGGGCATGGATGATTCACATAGGGATCATGTTACTTGCTGATGACTGTGTGATATGGAACAAAAACAGAAACCTTGAAAAAGCCACTAAAAGACTCAATATTCACTTAAATGAAATGAATAATACAGAGACAGGTTAGGCTTCAGATTCTCTCTAAGCAAAATTAAAGGAACAATCTTCTCAAATAGGAAAATCCAAAAAGATGTAAATTTACTATATCTGCATAACCAACAGTTAAATTTATATCTATATGACAAACAGCTACAAATGGGAAATTCTTAGGTGTGATATTTGATAAACTCACTTGGAGGGGCCAAACTGAAATATTAATGACAAGTGAACAAGTAGAATTAACATATTAAAAAGTACTCTAGAACTTCATGAGGCATGGCTAAGAAAATAGCACCAAGACTATAAATGGTGCCAATGCTAATTAGACCAAGTATTGACACCAGACCAGCAAATAAGTAATGAACACATCTGAGAAAACTAGACTATACCCAAGAACAGACACTGCATGTTGTATGTGATGCCTTCATTACTACACCTTTATATGTACTACAAATATGGGCCAATGAAAGGCCTATGGCTCTTAGAAGTCCATAGACTTAGCAATTTTCAGTGATAAGTCTGATTGCAGAAATGACAATACTTTAATGAAATATTTCTGCTGATAACAGAACTGTCACTACTTGCATATAACCATGGATATGCATAATAGCATGGATTCTGGCACTTATAGGGCAGGCAATGAACGGACTGACAAACAAGCAAAAAACTATTATTAATCATGATAAAGTTGACCAAGAATTTCCTTAAGCAAATTGGAATTTAAACACCAAAATAAAAAATGAGCTAAGGCAGGAATGACAAGAACTGTGAGTGAATGAAAAAAGTGGGGAAAAAAAATTGGGGAAGTATGCCCATTAGTTGACAATGTTCACATAATCTGAGAAAGAGCAAAATGGCAGAATTGTAACAGGGCATTGCAGATTTAATAGTAATTTAGTTCTACTTAATATGCAGAAGGAATGTATTGTGTCACATGTACAGCCCAGCAAAGAATAGAGCCAAACCTTATGGACTGCAAAGACCAATGAAAGAAGTTGTTTTTATGGAAAACCTGGAGGCCTTAAATTTAAAATTAATAAATTCATTAAATTCATTGCAACACCTATTTAAAAAAATGTAGAAAAATGGGAAGTATTTAAAAAAGCTCTTCTGTAATTCTTTCAGAATACTGGAAAAGGCTTGAGTCTCTAAATCATGAAAAATATAGTAAGTATAGTATAAAGATGTAGGAACTTAGTTTGCTATGCAACTAAACTGAAGAAGGAGAAGGAGAAGAAAAAGAGGAAGAGGAGGAGAAGAAGAAGAAAAGGACTATAGAAGAAGTAGTCTGTAGTCAATCCCTGGGAAGAGAGGTGTATTTGGAGTTACAGAGTCTGGCAAGAAACCAAAGAAAGATGTAGTCTGCACATTTAGGGTGGTAAATTCACAGACGGGAGTGTCAGAAGACAGAGAAGGGAAATAGAGGGGAGTCCAAGGAAAAGGCAAGAGAGGCTAGGAGCAAGCAGACCATGGTCACTAGACAAATAGTCTCTAGGCTGGAACCAGGAGTAGTGGGCAGTCCTGAGTTTTGAGAAAATGGCATAGAAACTGAAGCAGAGAGCTGACCATATGGGACTTTGATAACCCAGTAGGGGAGGACAACACAATGACCTGGCCGGAGGGCTGTCAAAGAAAGAGGGAACACTGCAAGTCCTGTAGATTGAGAAGGGCCATGGAATAAGCAATGTTTCTGAAAGGGGGGCATCATACCAGACTGGAGCCGATCCCCAGAGCCAGCCACAAAGAAGTGCTCAATGGTAAGTGAACTCCTATGACACCATGGATAGTGAGAGAAAAAGATGTGCGCAACTTCACAGTGAATTGGAAATAGATTTAGAAATAGGCCTTCTATCAGTCCCCTTCTCTAACCACTAAATGTGCTTTCTTTCTTGCTAATGACTCAGAACAAAACACATAGTGCCATGTCCACACATAATATGGGAAATTTGGGATAGCTTCATTATGCAAACGTTGTACATGTATCATCACTTTTTCTACAATTTTGCCCAAGTTTTAAATTTAGTTTCTAACCACTTTTAAATTTCAAAATACAATTAGGGTGTGTGAAGTCTGGAAAAACAAATGAGCAATGAAAACAGAAGCAAGATTTTCCTTTTTTTTTTTTTCAGGATGTGAAAATATGCTTCTTTCTACAACAGAGAACCTCACCGGCTTCTCTATTCTAGTAGGGCTATGCTATGCTCCTTTACTTACTACCTTTTGGCTCATTAAACATCACCAAAATCTTGTTCTTCCAAGAAACTAGCAGAACTAATCCCATTGTCACTAACTATTGTCTTCAGGGGCATTGACATTGAAGAACTGGGATCATTCTCTGTTCTAAAGAAGTTGGTCAGGCTTTTTGCCAAGGTGAATAAGACTATTACTTTTGTGAAATATTATCTTGGATCAGAACCACTGTTCTCTAGGTCAAGGGCAGAGCAAGACTGCAATAGTACTGGTTAGTTCATCATTACAATAAACTTCACTAGCTTTAGGAGTATTCTTGAAAAGGGCATGCTTGAGTCCATCATTTTGGTACTTCTCCAAATCCCGCAGAATATAATGGGCAACATGTATTATAGTTAGGAGAATGGAATTTGTTTTATCCTAAATATTAAGTTCTACACCATAATGAATATTCCTGATCTCTTTAAAGACATATCTACCTTGTAGACAGCTAAGATCAGTGAGAAGACTAGGTTCAACATATTTCCCCCTTCATGCATAGTTGCATGGTCCAGGGTACAGCAAATTTATGAACTGGTGGATCTGAAATGCAAATAAGTAAGAATCCCTCAACATACACAATTCTTAGTATAAGAGAAGAATCCTAAAGACCTTCTTTGTTTTGCTCACAAGAGCTGTTTTATCTATGAGAGTTACAGCTATATTTCTTAAGTGTCTACCAAGCCTGGATCTACAACAGCCAACCACACCAGATCACTTAAGGATTATGGGATCTCACACTCTTAAACAGATCCATAGCTCCATCCAATAAAGTAGATGCTAGTCAGAGAGGGCTCTTCCAAGGAATCAGTTACTAAAGCAACCAAGACATTGTATACAATAAACAATACGTGTGAACACATGTACATTCAAGTAACCATGCCTTTTCTACAAAAATATGACACTTATTTACACCAGAGTTCAAACAGAGAACACTTTTAAAGCATTTCAGCAGCAATATTAAGTCATGAAAGACAATACTGAACAAATTAAAGTCAAACACAAAAAGCTCGTAACAAAAGTACATGGTTGCATTCACTTCCCTACAGCTAGCAACAGCTCATAACTATAACTGTCTGAAAACAGAGTACACGTGTATACAACTGATGGTCTCCGTTCAAAAATCCACTTCATTAAATAACATTTAAATGCTTATTTTTCAAGGTAAGTAGAATTACTCTCAACCTGTTGTAACTTTTTTTTGAGATCTATTATGTTGTGTGGGTTTTTTTTTTAAATAAACCGCACAGTTCAAGGACAGTTCCTTAATATATTGTTCTCTAAATTAATAGAAATCCATCAATTTGTCTTTGTAAAGGTGATATCTAAGCTTTAAATGCACTATAGCTTTAATGTAGCCACTGTCCAATTTTCAAGAAGCTGCACTTTTCTGATGTCCTATTCTACATCTGTGAGGTTTGTTGTCAAAAGTTTGTAGAAGTAGTTAAAGTTATTTTTTAAAACTAACATATAACAAATAATGTTCACCCATGCACAAGCTCTGTACTTGAAAAATGGCTCATGTTGATAATTTCATTTGAATTACTCCTGTGACTTTAAAAACTAAATAAATCACAGCCCTACAAAACTCCCAAGATACACAGAATCACCCAAAATGTTGCTTTCAGTTCCCAATTAAATATGAGCATTTTCTATTGTTCAATACCATATATTGCAACAAAATAGCTATAACATTTTATAACTTTTCTTTTCAACATCCAGCTAAGAAGTCAAGATGATTTTTCAGACTGGAGACTGTATGATAATTGTTTCCCATCCGTATCAGTATCAATTGTTATTTTTCCCTTCTTTCCAGCGGTGCCAGTTATGTTTGATCAAATCCTCAGGGACCAAATAATATATCAAAACATCTGCCCCGTATTTTAATCACAGAGATATGAAATACTGGTTTGATAGTTTGTATTTAATCATGAGAGATTTTCCTGCATAATAACTAAGGAGAATAAAAGAAACCAAATCTAAAGATCACAGAACAAGAGACGATTCATGATGGCAAAGTAAAAAATGTAAAATGGAGAGGATTCATGTCAAACATTTCCACAGTGCATTCCCAGCTAGTCTTATATTTGCATACTAATTCCCCTTTCCCCCACTGTAATCCTGTAATCCAAGTCATAGCAATTGATTTTAACCTAAGTGTTTGAGAATATCTGCAGTTGAATTAAAAGTTCTTAGTATCTTGTGCACCATGAAGGCAAAGAAAGTACAAATGCTTTTACAGTCTGTTCTAAACCCAGGGGGCTAAAGTTGCAGTAAACTCCTATGACAATATTTTGGCAGTTAAATAGAAGTGACTTAATTTTCAGAGGTACTCACAAATCTCAGTGAATTCTATGGGAGTTATTGGCATTCATTGAGGTTTTTTGGTTTTATTTTTTTTAAAAGCTACTTCCATTTAGATTCTATAACATGCATGGTTTGAAACATTTTGCCTTCATGGAGCTACCATACAATATGGTTGAATCATGCAATTTGGCTCAGTAGTTTACTCAGTTTCTGCGCATTGGTTCTGAGCGAAGGTGAAAATATTGACTGACATTTTCTGTGAACTACAAAAAAACCAGTTTCTTTTAGGACAGGCATCTGCTATAGTTTATAGTTGTTAGTTTATCAGTTTGAAAGACTCCTCTCTGTTTTTAGTTGGAAAAAGCCTGTCTTGCTCTCTGTTCCCCAGTATTGCCATTATGTTGTTTTGTTTTTCAGTCAACATACCAGTTTTGGGCTCTCTTCCTTAGACTGTTCTGTTACTTCATATTTCCATTTCCACTGAGAGAGATCAGAGTCCAACTTCTCTACTTCTTTTTCCAGCAAAAAATGCATCCTACAAAAAATGTTTTAACAATCATTATTTAAAAAAATCATGACAATCACACAACTGATTCTGAATCTTTTGAACTGTTTCTAAACTGTCTTGCTTTCAAGCTTTTAGTGTAGTGATTTTTATTTTTTAAGTTCTATGTTTCTATTAATTTTGTGATTGTCAGAGGATCAACCCAAGAGATTTACCAAACCAGAGAGAAGGAACCAAACCATCCTAATGTGAAATATATTGAACTGCTTTGCTAAATCAAAAAATGATTTGGAAATTGACTTCAGCCAGTTATTCAACTGACCCAATATATCATATCATGCAAAGATGTTATAGAAAAGGCACTGAACAATTGCAAAATTTGAACAATGGAATAGAGTGCTAAGAAATGGAAAAGGATCAATTTACTTGTCTTTCTGTTATTTTAATCCTACATTTCAAAATATTCACTCTTTCCTGATCCAAGTTGCTTTCCTACTCCCACATAGGAATCTACTTAAAAAAAAAAAAGAACACTTTGCTTTACTTTTTGCTTCATTCATCCTCCGTGGCCATTTGGTACACATTATATTTATATTTAAATATACTTTTACATGAAATAGTTTTATCTCCATTTCCTCTTGATTTTGAGTTTCCTAGACTAGGTCCTCAGGTGGTGCTATTCAGCCTAATACCATTGAAATCAGCGCAGTTCATTTTAACACCTGGAAAAAAGTCCACATCTTTTAGCACAGTGCCTATTTTTCTTTTTTTTTTTTTTTAAAGGTTGATACACCACCATTTCTTGATGATGTGAGTATTCCTTTTCTAGTTTTCCATCAAAATGAAAATCCTTGAACATTTACATCCAGGAAAGGCATCTGCTACTTCATCATTATAGTTTCCACTAGGGCTGGTAGACAAGCAGCATTAAAATTTTGCTGTCTGTTCCTTCCTAAATGGAGGCATGAATCAGTACATTCTCAGCTACTCTGGTCATGCTCCTCTCCCAGCCAGAAGCTCATCTTTCAGATTTTGCATCTCCTACAATTCTCAGAGGCTGCAGAAAGCTGTTGTGATCTGTTTACACTGTCCTCTAGTTTCACAATTTAGACTGACTGAAGTATGATAATAGGCTTTTGCAAGCATGTGATATTTCAATCAGACTAGTGCAGAACATTTTTGTCATCTCGTTCCACTACTCTGTCCATTATGGAATCCATACAATTATTTTATTTGAGTACAGCTCTCAAGATTGAAATTTGAATACTTGGAAATTTTTTAGGATTTGTTTCTTTCTGACCTTGATACTAGTATACTTTGCAATGAAATCTTCAGAGGCCATATTCACTTTGTCTAAGTATAGTCAGAGGAGTATTAGAAGGGGACATATACATAACATGCACAGTACTGAATGGAAACCATAAATGTTCTAATTTAGATATTAATAACCCAAAAAAAATACTTTAAAACTTTTCTTCAGCCATTTCAAATATTTCTTTTCAGAAGGAAGCTGCTAAAGATTTTTTTTCCGAAATGTGGATTTATTTATCTCAGAAGTACTACATCTTCATTAAGATGACATAATTTTATATTTATTTGCCTCTATCAAGATACTTAGGTATGAAGTTCTACTTACCCCTACAACCAAGACAATTATCTGAAAATATTAAGGCTACACAATGCATGAAATGTGATCTGATTCCTCAGACAAAGATCCAAATAACAAACTCTAATTGCTATCTTTACTCTTTAGTCAAAACAACTTAAGCATTTGCTGTTGTTAAAGAAATATGACTCAGAATAGTAGAGATCACCATGAAGTACTACATTGCAGTACACATCAGGATCTGGCTCATGCCACCTGACTTAGTCTCATGGGACTTGGCTTAAAGAACAATATAACAATGTAATTTCTTTGTAAACATTTGGGTTTGGGTTGTATCCCAGACTTTGGAGCTTTTGAGGTGGGTCATAACTCAAAATTAGCAAATGACAATTAGACAAAGCAGTAGTACAGGTAGTCTTTTGCACTTTAATCACAACTGTATTATGAAATCAGTTCAGCAACATAAAGTCTACATATGTTCCATTATGATTAGGTTATAAACTACATCTTAGTCTGGAGGGTGGAGACTTTGAAAACAGGAAGCTGAAGAACTCCAAACAAACACCAACTCCAACACACGTCTTATTAGTTTTTGAAAAGTGTTTACAATAGGAAGGGCTTTATATAGCACAAGGGACATATGACTAGAAGAGAAGAGAAGATCAAGAATAGTTGAAAAGAAAAGTAACCTCAAACACATTTGCTCAGAATAACATTTCTATGCCATTGGAATATCTTGGTATTTTAAAACTGAGAATCTACCAATCACTTGACAAATGGCAATTTTCATGTTAGAAGACTGTTAACTATAACCACATTCGACAGAATGTGGTTAAAAATCCATCTTTCACCATGGATTTATAATCCATCTTTTCTTAAAAATCCATTATTCAGTATGGGTTTATAATGAGCTTAGTTGCCTGCAATTCTATGTCTAAACAGATCTTATAAACTAAGCTCTTTTCCTTACTGCTATATGGTGGCCTGGGTGCCAGACAGCACGTATACCTGTTACTGTAGACTGATGGTGGTTTTAAATAAAAGATGGGAGTGAGAACTGTTGACATGATGTCTTCAAAACCTTACTAGTTTAGTGCACTGCTGCGCTGATATCGGTGCCTATCATGCTCACCAATATTGTCTCATGGTTTCCCTATACTACTTTGTCTTTCTGTGTCCATCTGTCCTATTTTAGAGATAGGAAGCGCTTTGAGCGGAGAGCATCTTTTTATACTGTGGGCTGGTCTACATTGCTGGCAAAATTCACTGGCAGTCAAAAGGAGTAGCTTGCGTGACTCCTGTCAACTCCGTAACTTCCCTTTAGCTTGGCACTGTTGCTGCACTGTGCCACATGGGGGGGGGGGTTATTAAGCTGATTTCTGAGTTGACTGAGTGCTTATTAACTAACTGATCAGTTAGTCCAGAAAAACCAATTGACTGTGGTGACTTTGCTGCCATCAATGTAGATATAGCCTGTGCCTGCGCCTAGCCCAATGGGGTCCTGATCCATGACTAAGACTTCTGAATGCTATGATAGTACACTTAATAACATAGCCTCATCCTTCTTCTCAATAACGAAGTGAAGCCAGATAGAGTTCTATGCCAGGAAGCAATAGTTTGGATATCATTTAGCAACTGATTTGATTTATATTTTTAATTCAGAGAATATTTTCTTTAGTCCTCAACTATCATTATTCTCAAAGGCCATCAGCAGCAGCAATAATAAATTACAGCAGAACAGGATGAGGAAATTGAATCCATCATTACCATAGTCAAGGATAAAATAATGATACCATGCTGATTAGTAACCATGAAAACCAGCAGACAGTGAAGCACAGGACAGCGGAAGAGATGAATTTCCACCTTCACAATGTATAATGTGAAGTGTGATCCTGGCATTAAAGGAGAAATAAAAGCAAATTAACAAACCAGAAAGGACATTTAACACACTGGACAGCAAAGGGATGCAATTTGAGTTAAAGAAGGAATTTCCAATGATCTGTAAAATGCACTATTTGGGTAGCTGTACCAAAGGTACATACTGAAAAGCTATGTAGATAATTGGAAAGTTGAGTTTTCCTGTATTTTGTGTTCATAAATGGCATGATGAGGATATGAAATAGTAACTTTTTTCAGTTGGGTTATGACTGTGACAGAGTGCTTCTCCATATTACTCAATTGGATTGTGTTTCAGCACTATTGTTAACAACTGAACACAGTCTGAACATAGCAGTCAGGACAGACCATGACAAATCATGGTCAGTGTCATGACACTGCTATGCTATTTATTTAAATAGACAGCAGAATCTGACCTTTTGAGGTGTACGAGAAATTTGGCTAGCAAAAATAATGTATGTAATCAGTGGGAAATTGGCTTTTCAGTTAAATGAAATGTTTTGCAAGCAGTATCTGTTTCTCTGGATAGTTTTTATTGTGGAAAACCTCAAATGACATCTAAATATTTCAGATGCAAACAAAGATTGTGATTTGTGTATCCTGCCACAGTCCCTCATGGAAGTCAGAGTTTGGTTTCTTCACATCTCCATTCTCATCTATAGCCAGAGGCTCCCAAGGTGTAACCTCCATGACTCACCATCACAGGCGACAGTAACAAAGTGCTGGAGATGTAGAGCAGAGCACTTGGTCAAAGAGGAAAAGGGGATCATGAATCACCACAGCAACATTTCAGAATTGAAGTATTTCAGGGTTTGATTTTTTTTTCCAAAAGCATTTATACATTTTCAGTGGAGAAGCCAATTTTCAGAGCAGTTCTCCTAGGAATACATTAGTAAACAAGTATCCTACCACACATGTAATACAGCACTTGTATCCATTTATATAACACAACATAGCACATACTGCTTGTGGTAGGAGTTTGAAAGACATACTATTATTTTTCTTATGACAGCCACCCACTTGCCCAGCTTTGTGGTGAGTTTAAGAGTAGATAGATGTATACAGAAAACAGTCACTACATCCTTGGGAAACATTCTGTTATGAACAAAATAGTTGTGGGATAATCTTGCATGGATTTCATGCCAAAACTGATTCATAAACAAACACACCCTCAGATTCACGATACCCAGAAGACAGTTACAAAGGAGGAATAATGGAAAACAGTGCTCCATTGGAGCCTATTGTAGCTGATTATTTGAACTGAAATTGCTGAATCTACTTTTGGTGTTGTTGAGGAGGAATAATTTTCTTCCATTTCCTTTTTTAGTTAACTTAATTTCTTACTGGAACAACAGTTCTAGTGATGAAAGTCTTCTGATGCCATGACCCTAGCACAGACTGCAGACTTTCTTTAAAGGCCCAGCCAATGTTCCTTTGTCCTTTTTCTGTACTGACCATCCAAAGGACTGGTCAGGTAATTCTTTATTCCCACTAATGGCTCTGATGCAGACAGCTGTCCCCTACTGGCTCAAATGAAATCACCAAGTTTCTTCCTTAGAGCACCAAACAGCTACCAGATATTCACAATTTCTCTGAGCTGAATTCAGACTGTCATGAAATGAAAGCTCTGTATTTGTTTTCTGAGATTTAAATTAAGCACTTCCTAGTCTGATCTTATTTCAAGATGTATGGCTAATACAATTAATAGTTTGTACTTACCAGTACATAGCATCTTTCAACCTGAAGTCTCACACACACAATTGAGCATACAAGGAGTCATTTTGCACTAACTGAAGCTGTCAGGTGCAATGCGATGTAGAACGCAGTCCAATAACATAACATACCAAAGACTAGACACAGTAATACTAACATCAAAGAGCTTGCTTGGCCAATTCCAAGTGCTCATTTTTCCAGATAGTGTGTGTCATGTATAAAATACCAAACATACAAATTATTGAGAAATCTCCACCAAAAGCAAAAATACATGGCAAACAACATAAAACAAGCATTCTTATACTGTTTTCTGCTCCTGAATTCTTTAAATACATCCCTCTTATGAAGTTAATTAAACTTAAAAATATATACAGATATTTGAGCCATGAACGCTTGCACTGTCATGTTACCATTTCAGAACACTGGTTTCATTTATGTAAGTGACCTGCTCTTGGAAAAATATATTTTGCACTTACTCTCTTTCCTTCTGTAAGATTTTCTGTGACTCATCCAATTGCAATTGTAAAGCAGAAACAGGTATTAATTCATTCTCTGAAGGATGGACTATGTTCTCCAACTTTTGCCTGGGCCTTTCCAGATACATGCCAGGAGCAAAGGTGTCAGGAAGCCTCAGATTGAATCTCAGACCCTGGTTCTTTCTTAATGAGCTTTCGGTTATCTCCACATCCTGAGAAAAAATGTAAGAAGAAAACATCCCAAGTCAGAAAAGACAAACATATTTTAGGAACAGTCATGTCATAAAGATGTCTGTAAAACCCATCACACTCTTCAAACATGCACAGACACACACAAAGAAGGACGTATCGCACACCTCTTGAACATCCATGTGAGAAGCCAGTAGAATGCCGTCAATGTCCCTGACTGCCATGACGAGTAGCTAGTCTGTCTGGTGGAATTCTACACCCCTAAAAAGTGTTCAGTCAGGGTGGTATGAAGCCAAGGAGCTGTTTCTCTCAGGCATTGAAATATATTCTTCAACTTGCGTATCATGAGTGATCATGTTATACTTTTTTTTTTAAAGGACACATGATGAGCCTTACACTTCATGCTATCCCAGAATCCATACCCTTGAGGCCTTTTGCCTACAGCTGCCCTTCACAAGTAGAAAAACTCATGTCAACACTCATTGGCTGCTACAGTCTTGCAGACCCTTGAGAGTAACTAGCTGTGATTTGAAGCATAATTGACTCTTACAGACTATATTTTCAAAGTGTCCTAATCCATACACCACCAACATCAACTAAGGTTTTTTTCTAGTGGATTGGGAGACACAAATATGGTGCAGGAAGAGAAACAACGTCCACATTAAAACAGAAATTTGTTTTATAGAAGCAAATCATTTTGCAGGAAAAAACATGGGAACAAAGTTAGAGAACAAATTTAATTCTGTATTAAATAAAGAAGAAATCTAGCTAACTTTAGAAATATAATAAATTTTCCTTCAATTAGTTCATAAACTAATTCAGTTTCTCTCAACACACCTCTGTACTTTTCCCAGCAACTCAGTTTATCTGAGATTATCAATGTTTAACACAATGAATGAAAAATATATTGAAAAAATACTATAAACTAGATAAATGGCTATTCCATTCAACTTTAATACATTGGAATTATGAAGTCTCAAACTGCAGGTTGTGCATTGTCCTTCCTCAGTGAAGGAGACATATAGCTAAAATATATTTGTGTCATTCCCTCCTCTAGGCCCCAGTTCTGTAGATGCTTATGCACGTGCATACCATTACACACTGTAGTCTGACATATAGTTAATAACTTAGGTCTTCAAAGGATATGGGACTTGGGGTGAAGTTCTGCCCCCTTGAAGTCAATGGAAAAACTCTAGGTCAGAATTTCACCGTTGGACTAAAAATAGAAAATACCATTTGGGTGATTTATTGATTTGAGTTCTGCATTAGAGTGGTTGAGTTTTCAATAGGATTGCTAAATAACAAATAACATACTAGAACTGCCTTCCGTAACAAAGATAGATGCAAATGATCATTGTGTGTATGCTTACTATTAAAAGCAAGAGAATTACCGTATATAATCAGGTATAAGCCGATCTGGGCACAAGCCAACCCCCCAATTCTGAGCCCCCAAAAGAAGCTAAAATTGGTGACCCAGGTATAAGCCGAGGTCCCCTTTTGGCCTTGGTCCCTAACCCCCCACCCACTGCTGCTGGCTTCCTCTGGAGTTTCTGACAGCTTCCCTACCCCAAAATCTCTGCTGCTGCTTTTCCCTTGCCCCCTCGCTGTCCATTCCTCACTCCTGCTCTCCTGCTCTGCCCTTTCCTCACTTTCCTCACCCCTGCTGCCCCCTGCTCTGCCCTTTCCTCACTGCTACACCCCTGCTCACTTCTCAGTTTCCTGCTGTTGCCCCCTGCTCCTCCTGCTGCCCCCTGCTCTGACCTTCCCTCAGTGCTGCCCCCTCCTCTGCCCCTTTCTCACTGCTGCTCTCTGGTCCTCCTACTGCCTCCTCCTCACTGCCACCCCCTACTCCACCCTTCCCTCACTGCTACCTGCTGCACCCCCCTGCTCTGCCACTTCCCCGCTGCTGCCCCCCTGCTCTGCCCTTTCCTCACTGCTGCCCTGCTGGGTCTTCACTGCTGCCCCCCTTCTCTGCCCATTCCCCATTGGTGCCTACTGCTCTTCCTGCTGTGCCCTGGCTCTTCACTGCTGCCCTCCTACTCCCTTCTCAGTTCCCTGCTGTTGCTCCCCTGTTCCCCAACACCCTTTCCACGCCTTTCCCCATCACACTCCAACCCCTGCTGCCCCTCTTCCCAGCCTGCCAGGCACCCTCCCAAATCCCCAGTCCCTGTCGCTGCTTCCCTGGGCTCCCCAAAAACCCTGGGTCCTCCTGCCACTTTCCTGGACTCCCCAACCCCCCCCATCCCTGAGCCTTGCTGCCCCTTCCCTGGCCTCCCTGAACACCCCCCCCGAACCCTCCCCCACAAAAACCCTCCTGGCCATCCCATCACTTTCCCCAACTCCCCAACCCCCCTCCCCAAACCCCGGTCCCTGCCACCACTTCCCTGGCCTCCCTGAATCCCCCCTCAATGTCCAGGCTGACCCCCCCCAGGCCCCCTTACGTGGCCGCTCCAGATGCTGGGGCCCCCTCCTCACTCCAGCCCCAGCCCCAGCTGACTGCCCAAGATGGCCGCCTGGCAGCACTAAGGCTCTGGCCTGCCACATGGTCTGGGAAACTCCTGGGAGGGGCTGTCTACCATATTCCCTTCAGTATAAGCTGAGAGCCTGTTTTGAAGCCAATTTTCAGGCACAAAATTTTCAGCTTATACGCAATGACACACGGTACCTTACTTTTTATGTGTCAATGGAGATTAAAAAAGAGCAGTGCGTATACTTTGCATAATTACCTTCCAATTAATTCATTTTATAATTTTAATTTCATTCTCAAAAGCATTACAAATTTAGTTTTAAAAGGATCCTTTTTTTAAAAAAAATTAAAGAACATGATCTTTTGTATTTAATTCAGTACACTTTTTCTTTAAGTAAATGAGAAATACCTTAGTTGCATGTTCTAACCATTCACTAAGATTAGCCTATTAAAGAAGTTTGGAGATTATGATGGTTGATAATAATATAATATCAAGACAAACCATAAAATAATGAATACAATTTTTTTGAAGCCAGTGAACCAGCAGTAACCCTCTGATCAATATGTTAGAATCAAATCACTGGCTACTCCTTCTGAATAAGGTACAAATATAAGCTTCCAAATTGTTGCAAAAATCTTAGCATTCATAATAAACTCTAGGCCAAAATTCTGTGCTGGACTAATTCCAGGGAAATCAGTGGAATTAGATCAGCAAAGAATTTAGCTCCACATATAAGCCATTCCTTGAGGTGATAGTATTCATACAGAAGAAACGGGTAATGAAATATATAATAGGTTAAAGTCCTTTTCTCAGGTTGATTCCCAAGTGCAAGTATAATGTTTATTCAGGGCTCAGAGCATAGACTGTAGTTTACGTCACAGCCATCTGAATGGAAATTCTGACAAATATCATACATACTGAAGGCCAAAATTCATAGGCTATTCAAGTCTATGGAACTTTTGAGTTGAGTATTTTTTATTAAGCCTGTAGTCAACACAGGTTGTAATTAATGCTCCTTATGATTGTTATACGATATATATTCAGAGCTGCAATGAATACTAACAAATGAAAAGGATACAAAAAAATAGTTCCTTTGTTTTAACATAGGCAACTGTATTTTTTGCAGAGCTGGAAAAATTGCATCAAACTCTTCTGCTCATAAGTTGTCTGTGGCCACCTTCTGAGCCTACTCTACCAAGAAACAACATAACTGAAGTCTTGGCTCTTTAAAAATACTCCTGTTTTGCAAGGAAGGGATGTTCCCTCTTGCCACAAGCAACTTCATGTTTTTCACTAGATTCACCTATGATGAGCTGGAATTTTGGAAGGCCAGGACAATGTGAATAGCTTTCGCTCCTTTTCAGTTGTACGTGGGTGTATAGGTCAGTGAAGACAGTCATGACTGGATATTAGAAAATCTGCATTGCTTTTTAAAGGGGGAAAAAGAGACAACTCACAGGGGAGCCTAAGTTATCATTTCATAATTTTGTTTGTTTGTTTGTTTAATGCAACTGCCCCAATGGTTGATACTGCTTTGTTTACATGTAAACTAGAAGACCAATTTGCAGCATGTACTGAAATTTTAGGAGTGGTGTTATGAGTCACAGAAAAGTGGACCATATGCAAACTTGATAAAAATGCAAATTTTTGAAAATTTTAGGTATAAATTAAATTGTTCTCTTTACCGTATGTGTTTCTTGTACCACAAACTTTATCACATCCTTAACAGGGTCTGGTTCCAGACATACTGTCGGGTATTCCTTTTCCCTCGTACTGGGAACCTCTGAGAAACTTGGTTTCTTCTTCCAAGTGACATCAGTTTCCCATTCCTCCTTTTCACTTAGTAAGTTTTGGTTTAGTTTTTTTAGTTCACTCAATTCCTTCATTGTGGTCTCCAGTTTGATTCTCAGTTGTCTCCCTTCCTCCCGGGCTTTATTCCTTTCTGCTCTAACTTTGCTCCATTTTTCCCGCCAGTTGGCAGTGCAGTCTGACCACCAGCGCATGGTCTTCTCCATTTGGGCAGCTCTAGCCTTAACTTCTTCCAGCTCCCGAAGTCTGAGTGCTTCAGAAATCTCCCAGTCATTGTTGTTACTACTATGCACACAAGGATGAGGAGAGGAGTATGGAAGGAGTCTTTGAGATGGCAGACTTGAGTTACAGTAGTTACCTGTTGCTTTGCTACCTTCAGTTAGTTCATAAGACTGTCTTTGCTGGGTTCTCAAAACCTGTGTCTTGTTGGATAATTTATGGACAGAGTCAAGATTCATGTTACACTTCTGAATCTAATCTCACACCTAAAACAGAAAAGGATAACTGAATATTAATTTGTTTATCATGTGAATAAGTTCAAATGCTGGTTTTGTTGCCCCTTTAGCTTCAATCTTTCTTTAAAGAAGTTGCTTTCATCAAAGTTTTTAGGTATAGTTTCAGATATGTATACCTAACTTAAATGCTTTTCATATATTTGTCTGAATATAGCATAAATACATTCCAACTGATGTGGTTAAGCTAGTGTTAACTGTCAGCTTCATTAAATGACTTAACAAAAGTACAAATAGGTTTGAAATTCAGAAAAGTTCTCAGGCAGAAATTTCCTTCTTCAAGACATCATTAAATTGAACTACACATATGCATTTATACACGCCAATAAATTAGAAAATCATTAGAACAGTAAGCATATTAGAAGACAGATTGTAGATTCCACTTTGTTTTTCTGCCCAAACTGTCTTTAGTAAACTTCTGCTTAAACAAAAACTCTATTGCCTGTTTGAGAAAAGAAGAAGAATAAAATAAAACTAAGGACCTCAAGTCTTCACCTTGTATTTCTTAAGAAAACTAACATTTTCAAAACGGGCATATCATGGGGTGAGATCTGTTACCCTGGTTTCTCCTCAACATCTCAACTCTTCTGCAGTTCCAAAGAGACTTGCCACACTGTGTATAGTGCAAATCGCATGCTTTTATTTACTATGTGCAAGTTTCCAGTCCCAGTTTGTGTCCCAAACACCCTGGGGCTTCAGAGTTCTGCTCTCTTCATGACAGATACCATGCTGGCCACACCCCAAGACTCAGGTTTTTGGCCCAGATCTGTAAACCTTCCTGGATCAGGTCCCCAGCTCTTTTCAATACCTCCCTCATTAGGCCAGGGGTCTGATCCTACCTAATTACCAAACAGCTCCCGCCTGTTCAGCCTTAGCCCCTCAGGCCCAGGTTAACAGGTGCACTTTTTGCTGTCCGGGTCAGCACAGACGGCCAGCAGCTGACACAGTGCTACAGGTAGACAGCTACAAGCCCTTCCCCTAGACTATGGGGAGAGGTGACTGAGCCTGGCATCAACTGAGTATGGGAGACAATGAATGAAAAACAGGAATGGGAGTGAGGTCACAGGGTTAAAAACAAGAGAGCTAGAAGGGGACACCAAGCAGAAAACCCCAACCGCACCTACTACTACTCAAAGGAGGCCAAGGAGGCAGTGAACACTGCCCAGAGGAATTCCCAGAAGAATTCTGTTCAGAGGCATGAACAGACAAGGGACTGGAACTAGGAACCCCAGTTGTCACACCCCTCCCTGCCAACCTCTTCTTTCGGGTGTTATAGATGGCCACTTTGGCCAAGGTGAGGAAGAGGTTGATGAGGAAGCCCCGCAACTTCATGGGGTTGCAGACAGGGTTGGAATAGAGGAACAAATGTGGGGAGAAATGCAGCCAGAACCTCAGAAGGAGATTTTGGAGGAGCTGGAAGAGGGGCTGCAGACTGGCACACTCCAGATAGGCATGCACCAGGATTTCCCTCTTGCCACAGAAGGGACAGGTGTCAAGGAGGGAGGTGAACTGCACCAAGTATACATCTGTGCTCATGGTTCCGTGAAGTATCTGCCATCCAGTGTCCCCCTACTGGCCATGGGATCAAGGTGTAATACATACTCTCCTACTGAGGCTCCTTGCCCTTGGCAGGTGGTAAAAATCCAGTTACTTGGTGGCAGGGCGGAATATAAAGGTGAGGAAATGGAGGGTGAGGCACATGAGTGTATAGTGGTGATTCCATGGAGTGGTCCAGAAATGCACCAGCTGCAGCTTGTGTTGCCAGCTCAGGGGATGTGAGGGGTAGGTGACCGAGGGGGAGGATCGTGGGGCTGGGACCTGAGCTGGAGGTCCGTGGTGAGAGGTGGGCATGGAATTCCTTCTCATGGGACCCGAGATTGGGGGATTGTGTAGCAGGGACTCCATGAGGAAGTCCTCTCTCTCAGCAGTCAAAGCAGGCCTGGAGGCTGAGAACAGCCTCAGCAGTTTGTAGAAGTCCAATGGAAAACCACTCAGTGGAGAAAAAAGAGCTGATGGTAGCAGAGACCTTAGAGATGGTAGAGGAAGACATGTGCCAAGTGGCTCCATGCCAGATTATCTGCACCATAAAGGCACCTCTGTGATGCCTGGAGGCGGCAGGTGTGGACCTAGCTTCAGATGCAGCACAAACCCTGCCTGCCTCCCTCCCTCCAGTGGAAGGCTAACAGGAGCAGGTGAGGACTTTACCTACTCCTGCCCTCTTACAGGGTGGCATACAGCTGTCCCAACTCCAAGTATAGCATAGAGCTAGTATTTTCCCATTGCTTTTGCAGAGGTTGTAATTTGCTATGGTCATCCCAAGACCACATTGTACATCCCACATCACAGTGACTCAGCACTGCTAGTCATTGTTTGGGATAAGGGGAGTTAAGTCCTGATTGCACATATTCCCCACTTTTCTCTAACCACCTCCACTCACCTTCAGGGGTGGTGGAGAGTAGAGCCTACTCTAAGCCCTATACACAGAGTGGTAATTTAAACAGGCTACCTAGGGCAGTCACTTATGCTCTTTTACTCTTCTACTCAGTATCTTAAGGAAAAGTGACAGTCTTGATAGAATTAGGATGGATACTTTAGGCAAACATAGGTGAAGGGTCTATACACAAGAAAAACTAGAAGATAATGAAATATTGGAGAAAATGCATTTCCTTCCCGGTCTACAGGAGTCAGACAAGATATGTCCATCAATATGATAACCAACTTGAGAAGATTCTTTAAAAGGTGACAAAAATGGAAGTTGTTAGCCTGAGCAGAAACACAAAGCAAAGAAACAAACTCTCTAAGGACTACCTATAGTCTGTTGTTATGGAGCAGTGAATTCAGGAAGCTTCTCTGTTGAAGAAAATAATCATTATCTCTCACTAAGCACTCAGCTTTCAGTATTATATATTTTCCCCATCTTCATGTGTGGGGGAGAAGTCTATACATTCTTCAAAGATGCTTTAAAATTACTAAGCTAGCCAATGTGAATGTGGGACAACCATATCAAATATCCCTGTTGAGATTATAAAAGAATCACATCTTAAACAAGCAAGGAACCCTGTGACACTTCAAGACTAACACATTTATTGCATGGGCTTTCATGGGAGAAAATCCCACTTCATCAGATGCTTTGAAGATAGGGGAATTTATAGAATAAGAGAAAAGTAAATGCAGGGAAGCATAAGACATAGGATCAGGTCACACTGTAACAGCAAATCAAAGCAGTTGTTAAGATTCAAACAGTGGGGAACAGCATATAGAGGAAGATGAGGTCAAAACATCGGGTCTGTATGAAAGGTCCACCCACACGAGCTCACTGCATCCTCCCATTCTCCCATGAAAGCTCTTGCAATAAATAAATTTGTTAGTCTTTAAATGCCACAGGACTCCTTGTTTGTTTTGCTGCACTAGACTAACATGGCTGCCCTTTGGAACTTGTCTACATCTTAAACATGATTTTTTTTCTTTAAGGTCTTTCTCTCAATTGAGCTCAATTTCTATTGGTTGTCTGTGCCATGATCAAATTATTTTTGTCAAGAAGCACTTTTAAATCATGTTAAATACTTCAGGAAATATAGTTTCAAGTATTGTTAAAAGTGAAAATTGGGGATGAATGGAGTCTGAAGGGTATTTCATAGGTCACTAGTCTTTCAAGCATGGCAGCACCTGGCTCCACTGCCCCAGCGGGCGATGCCGTGCCTCCATCTGGACTGCTGAGGACATCCAGTGCCTCCTCAGCATCTGGAGGAGGGAGGACATCCTGTCCCAGTTCTAGCCTAGCCACCGGAACAGGGACATGTACATGGACATTGCCGCAGAGATGTCCACGCAGGGCCATGAGCGCATCACCAAGCAGGTGCACTTGAAAATAAAGGCCCTCAGGCAGAACCATGCCCAGACCAGGGAGGCACAGGAGCTCCAGGGGGCAGGTAGTACTGCTACCTGCCCTTTCTATGACGAGTTCCATGCCTTCCCGGGGCTGGAGCCCAGTGGCCTGCCAGCTCGGCCTGTGAACACCGGCCAGCGCCCGAGCTCATCCTCCGGCCCTGAGGCAGCAGACAACAAGTCCAAGGTGTCCCTAGATGTCGGGCAGCCTCCTGCCACACCGCCACCAGCAGCAGAGGCCACACCAGGGAGCCCCAAGCTGTTCCCTGCCCCACAGGAGGAGAAGAGCAGCGCAGAGGAGCAGGGGCCTGAGACCATCCCGGCCCCTGGGGAGTCTGAGCCGGACACAGGGACATCGCCCCAGACCTCTGAAGCCCCTGTGGGTGAGTCCTCCTCTCCCACAGAAGCACGCAGGGCGGGGCCTGTCCCATGTCACAGGCAGTGAGGGGGTACAGGGCCGGGCACTGGGGCAGGTAAGGCACAGGGTTGGTGGGTGCAGAGGCCCTCCCATGGGCACGGGTACCCGAGAGACAGGTGGTACCAGGGTCAGAGGCCCCTGTGTGCCTGGGGTTGGTTAACAGGGGCTGGGTGTCAAAGATGCAGCCGCATCTTGGGCAGGGGGCAGAGCATGCAGGCCACACCACTGGCAAGTGGTCTTGGGAGACTCCCTAGAGCAAGGTGTGGGTGAGTCCCGCTCACCACTGTGGGCACCACTAGCATGTGTGCCTCCAGGGAACGGTTACCAGATGTCAGGCAAAAGGAGAACATGGTCTCCTTTTATACCTTTGTGTTCTTCTTTTTATCTTCACATTCTTTGGCAGGCATTTTAAAATACAGGATTTTGTCAGGCTTAGTACTTATAGGGGTTGAAGTATCCTGGAATGCCATAAAGTAGTTATTTTTAAGGGAAAGTACTCCAGGGCCCCCTGAAAACCGAAGAATATTACATTCATACTACATTTTCTCCCATGTGTCCTCCAATGTCCTCCTTTTCGTACTTCCCTGTCCTCCTTTCCAGGCTTTGGGATCTGGTAGCCCTACCCCAGGGCAATGTCCCAGAGGATCCTGAGCCCTGCTGACAGTCAGGGCAGAGGTGTGTGCTGCAGACAGGCTGCACACAGACAAGGCCAGCAGGCAGCAGGGGCCAACCGTGTTTTCCGCATCCCTGCAGCAGGTCGCCCAGCTGCCCACCATGCACCATCACCAAGCCCACGCAGCAGCCCAAGACCACAATGGAGGAGGAGGAGGAGGAGGGCCCCCCAGATGCGCGGGGAGATTCTTGAGAGCCTGGACAAGCTGGGCCAGCAGACAAAGGCGTCGACCCAGGCATGGCACCAAAACCAAGCCAGGTGGCAGCTGAGGATGACCATGTGTTCACCGCACTGGAGCAGTAGGTGCAGGCCATCAAGCGCCTCTGTGACTGCCTGCCCACCGCTGTTGAGGACTTGGCAGGCAGCGTCCGCCAGCTGGTGGAGTGCATGGCCCCTCCAGCTGCTGCAGGAGGTCCTCTGCCTGGCCTTCCCTGGAGGCGACCTCGGACCCAGGGTGGCCATCAGCAGGGGCAGGGAACACCACCACCCCCGGACCCTCCACAGGCCCCTCCTAAGAACTCCCCTGCCACCCAGACTCCCCCACCCCCTTCCCCAGTCTCCCCTTTCCAAGTTGGAGGCCCTCCCACCCAGACTACCCCACATTTCCCCATCCCCTAACCCTCCCCAGCCCTTCCCTGCCCCAACCCCTGTTTTGTTAAATAAATAGTTTGAAACACATAATTTTGGTTGTGAGTGGTTTTATTGGGGGTAGTTCACAGTGCGGGTGGATGGGTGGGGGCCGGCTGTGGGCAAATGGGGGACAGGGTGGTGTGGGGCAGGGCAGGCCTGGCCCTTAGAGTTCCTCCATGGCAAAGGTGTTCATCAGTGCGTCCCGAACTGTCACAGCTCTCTCTGATGACTGCTCCCGTGGGGGGCACAGGTCTGGGTTGCTCATAGTCATCGGCGAGGAGTTGTGCCTCAGCTTCCCAGGCAGCAGCAACAGTCTCGCCCCACAGCTCACAGAAGTTGTGCAGGGCCATGCACACACTGAGGACCTGCGAGATTGTCTTCTCCCCAAAGTGGAGGCGTGTAAGGAGGCACCTCCAACGTGCCTTCAGGCAGCCAAATGCCTGCTCGACCACCTGGTGGCAGTGGCTCAGCTAGTGGTTGAAAAGCTGCCTGCGGGGATCAAGGGGCCCTGCATATGGTTGCATGAGCCATGGGTGGAGGGGATATGCCGTGTTGGCAACAATGAAGATGGGCACCTCTACTCCCCCAACATTGATGTTATGAGGGGGGAAGAAGGTGCCCGCCTCCATGCCCTGGTACAGGGCAGAGTTATGGAGGACCCTGGCATCAGGGACCCTCCCTGGCCATCCCATGTAACAGTTTTGAAAAATGCCTCGGTGGTCGACAAGGGCCTGCAGGATGATAGAGTAGTATCCTTTGCAATTTCTGTACTCTGCGGCTCTGTGCTGTGGGGTTTGCATGGGGATGTGCATCACGTCCAGGATCTCTGCACAGTTGGGAAAGCCTAGTGCAGCCATGCCGGCAATGGTGTTCTGCAGCTCCCCTTGGGTGACCAGGCGTTGCAGCAGGCTCTGGTGACCTCCAAAAGAATGTTCCCAGTGGTGGAACTCCCGATTCTGAACAGATGCACCACAGACCTGTGTGACTCCAGAGTGGCCATCTTCCACAGAGCAATGGCCACTCCTTTGTCCACAGAGATAGCAGGTCTCATGGTGGTGTCCATTCGGCGCAGCAGTGGGGCAAGTTCTGCGTCCAGGAGGTTGAAGCTGGCCCTGGTCATACGGAAATTCCTCCGCCACTGGGTGTCCCCCCAGGTTCGGAGCACTACCCACTCCCACCAGTCTGGGCTGGTCTCCCGGGCACAGACCTGGCAAGGCACAGAAGGGGCCAGGGGAAGTAGCTCTGCTCTGCAGTCCAGATGGATGATAGCCTGGGGCACAGGCTGGTCACCATCAGGGTCTGCAAGCAGAGTGTCCCACATCAGCAGGACATTCTGCAGGTAGGCAAAGGGTCTATTTGTTGCACAGAACTGGCTAGGCAGCCGGACAGAGTCCTTGTCTGCATTTCACAGTGCACTGCTAACCAGAATGGACAGGGAAGTGAGGTCGGTGCCAGCTTTTATACAATTAGCTGGCAACATGGCTGCTGACATGGCCCAGGGAGGGGGCCATGTTGCCTCACCTCCCATGGTGCCCTTCCCCTAAAGCGAAATAGCAAGTCCTGTATTTAGACATGCTTTTCGATTGGGGCTTTTCCCTTATTTCAAATTGATTTTTGGTTATTTCAAATTAACTCGTTTCAAAATAAGGGCTTTATTTCGAAACAACTTGTTTCAAAATAACTTATTTTGAAACAACGCCCTGCGTGTGGACATAGCCTAACAGACTTATTTGGGCATAAGCCTTCGTGGGCTTCAACCCACTTTGTCAGATGCATGAAGTGGAAAGTACAGTTGAGAAGTATATATACACATGCCAGGGTGGAGGAGGGCAAGGGTTAGCAAAGTCAGTTCGGAAAGCAGATGGGGCCCATTCTCACCAGTTGATCAAAGGGAGAGAAGGTGTGAAAAAATGAATCACTTTTTGTAATGTGTTAACCTTTCCAAATTCCTCTTCAGACCCAGTCTGATTGTGTCAAACTTGCAAATTAGGTCCAAGTCTGCATTTTCACACTGAAGACTGTTTTTGAAGATTCTTTGTTGAAGGATGGCAACTTTAACATCTGCTACTGAATGACTTATTAAGACACACATGCTACTTTCTCTCATAGGGACTTTATTCTCATTTTTGCTTCTTGTATTCACACATTTAAACTAAGTCATTTTATTGTACTGAAAATATGTGTTTGAATATTTTTGTATAGAAATGCCAAAACAGGGTTAGGAGATAAAGTTATACTTTTTAGCACTAGAAGAAGGAGTAAGAGCAAAATTACAAGACTTAAGAAATTTAATATCTGGCCTTCAGTGTAGCCTGTTCTTTTTTTTTTTTTTTGAGGGGGGAAGAATCCTGCAAAATCCCCATTTTCATTCTGGTGTGCATTTATACAATGGTGATTAAGAAAGGATTTATATTTTCATCTAAAATAGGATGTTTGCTGGTATTCACATGGTCAAGAACAAATAGTGGTGCTGCTTATTAAAGCAGCATGTGGTTTCCAAAGAGGATAAATGTGATCAGGACAACCACCAAGAGAAAGGAAATCACAACTATTGTCCCATTATAACTGATTTCCTAATTAAAATATACAGATAAAAATGTATGCGCAGTATTACTGAGCTCAGCTGACTCCATTGTCAGTCTAGAGTTCAGAGACATCCTCCTTTATCTCCTCTGCAACTCCATTCAGGATAGAACTAAATCAGGAGCACCACTGACCCTGGAAAAGACCTGGGGGCTCAGCACACCGGGTCTTGGGGCTCACGTGCTACCAATGCAAGCACCACAATGGGCAGCCTGGTGGCAGACCTGGGGCTCAGGCCCTGGGACTCGGGGCTTGAGCCCTCTAAGCCCCGTGCCAGTGACACCCCTGAACTAAATACAAAGTAGAGAGGCAGAATGTTAGACTCAAAAAAACATTTAAGTTTGTTTCACACATTGCTAAGTCCTACTTTACTGAGGTAATGAATGAAATGGAGGAAGAAGTATCTTCATAGTCCATTGTATTAAATATAAAAGTTATCTGTATATATTTTAGGCCAGAACTATACTGTATTTAATCTCTCTAGAAGTGATAGGGATAGGGATAGGGAACTGTTAAAAACTTCCAAAACTATATCAGAAAATAAACCAGACAAGAATGGACTTTTGGAACAAACAGCATTATGTGGTTTGCCTTGCAATGTCTAGGGAGAAGGTGGATGCTAACTTCCCACCTCTGATTATGCAAAAACCCAGCCTTTAGAGCCTCAGCTATTAGGATTAGGCTTTCACCTGCATTAATGATCTGGATGATGGGATAGATTGCACACTTAGTAAGTTTGTGGATGACACCAAGATGGGAGGAACAGCAGACAAGCTGGAGGGCAGGGACAGGCTTCAGGGAGACCTAGACAAATTGGAGCAGTGGGCCAATAGAAATCTCATGAGGTTCAACAAGGACAAGTGCAAAGTCCTGCACTTGGGATGGAAAAACCCAGTGCACTGCTACGGGCTGGGGAGCGATCATCTAAGTAGCAGCACTGTAGGAAAGGACCTGGGGTCATGGTGGATGGGAAGCTGGATTTGAGTCAACAGTGTGCTCTTGCTGTCAAAAAGGCCAATGGCATACTGGGCTGCATCAGAAGAAGTGTTGCCAACAGATCGAGGGATGTGATTTTTCCCTTGTGTTCAGCACTGGTAAGGCCGCATCTGGAATATCATGTCCAATTTTGGGCTCCTCACTGCAAAAAGGATGTGAACAAATTAGAAAGAGTCCAGCAGAGGTCAACAAAAATGATCAAGGGGCTGGAGCACAAGATCTATGAAGGACTGAAGGAACTTGGTTTATTTAGCCTCCAGAAGAGAAGACTGAGGGGGGATTTGATAGCAATCTTCAAGTACTTGAAGGGATGCTCCAAGGAGGACTGAGCTCGGCTGTTCTCAGTGGTAACAGAGAACAGAACAAGGAGCAATGGTTTCAAGTTGCAGCTGGGGCGGTCAAGGGTGGATATTAGGAAAACTTTCTTACTAGGAGAGTTGTGAAGCATTGGAATGGGCTACCTAGGGAAGCAGTAGAATCTCTATCTTTGGAGATATTTATGGCTCGGTTAGACAAAAACCTGGCTGGGATAATTTAGTAAGAGTAGTCCTATTATCTGAAAAGGCCCAAGCTATCTGAAAAGAACGAATGGTTGTTTTAGTTCACAGTCTGAGAAAAATAATGGTTTTGTGAGTTTTAATGGGCTGATATATGGAGCTAGAGACCTCTGGAAAGTTTTTTAGAACATGTGTAAGTACCATTTGTTTTCTCTGTGATGCTTTCACCTTAAAAATAAGTGGGTGCTTGTTCAGACAGGATTCTGCAGTAATTTAAAACTGTTAACTGTTTCTATGTTTATAGTCTTCAAAGAGAGAGAGAGAGCACAGCCTTTTGACAGGTTTGGCTTGCTGGAAATATAAATGTCAGTAGGAAGCTCCACAGTCTGGAAAAACTCTGGTCAGGAAAGAGATGACTGAGGAACTAAGAGCCCTTCAGGGACCAAAGAGAAAGATTACAGATTCAGCTGTCCTGAAGTGTGACAACAGGACCAAACCCTAGGGAAATGGTCTGTAATGATGTAATATCACAGTTATATCTTGTAGTGCAGAGAATTTATTGAGGAAAATGTCATATCAATGAAGCTTCACCATGTATGTATCTGTTGAAAGTCTTTACTATAATGACTGTGTGGCTAGAACATGTGCAATCAGATCTTGACCAGATAGGCAGTATGGCCCATTGGACAGAATTCTTGGCTGGGGCTCAGGAGTCAAATTTTGCTCCTTGCTCTGCTGTTGGCCTACTGGCAAGTCACATTGCCTCAGTTTCTCCATCTGTAAAATGGGAACAAAACTGACCACTTTTTTAAGCATTTTGAGCTCTGCTGATGAACAATGTAAAGACAGGCCTAATCCTAAAGATTCTATGTCATTATAAACTTGCTGTGCAATAAAGGTCCACTGAAACAGTCAGTCAAATAATCACCGAAAGTTTTACATTCCTAACTGTTCTGCTGCATTAGCCACTTATTCTGCATGTATGACAGTGTCATTGCACAGCACTCATATTGTGTTATCCATATAGAAAATACTATGCAATTGATGGCCAATTAATCCTCACAACACCCTTGAGACAAAGTATGACTTCCATTTTACCACTGACTTATTTGAGTGTTTAAGGTGCATTTTTAATGAACTGTAATTTTGAATCAACAACTTAAAATTAATGAGTTTGGTTTGCTAGAAATACTGAGCACTTGGAACTTACGTACACTTGGATTTGACCACTCATACTTATAGGCCATTTTTTGAAAATGTTGCTGTAAGTACGTCTTTACTAAGCTGAAGAACAGGCAAAACTGAGATTAGGATAATCAATTTACTAGACAGCATTGATTCTGTATGGTATCAGCATTTCTACAAGTGTAAAAGATCTGTACTAGAAAAGATAAATATATACATGTAATCATAAGAAACTTACATGTAAATTTGCATGTAAACATAAAGAAACAGAGAAATTTAGTGCTAGAATACTCACATATATCCTAAAATACTGTAGACACAATCTGGAGTTCATCTGGTGAGGTTAGATATACATCTGTCAACTGTCGGTAAAGTTTCACAGGACTCTACCCCTCTGAAAATCGTCTACTGAGGTTGGGACTACCACCTTAGCTCTATGACAGTGGAAAACCTTATCTTCTGGATATTCTCTAGTAGGCATTGCCAACATAGTGAAAAAGTGCCATAATGCAGAGAAGCCTCAAGTCCTGATGATGGAAAAATATTCAGTCTAGGTACACTAATAAAATGATATTTTTCCTTTTAAAGGAAATTCTCTATGATACCTTAACTAACATTTAATCTAAGTTCAACAGTTATTTCACTGGATTTATGGATCATAAGATCTTTGACCATTTTCCATGGAAATGAGTGATTTCATTTCCCTTGACTCACTAGATAGGCTTTTGAGTTTGAGCAGCCCTTATCTCTTTTAAAATGAATGTCACTTTCAGTAAATATTTTTCAGCAATTGGATGATCAGGAGAGGTTCCAAGATCATTTTGACTATCAATGTAACAAATGTGGTTGCACTGAGTTGTATTAACTCCATTGTCAGGCCAGCCAATTGTCTGCTGGATATATGAGCCTGCTAATTTTGCCACTCTTCCATTTGTTTTTAGCATGAACTGAAAAAGATGCATATGGCAGGTCAAGCTAATTAAGGAAAGGGAAGTCTGTTAATGAATTACTTCTGATTCACAAAATAGATTAATATAAAAGCTAATTTTATTCCATTGAAATTGCTTATTTCCAAACAGTTAGGAAGATGCACAGACTACATTGTGTTCAACATTCCAGAAAGACTAATCTCTAAATATTGTGACATTGGACAAGGCATTTAGTGTCTCAGAGTCTTAGTTCCTCTGTTGTAAAATAAGAGTAATACTGTTTTCTTTGTATGTCTTATTTATGTAGAGTGTAAGCTCTTGATCTCTGAGTGTATGTTTGTTTATTCAGTGTTTAGAAACCTTGCCCTCTAAGCACTACCATAAAACTAAATAATAAATAATTCCAAAACCTTCTGCATGCTGTTGGGTCTATATTGGCTGATTTTTCCAGTATAGAGGCAGCCAGAGAAACTCTGATGAAGTTTGCATTTGGTCATTAAGAAATAAAAAGAAAAAGTAAAAATGGGCACTCATCTGAAGGGAGTTCCATACATGGAGTCTCTCAACCAAGAAAGCCCTCTGGAAGTTTGTCAAGAGAACCAGAAGCCTAGGTTATTAATTTATTTTCAAAATTACAGTAAATGGGATGAGTAAAACACATTCAAGTTTTCCACATCATGGGGATATTTTTTGTTAGTACAATAAAATTCCAATAATTCTCCTTACTCTTCTGAAGAAGTTTCAGATTATGACTTTGTGAACTTATAGTTTGCTAGTAATGTGTTATATTTTGTAATAGGAGGGCTCATGTACAAATTTAAGTATGATTTCCTTTTCCTCCAACTGACCATAGATTAAATGATGGAGATTCCTTTCTTCAGCACTGGTGTTGAAATATTTCTTCTTTTTTAAATGGTTTCTTTTGGTAGGGACAGGTTGGTACTTAGAATCATAGAGTTGGAAGGGACCTCATGAAAGTAGGACCACTCCCACTATATCATTTCAGCCAGGGTTTTCTTTAACTGGGACTTAAATGTTTCCAAAGATGGGAGATTCCACCACCCTAGGTAACCCATCCCAATGCTTCACCACCATCCTAGTGAGAAAGTTTTTCCTAATATCCAACCTTGACCTCCCCAGCGGCAGCTTGAAACTATTGCTCCTTGTTTTGTCCTCTGTTACTAATAAAAACAGCCTAGCTCCTTCCTCTTTGAAGCACCCCTTCAAGTAGTTGAGGGTTGCTATCAAAACCTCCCCTCAGACTTCTCTTCTGCACACTAAATAAGCCTAGTTCATTCAGTATCCCCTTGTAAGTCATGTGCCCCAAACCCCTAATCATTTTTGTTGCTATCCACTGGACTCTTTCTAATTTGTCAACATCCTTTCAGAAGTGTGGAGCCCAAAACTGGACACAGTATTCCAGATGTGGCCTCACCAGTGCCCAATAGTGCGGACTAATAGCATCCCTCAATCTGTTGGCAACACTCCTACTGATGCAGCCCAATACGCCATACCTTTTTGGCAACTAGAGCACATTGTTGGCTCATATCCAACTTCCCATCCAAAATAACCCCCAGGTCCTTTGCTACAGTGCTGCTACTTAGCTGATTGCTCCCCAGCCTGTAGCAGTATATGGGATTTTTCTGTCCTAAGTGCAGAACTTTGCACTTGTCCTTGTTGAACCTCATGAAATTTCATTTCACCCAGTGCTCCAATTCGCCTAGGTCTCCCTGAATCCTGTCTTGCCCACCAGCATGTTACCATTCTCCCCAGCTTGGTGTCATCTGCAAATTTACTGAGCGTGCAATCTATCCCATCATCCAGATCGTTAAAGAAGATGTTGAACAGAACTGGCCTCAGGACTGAGCCTTGGGGCATTCCACTAGTTACTGGGTACCAGCTAGCCATTGAGCCATTGATCTCTACCTGCTGAGCCCAGTGATCTAGTCAATTTCCAAAGGGATAGCCATGTTAGCCTAGTCCAGCAAAAAAAAACCAAGGACTCATGTGGCACTTAAGGACTAATAGATTTATTTTTCACATGAGCTTTCGTGGGAGAAAATCCCTGTGGGATTTTTCATGTGAAAAATAAATCTGTTACTCTTTAAGTGCCACACAACTCCTTGTTTTTTTTTTTTCCTAGTGATCTAGCCAGCTTCCTATCTATCTTACAGTCCATTCATCCAAACCATTCTTCCTTAACTTGCTGACAAGAATACTGTGGAAAACCATATCAAAAGTTTTGCTAAAGTCAAGGTATATCACATAGATGTCTATTCCCACACCCACATATCCCATATCATCATGAAAGGCAATCAGGTTGGTCGAGAATGATTTGGACTTGGTGAATCCATGATGACTGTTCCTGATTGCTCTATTTTCCTCCAAGTGTTTCAGAATGGATTCTTTGAGGATCTGTTCCATGATTTTTGCAGGGACTGAGGTGAGGCTGATTGGTCTATAGTTCCCTGGGTCCTCCTTTTTCCCTTTCTTGAAGATAGGCATTATATTTGTCTTTTTGAATCATCCAGGACCTCCACTGTTTGCCACAAGTTTTCAAAGATAGTGGCTAGCGGCTCTGCAGTCATATCAGCCAACTCCCTCAGCACCCTAGGATGCAGTTCATCTGGCCCCATATACTTGTGCACATCCATCTTCTCTAAGTAGTTGTTATTTAATCTATTATGACAAGCAAATTATATTTTAAAAGATGGAAAGGTAAAGGAAACTATGCAAAGACAATGCTTGGACCACACTGTGGCATAAGTAACTAGATAGTAGCTTGATAAAGTTCCCCTAATGCTTCATGGAAATTACTGGCCACAGATCATTATGGGACATGTATGAAATAGGTTCCCCAACTACCTACCAAATTCCCATGGGCAGTACTTTTTTTGCAACAGTGTGCGGGGTACAGAGTACCAGCATCTTTTTTGTTGACCCCATTGCTCAGTTGAGGGGGCAGAGTCAGCAGAGGATAGAAAAGTACCAGAACCCTTTTTTTTTTACACTATTTATTTATTACAATAAAAGCACTGCTCATGAGGCACAGCAGTAGAATCTCCAGTGGATTTTTTTTTTCCCCGTGCAAGTGTTCCAGTTTTAGGGCCTATAGCTTTTTCTAATTAGAAGTGAAAATTCTAGGCAGACAAATGCTGTTCATGAAAAATTGTGTTAATTTGAAATGAGATAGAGAAATTTAATTAAAAAATTTTGACAAATACTGCTGATGATCTCAACTTCTGAACCATAAATCCTGAAAATACTAATCTGCCCCTAAAATAGTGGGATAAAGACTGCTTTCTCAGGCACCACCCTCCCAAATACAGGAAGTCTTTTAGTCTACAGAAATTAAGTTGGGTTACATTTGATCTCTTCTTCATACTGTGTTCAGAGCTAAATGAGAATGAAAAAGATGTATATGAGTTACTATGTGTGAAAAATGGGGGCAATGACACCCAGTTTTCAATTTGCTAGTCAAAGAATGACAGTAAGAATGCTTTTGTAACCATGAATAGTTAAGATTAGTACTCATTTTCATCCTATACAGAATACATAGGACTCTTAGGCTGTGTTCCCACACAGCCAGTTATTTCGATACAGTTGTTTCAGAACAACCATATATCGAAATAACATTTATTTTGAAACAACTTATTTCAAATTAACAAATGTTAATTCGAAATAAGGAAAAAAGCCGGAATGGAAATAGCAATTCCGGACAACAGTTATTTCGAAACGACTCACCATCGTTTCGAAACAACACGTTCGCACGGCGTTGTTTCAAAACAACCATTGCGAAACAACGTTGTTTCGCCCACAGATTAGGTTTAACTTGTTTTGAAACAACTCGGTTGTTTCGGAACAACAGGAACCGTTGTTCCGAAATAACCGTGTGTCGTGTGAACAGCCAAAACCTTATTTCGAAACAACCTTAGGGTATGTTCACACACTTTGATATGGTTTTCCACCTAATATATCTAATTTCAGACAATTTAGGATTACTCTGTGGCTGTTAAAGTAGATAAACATACACAAATACACTTTCATCATAACATCTGTAGGGATGGGTACAGCATAAGACAGAAACATCTAATTGGTTAAGCTATATGAAAGGAGATTTGGGGGGGCTGAGAATGCACTGTATTTGGCAAGCTACTGGGAATCTGGGTTTATTACCTATCTAAATAATATAAAAATCATCCTGTAGCATTGATAATCAGTGAACTATAGCATTATCTGGACTGAGAGGAATTCTTAACTCATGGAGTGAAGGCTAGCAGTGTGAAACAACATATATTAACCTTTAATATTCTGGTCACAGCTAACCCACAAATAAAATCGTATTGAATAAGCAAGAGTCTTTACTAGAGTGTGAGCCCTCCCAGTATTTTGGTGCTGGTGTGTTTGCTAGTGACATCTGCATAAACTAAGGATGTAAGCTGCTAAGCATTTAAATGGTGAGCAGCAAACTTACCATTTAATGATTGAATGAAATGTTTAATTAAACTCCTGTGGAATGCCCCATCTCCAAGGTCTGAGTTAGACTGCAGTCACAGAGGTACTTCTCCCCTTTCCTCTCCTCCTCCATCCCAGCTGAGAATCAAGTTGCTGTCACCCAAGGACTTCAATAACTCAGACATAAGTTAGAGATTTATTACAGGAGTTGGTGGGAGGTTCTGTGTCCTGCACTGCACATGTGGGTCCCTTCTGATCTTAGAGTCTGAGTCTGAGTTCTGCCTGATCCCGGCAACATTTAATGGTTCAAATGTTCTATTTTTAGAGATTTAAGTGGACAACTCAAATAAATTTTTACATCCCTACTATAAACAGGATAGCTTTATTTTTTCTTCCATTGGTCTTTGCGGATTGTCTGAACCCTTACTTTATCTTCTTCATCCTGGGCTTGCGTCCAACTTTGACAGTAAGCTAAACTTTGACATTATCTTCGACAGAATTCTTACACTTGTTCACCAAGCTGAGGCTACAAGAGATCAGCATCCTGTCACATGCTTTCAGAGAAGCTTGACTATAAAAAGAGTGCTTCACAGAATCATAGGACTGAAAAGGACCTCATGACCTCAGCTGGTCGAGTTCCCCCCAGTTTGAAAAATATGGAAGCTTTCCTAGGAAATGTAGATTCCTACAGACTAGGTCCTGCCATGTTGTGGGGATTTCCCCCTTCCAAATTCCTGACCAAGACTTTCAGAACAAAATGTGATCCTTGATAATTCAGCATATTATGGAGTAAGCCTGGAGAGCTCAGTCAGTACTAGATTAATATCTGTTCAGTGAAGACAGGATTAATAAAGCTCATAGTTACATACATCCTTATAGATTCTAAGCCAAAACTTGGATTTAGAGTGATTCCACTACCTTACAAACAAGACTTTTTCAGTTTAGACCATCAGCAGTGGTTTCTATGCAATGCACCTACACGCCTTAAGGTCTGTAAAGAAACAGCTTAGCTTAACTAATTAAGGCACAAGGCCCAAAAAAGCTCTGTGTAAGTAGCTAGCCAAGAGTAACCCTAGATCATAAGATATCACAAAATAAAGTGCTGTAATGACTAAACTGCAGGAAGGTAATTAGAAGATGCTAATTCATACCAGCTTAGGATATTTTTAGTTAGGGAAGTCAACAGATATCTGACCACAAAAATGCCATGGTAACTAATTAATATATGCTAGTAAGATTTAGGTAAAGGAATTAGCAACATATGTGAGAAGGACACCTCAACCTTAAAAGGGCAAGGATATATAAATAAGGAAGAGAGGAGAAAGCCATGCTGATTATGCATATATGCATTAGGCATAGCTGCATCTGTATACTAATAATCACATAATAAGAGATGTATACGAGCCTGTGTGCTTTGGGAGGAAGAGATGCATCTTTTGGGAGATGCAAGCACGACACTGGTAATAGTGATGATGCTGAGGGGAGGGGGAGAGGGAGGGGAGGAAGATGATAATTAACACTCCAGGTTGTTTTGCAATGGATAGTTTATATGGATGAATAACTCATTCTGTATTATGTCTACCTGCCTTGCAGGCTTGATGTGTTTGTTAATCTGTTAACGAAAATATTATGAATTTAGCATCATTTCCTAAATATGAGTATTGCAACCATGCACACTGGGGCTCCCAAATAAACAGTAATTCTGATACTATTAGGCTTGATCTTGGGAAAACAACCTACCACATTTCAAAGTGCTAACTGTGGAATCAATCAGTAATATGGTGAATATACGATCAATAGATCAGGAGTACTGCACAGTCTCATGGCCCTTTCTGAAGCTATGTAAAACAATGTTCCAATTCCCATTTGTTTTTTCATACAGGAATATGGTGGCCACCACAGTCTTGAAAAACATGACTCCCCTTACATCCCCTCTGCAGGTACTGCTGCAGAAAACACTGACTCTGGCATGCTTCACATGCACACCTCTGAATGGAGTACACGTGTGCAACCACATCTCAAAAAATAGCAACGGTATAGATGAGCAACAAATTATTTTTCTTGGAGTGGTTTTACATGAGGTTGCACCATTCAGCTGACTCACAAGCTGTATTATTAGGAGGTGGGCTTTGAGCCCCTCTCTCTCTCTCATAGTTTGCACCAGAGCTTGGTGATGTAATAAGTGAAGGCATGTACAAAGAGACAAACTAGAAGCCCTACAATTGCCCAGGGTGGGGACATCCCTTAGTAAAGTTAATAAAGTGGATTGAGCTCTTCTTGATGGGGCTAATAGTTTTTGAGGAGGAGTTCTCTGCCCCATATTATGTCATGATACCAGAAGCAATCCATCTAGAAATTATCTGTGCTAAAACTTTTTGACTTTGCATTCTGTCAGCATACAAAACAGACAGCTGAGGAGGCAGCCAGGCTTCATCCTATCTAGATAGGCCAACGGCCACCCTACCTCCAAAGTGTGTGACTGCTCTTCATCCTTATTTGAACATGGCTTGGCAGAGAGGGGAAACAGTCTCATGCACAGCTAAGTCTGATTCAAATGTATTTAACTACAAATTTAGAATATGACTTACTGTACAAACTATTTTATCTTTGAAAAATAGTGTATATAAAGGTCTTGCCATCAAAGCCTGAAACTCATTCACTCTTCTGGTTGCTGTAATGGCAATGAGAGAGGACATCTTCTGACACAGGCAAAGGCAGGAACAAGTGGCTGGAGGCTCAAAAGGAGGATCCAACAAAGCAGCTCACAAAATGCCCATATCTTTAAGTCAAAGTCATTTGCTATGGTGGGCCAGATTTGACTTAAAATGTACTTCAAGTGGGCTGTACATACCATAAATCAAAATACCAGGGCCTGCACTCTCACAGCATCATGGAGCACTGTGTATGCAAGACTGCACACAGTACTGCAAGACCACACTCTTGCTCTCTGTTAGGGAGACAGTGTGGTTTCAGGGAGTGCAGTCGTGAGCTGGACAGAAGAGGTTCATAGGCCATATCTGGCCTGTAGGCTGCATGTTTGACTTCTCTATGGTTCTGTACTATGATAAAGCTAAACAAACTTTTTTAGAAATCTAGAGACCATGGCAATGGGGAGAGGAAAAAAATTACTTCCCCCAATAGGAAGATGGATATTTGAGATTGCTGCTAAGTGAATTTCAAGGAGCTTAGAGAAAGACCTGAAGATCTGAGATGTAACAAGTAACTTAAATTCTGAATTTTAGCTTCTGTTAGAAGCGTTCCTGGGAGAGTAGACCAGATTGAAAACAATGCTTCAGCTTCACCAGATAAGTTGTTATGATGGACTGCTTGCTACTAGAAAGCAATGCTGCCTGAACTCCTATTGAGCACCTTTCTTTTCTTGATCTAATCAGTCCCTAGTCATGCCATTGGTGCAAACTATTGGAACCTAGCTGCCACAGAGTCTCTAACAGAGCCTTATTAATTGGGACTTTACCCCCATGGAGGAGCTGCTGGGGAAATGTCAACAAGTTTGAGAGTGTTTTCTTGTTCAACCTTAGGTTCTACATCTATAGCCACAGCCACTCTCCTCAGAAGGTCTTCATGAGATTTAAAATCTTCTTCAACTAGAGAGGATGAATTCAGAATCAGTGAGTCCTCAGACAAAGAAATGTATACAAGAGCCAATCGCATCTCCTGTGGTAGGCCCAGCTCTTTCTGCAGTGAGTTCTCCTACAATACTGTTTGCATATGCTTTGAACCTAGGTGTTAGAACCAGCAGACCTAGGATATGGGACTATGGGGGTTTAGAGCTGTTGACATCTCTGCATCATGAGAGATGTAAGATAGTGAAGGAACCTGTGAGGTTAGACTCGGCAGAAAGTTCTCCTCTCAACAGGACCAGTGTCATAGTCTCTGACAGGCCTATCTCTCTGTTTCCCCGTGGCCCCAGGGGTTCTTAACCTTTTTTGGCCAGGACCAAGATTAAGTTTGGGAGTCAGCTTAGTGACCCATGCCCCCAGCCAGCCACCCCTCCCTCTGCTGTCAGTGAGTCAGCAGAAAGGGAAGGGTGATGATTCTCCAAGCTGTGCCATTCTCCCTCCACAGCCAACCTGGAGCAGCGTTCCTGGCTGCTCTGCCTGCCCCTGGCCGGCCGCCCCTCCACAGGGTGCAGAGAGCAGCCATTTTGGGGCTGCTGCTTTCAGGGGCAGGGCCCTGGAACAGCCTGTTCAGTGGAGTCCAGCCACTTTGCCCCAGTCCCTCCCCCTCCCCAGTGCTGAACGGACCCAGTCCAAATCATGGGGGTGAGGTGGCCTCTGCTCAGCACTGGGGGGCCAGGGGCAAAATGGCCAAACCCCACAAAATAGGCCTGCTCCAGGCCCCACCCCAAAAGCAGCAGCCCTGTGCTGGCCCCTCTCCGCACCCTGGGGAGGGGCAGCCAGGCAGGGGCAGGCAGGGCAGCCAGGAGTGCTGCTCCGGGTCAGCTAGAGAGAGAGGATGATGGGACTTGGGTAGTCACCCCCCTCTCCTTCCTGCTGCCTCACTGACAGTACAGGGAGGGTGGCATGGCCTCTGGCCCCAGCCACAGCCACTGCTGGGGGCCACAGTGCAGATGTCCTGCTGCCTCTGGCTCATGCAGAGGGAGGGTCATGGCGACCCACTCTAAATGGCATGTTGACCCATTTTTGGGTCATGATCCATAGATTAAGAACTCCTGACATAGACACTGAACTCTCAGGACCTCACTTGGTCTGACTCATATCTCCTGCTCTGACCACTCAGTTTGACCACCCACATGCTGGTTACAATAATAGGTGGCTCTGGAAGTTGCTTTGTTCAACTCTATGGTAACCGTCCCCTCAACTGGGATCAAGACCTCGGGGTAGAGGGTTCCAAAAAGGAACTATGAGAAAGCAGAAGGCATGGAGCCAGTAGGTCCTAGGCAATAACAATCTGTCTCTGCTGCTTGATTTGTCCTGTTTCTGGTATCAGTGCTCTCCTTCTGGGGGCAGCCTAGAAGACTTGCTAAACTGCTTTCATATAGGAGGGAATAGCAAAGTACTGGGAGGACTCCAAACCCAGTATGCAAGGAGCCACCTGAGTAGTCAGAGGGCATCAAGGGTGGCCTAATGAAGCCACTAGGTGGTCTGACTCATCTATGGTTCATTGTGAAAAGGTCAACATCTGTACCAAGTCAAGCATGGTAGTCAGAACTGCAAAAACATCCTGAGATGTTATGGATATGGCACCAGTGCCAGCATAAATGCTTGAGCAAGCGGTGTGTTACTTGAAGTGGTTTCCATTATATTCAGGATTTAGAGTTCAGTTCAATGGATCTTGGCACTTCCACTAAAAAAAATTATTCCAGCACCTGTAAGTGCTGGGAAAGACCTTGTAGCTGGTACCAAAAGTATAAGCTGTGGGTGATAATCATTCCTACAAAAGTTCCAGCATCAAGACAAGGAGTGCAAGGGAGGCTGATGACTTTACCAATACCAACATGAAATGTGCCAGCATCAAAGATGGTAACAGGACCAAGTCTTTGTCACATTTCTGAGCTGGTGCCGCTAACAGTCACTGCGTCAGAGGTGAGGAGAATGGGCTGAAATAGCAGGAGACGTCACTAATGCAATGAACTTCTGCACCACAGGAGAATCTATGACAGAGAGGCAAAGCAAATCCTTTGCTGCCTAATAAACTTGTTGAGTTGTTGGTACCAGTAAATGCTGGCACTGAAATTATGTTAGTAGGCATTGGACTGGATAACAGTTCTGCAAATGATACTGCAAGTGATGACAGTACCAAAATTTCCCACCCCAGTACCAGGGAGACATAGATACTGAAAGTGTCCCAGTAATAATCCAATTTTTTTTTTTTTTTAAAGAAAACTTGCCATAAGTGCTGCTGCACATCCTGGATCATAGCTTGGAGGTGGTTTCCTGTTTGGTTCATTGGTGCTCAGCATCCCCACTATAAATATTGTACCAACACCCCTGAAAGAGTCTGTTTTCAATTTTGAGTGGTTCTGGTCTGTCTTATGGGTTCTCTTTCAGGGAGATCCCAAAGGGTATGTCTACACTTACAATTTAGTTTGAATTAATGAGGATTA
This sequence comes from Podocnemis expansa, assembly GCA_007922195.1. NCBI lineage: Eukaryota > Metazoa > Chordata > Testudines > Podocnemididae > Podocnemis > Podocnemis expansa. Next base: position 31,345,763 of record ML682005.1, on the reverse strand, counting down.
ATTCAAACCAAATGCATGGCTATACTGGCTTTCATTACTTCAAACTAAGGAAGTTCGTTCAAAGTAATGAAGGCTTACTTCAAAGTTATAAAACCTTGCTTAACTTCAAAATAATGCTTAATTTGAACTTATTAGTTTGAATTAACCCAATGCAGCTGCGTTAATTCGAACTAACCATTAATTCAAATTAGCATGGTTTGACCTTCCCCTCCCAGGGTGCCTTCCTCTTTCTATGTATTGCTTGGAGGCATGGCCCTTCTCGGGTGCCGTGTTGCCACACTGCCCATGGTGCCGCCTTCCTTAGTCAAACTAGCAAGTCCTGTCCATGGACATGCTAGTTCAATTGGGGTTTCTAGTGGGGCCATGTTAATTTGAATTAATTTATGATCATTCAAATTAACCATAATTAGTTTGAAATAATTATATCAAAGTAAATTATTTTGAACTGACTTCTTAAATGTAGACATAACCAAAGAGAATAAATCAACTCCTCTTTCTCCACGAAGAAGAGTCTGAGTCCAGGAGTCAGTCAGAAACAATGGCATCCACACTACCAACCTGAAGTGAGTTTCACCACCTACTTAAGAGGTATTATATGATGCACAAATCTCTGGAAATCTGCACTTCTCCTTAATAGGTCCTTTAGTGAGGCAAAGAAGACAGCTTGTGTGGGAGGTCACTAGCAGATATTTTACACCAGGGGTTCTTAACTTTTTAGAGGTCCCTCACCCACTGTTCCCTCTAAGTTGTGCATGTGTGCACACACACAGGTTGTGAAACCCAAGTACAGAACAAAATAAAGTGAGCACAAAAAATTCAACAATGCGAATAGTAGCACACAGAAATTTTTTGCACACACAAAGAAATTTTTTGCACACAAAGCCTATGAAAAATTACGGGGAACATTGCCTTCACCCTGTGCAGTGATATATGGTAACCCCACATTGCCACAAAAAAACCCAATGGTTATCAATTTTGATTGTGCTTTTAGGTCATGTTTGAAGGATACTGGGTGGGCATTCTATGTTTATACATTACCCTCACACACCTTGGACTCTCCTCCTCTGCCCCTAGAGGGTGCAGGCACCCCAGATTAAGAACCCTTGCCCTACACAATGGGCAGTGATTAAAGCCTGCAATCACAGCATGCCAACTTTGTCTAGCAATGAAAATTATTAAAAACTTAAAATAAATTAGTATTCAGTAGGTAGTTTTCTATATCTGCTAAATATCTATTCACAGGTGAGGTAGAAGGCTAAAAATCTGTAACTACATAGAAGCAAAGCCCTAGACCAAAACACACAGAAGTTCCAAGTCAGGTCACAGGCAGGGAAAAGAAACTGAGGGGGGGTGAGATGGTGCTGCACCTAAGCGTGCAACTACTTGAATAATGTAGTATTTAGATTGCACTCTGAATCTTCTCAAGTACTGCCAGTCTCATGAACATCAGCACTTAATTGTTCCACAGCAGAATGGGTAGCTGAATAAAGAGCAATGAAACTGTTAACTTCATTCATTTATAAATCCATAAAAAGAAATATATCCAAAGTCAACAATCTAAAATCTGTTTTATGAAGTATCTATTCATCATTCTTGACCGAGCCTTGGGAAAAAATCATGTTTTCTGGCAATATGATCATCTTCAAGGCTTTTTACTGTGTGGGAGTGTGTGGTGCCTAATATATCTGATTTCAGACAATTTAGGATTACTTTGTGGCTGTTAAAGTAGATAAACCATAGTTTAAAGAGAAAAAGAAACTTGTGTGTGGCTTTCAGGACTTTAAAACAATAAAATCAACAAACACCACAGGAACAAACAAATTCTGGTATGCCTGTACCCTCTCTGATCTAGTCTAAGCTATGAAAAATATAAATTGCTGACAAGGAAAATCAGTGACTGATAAAGCTGAATCACCGCGGGACAGTTTTACAGTACTTATAGGTCAGAACAAATGTGCCTCAGTTCTCATAATTTCCATACTACTCATCATAGTTTAGCCCAGACTAGAGAAGATACGGGCGTATTTACATTTGTATTAGAATTTGTTTCTCCTGTGGTTTTTTGTTGTCGTTATTGTTGCTGTTGTTTTAAAGTCCTGAAAACCATACACAAGTCCCTTTTTCTGTTTAACCTACAGTATATCTACTTTATCAGTCACAAAATAATCCTAAACAGTTACGCTAACTTCTTGCCACTGTAACTATTGATTTTAATGAAGCTACACCAGCGTATAAACTGAGTTGTGTCTGTAGAGTTCAGCATGATAACAGACCAGGCTAAAGCATATAACTTTCAAATACAGAGTTAGTTCTTAGAAGATCAGAGGTGTAAATCAATTAATGCACTGTTTCTTTCTTTCATAAAGGTGGCTATGTCCACACTAGAGGGCTTAGTTAAACTGGTTTAACAGCTTAACTCGACTTAAAGTAGACCTTGTCAAGTCGACTTAGAGAGTGCACATTCAAAATGCCAGGAAACTGCCCACATCGACACCGCAGTTGCTAGGTTGCCCTAGGAGTGGTGCATAGTGGGGAGCTGGCCCACAGTGCACCACAGAAGTGCCCCTCTCTCCCAGCCACTTCTTTACAACAGGAAGTCAGTGACCACATCACCCTCCATATTGTGCATGGCAACATGGAGCCTGAGCAGGTCAGGGACCCCAATGTGCCCCAGGAATATGCCAGCACAGCACACTGCACCTCCATGCATTGGCCAGACTCCTCCAGCTCTGGAGCAGGTGGCACAGGGCAACTGCCAGTGAAGGGGCAAGCTACAGCAGCCTGACCCTCTTGCCCTCTCTGGGAACCGGTATGGACAGGGTGCCCTCCATGCACCCCCACACCTGGGCACAGGGAATCCAGCATTTATTGGTGGCACCAGATCATTCTCACCACCTGGGACGATCAACAGCGGCTGCAGAACCTGCAGATGAGGAAAAGAACCTCCCTCGAGCTGGTCACTGAGTTCAGTGACGTTCTGCAGCACACTGACACCCGGCTCCAACCCGCCCTGCCCGTGGACAAGCGAGTGGCTGTTGCCCTCTGGAAGATGGCAACCCCTGACTCCTACTACTCCATTGCCCACCAGTTTGATATTGGCAAGGCCACCTTGGGGGCCATCCTGAGGATGAGCCTCCTAAGCACCATTACCACCCCTACCTGCCCATTCCTGTCTCTGTGCCCCCTCTCACCCATCTCCCTCCTGTCCCCAACACAATAAAATGATTCACGAGACACAGGATAATGGTGTAATCGGTCTTTTATTTACAAGGGGGATGTAGGGGGAGCTGAGGAGGGTGTGAGGATGGGAGCTGGGGGGTTTGGGAATGAGGGGTGTTGGGGGTGCCTAGCAGCCTCAGGCCAGTGGGTCCTAGGCCTGCATCCAGAAACCCCAAGTCCTGGGCTTGGCGTGATGGGGACTGCTGCTGGGGTCTGAGGCAGGGGTTCCTTGGCTCGCTGAGAGCCCCAGGCCCATGCCACCAGGGACTCCAGGGCGCAGGTCTAGCACTCCATGAATTCGAGCAGGTGGTCCGACTGGGCCTGCTTGACCCTGCAGTGGTCATTCTTCTCCCTCTGCTGCTCTGGCCAGGCTCAGAGATCTGCCCTGGCACACTCCATGAGCTGTAAGTGGTCCTTGAGCATCTCCTCACTTGAGCGCACCCACTCCTCCTCCTGGTCCGGGCTTGACGCAGCATGGGAGTGGCTGGTCTCACAGGGTCTGCAGAAGAGACGCAAAGAACAAGAGTTTCTCCCATTGAGTAGTGCGGAGTACAGGCTGACAGCAGCTGTTGTCCCATGCCCATCCCCCTTCTTCCCACTCCCTGTCCTTTGGGACAAGAACCCCTTAGTATATGACACCATGCTCTGTTGCATAGGGTGGGTGCAGTGCCCAGGGTGGTGAGCCCCAGGCAGCCCTGCCTCAGGGGTCTCCTCTGAGACCACATGCCAGTGGTGTTGGGCACATGTTGTCCACCCTTGGCATTGTCACCTACAATGCCCCCACCCCATCTCCTGCTAGATCCCCACCCCACTGGGCTCTGAGTCCCACCCTGCCACATGGCACCCTGCCCCTGTGCCCTGATGGGAGGGCCTCTGTGGTCCCTATCTGGGACCCTGCCTGTCCCCAAGTCCTGTCCCACCCAGTCCCTGTCCCATCTACCTGCCTCACCATGCCCACAGGGTGGGAACACTCACCAGCAGATGAACCAGTGGTCTGGCGTGATGTACCCTTGCCTGGGTCTTTCTCGGGGGGGGGGAGCTCCCCCTTTGTCCCTAGCTTTGGCATCAGGGCAGGGAAAACCTCCGGGGTGGCACTGCCCAGGGCCCGTGCAGTGCCCTGTGCCGGGGTGCTGGTCTCCCCCCAGCTAAACACCTCATCGTCGTCCACTGAGCCCTCTTCCTGGTTGTTGTTGTGGGAGGCAGGCTCAGCAATGTCAAGGGTCCAGGCGGGCTGGGTGTCCTCCTCCTGGCGCAGGAAGCTGTGGAGCTCCCTGTAGTAGGGGCATGTGGCAGTGGCCGTCCCTGAGTGCTGCATGGACTCCCAGGCCTTATGGTAGCCCTGACAGAGGTCCTTAATGTTCACCCACACCTGCTGGGTGTCATGGGTGTGCCCTTCTCCACAAGGGCCTCAGAGATGGTCCAATACATCTCCTGGTTCCTCTGACTGCCCTGGAGCTGGCAGTGCATGGTTCATCCCTCCAAAGAGCCAGGAGATCTAGGATCTCCTGGTGGGTCCAGAATGGGGTCTGCTTCCTAGCCTGCCTGTCTCTGCCCTCAGACATGGTTTTCAGCACTGCTGGCATCCTAGCTAGCTCCGGCTGTGGTGCAGGGTGGGCTGGGCTTTATTCTGCCCGGGGATTGGCCAGGGCAGTCACTTCCTTGTTGCCAGGATGGTTTTCAATTGGCCTGAAGGCCAATTAAGTTGACTTAAGCCAAATCCCGGACTACACTGTCTTAAGTCAACTTTAATAGTGGGAGTTATTAATTCAACTTAAGCAAATCCTTAAGTCAACTTAATAAATTCTGAACATAGCCTAGGCTTTGCTTAAGTCGACTGAAGGCAGTTTAAGTTGACTTAGGACCCTAGTGTAGACATAGCCCTTGAGCTCTTTGCTACATTTTATGCTGTTCCCATGTTGTCTGACCACTTGATCAGTTTATAAGTAGACTTAGAGCTGCATAGGACCTTCAGTTCTATTTATAACTCCTAATACCACTCATTAGAATTTTATGGGGTCTCATGCAATAGATTGCTAGAGAGCACAAGGAATAAACTGTCTCACACAATACCAGGGCCAAAACTAGGAGTTTTGGCGTCTGGGGCAAGCAGCCTCAGACATATCCCCTGACCCAGCTCTGATCCAGCCTGGGGCCCAATCCATCCCCAACTGCTGCCGGCAGGCCGCAGGGATACGGTTCCATCCCTAGTTGCCCCCGGGAGGCAGTGGGGAGGCCCAGCAGTCACCGGCAGGTCACTGGGCCTCTCCACTGCCTCCCAGGGGAGGCTGGGGATGGATCTGCATCCCCATGGTATGCCAGCAGCCACTGAGGCTTCCTGCCACCTCCCGGGGGGTGACTGGGGATGGATCCCTGCAGCCTGCTGCTGGCCTCTGGGCCTCCCAGCCACCTCAGGGGGCAGCTGGGAATGGATCTGGGTCCCAATGGTGTGCCAGCAGCCACTTGGGCTCCCTTACTTGTCCACGGTGCTGGTGCAGTCCCTGGCCGGAGCTACACTGGACACCCATGGACAGGCTTCTCCCTGCCCCAGAGAATTCATCTGAGCAAGGCGGGAGATTTTAACGTCCTGAAGCTCCAGCCCCAGCCTGGTGCACAGAAAGGAATGTGCCTCTGGGGCCAGGTAGGGGCTGCAGCTCCTGGCATAGCAGCGCCCTCTAAAATTTAGCACCTGGAGTTTTGCTGCACTCATGCTGCTCTACTTACAGCCCTGCACAATACATTTCCCTCCTCCCCAATAGACAGAAAAACAAATGCTCAAAGATGTAAAATTTGTTGTCCTCAGTGATCAGTTTGTGCTCCGTAACATCTCACAGCTATTTATTTTTTCCTGTGTTTCTGTCACAGTTTGGCCCCTATCCTACAATTGAACTCACAGACAGACACAGACCCCTGATGACTTCAGTGGAATTCTGCAAAGATTCATCCACATGTATCCAACTGAAGAAGTAAGGCTTGTGTTAACAGGCTGGGAAGGTTTGCTACATTTTAAAAGTAGAAGAAATGCCTAAATCATGTGGCCCAAAAGATTGTGTTTATTTTTGCACAGCTATAAAACATCCCAAAATCAAAGCATATGGTATATTTTCCAAAGGCTGTTTAGTTAGATTCTCCAAACAGCATATTCTTTACATGTGCTATAAATTTAAAATCAGCCAAAAATACCATGAAATAAGGAGACAGCAACAAGTCAGAGGAAGAAAGTAATCAGATCATTCACTTCCGTTTTACATTCTGTGCCTAAGTCTTTCATTTAAATATTTTTGCTGTATTCCTTTCTTTATATCAGTGTAGCACTGTAAATCTACATTTATATTTAAGGAGTGCTATTATGTTTGTCACTCATCTGTTACCTAAATAAAAGCAGGAACACAATTTTCTTGTATGAAAACCGATGCTATGTCCTTAATTGTTCACAGGGGAAGGTTTTAATGTTTATTGTCTTTATTCCAACATAAAATCTGTAGAGCAGGTGATGGAATTCTTTTAAACTATCAGGCTATAAAATAATAGAACCTAGTGCAACATGCTGTCTTGTGTGATTACATGAAATCACAGGTACAATTCATTCACACTCCTGAACACAGTTAAAAATTGTAAAACGTAATAGCTTGAGCTCAGCATGGCTGTTAAAAAGGGTCACGATGTGAGCTTTTAAAAACCTTTTTAATGCAAAATATAGAGCAATAAAAGTTGTAAGATCTAGCAAGCTGGAAAAAGAAAAAAAAATATCCCACACTTGCTGCTGCTTACATTCCTTGAGGAGACAGAGAACATAGTCTATAAGACAGAGAGAACAATTTCCATGTGAGCTATACTTGGCACAACTTTTGCTGATTTGACCTCCTGCAGCACATCTAATAGATATTTGCTCATGGACCATGAGGAAATTGGTGATGTTCAGGATACGCAAGGGATGTGTATACTCTCCCCTTCCTCACAACAAGAACAAACCAACCCAATATTATACTACTTCTTTGAAGACAACCAGGGCATTGTTATGCAATGAAAAATTCCAAAGATCAGGTTTGCCTGAGGAAGGACTTCAGATTTAGGGGTAGCAATAACAAAAATCTTCAGTATATGGGTACTATTGGGTAAGAGGGACCACTGCATGTAACTGGTTGTGTTGGATCCTTTGAAGGGGCTAGAGGTCCTACACAGCACTGATCTACTTGGGCTAGGAGAAAGAGCAAAGGAGAAAGAAAGCAGGTATAATAAACTAGGAGGTGGCAGGTAAGGCATATATCTACACTGCAGCCATGATCTGAGGACTTCAGTAACTCAGTCATAGGTTAAGGGTCTATTACAGGAGTGAGTGGGAGAAGGTCTGTGGCCTTTGTTGTGCTGAAGGTCAGACTATATGGTCATAATGGTCCAGTATGACCTTCACTTCTATGAGCCCCTCAACATTGGTTATGCAGCTCAGTGAAAGGTAGCATACATGTTGCTGCTCAAATGGAGACTCAGGGTAGCTACACAAACTCAGGCCCAGAGACCTGGGTGGGCTTAAGCCCCCAAGCTGCAGTGTCTACACTGCTTCAATGTCCACATTGTTATTTTGGCACACAAACACACACTGAGCTGGCATTAGTCTGTGTACCCATTCGCAGTGGCAATGGAGACATACATTAAAATGTAAGCAGTCAGACCTTTAAAAATCAAAGGATGGAAGAGCAAGGTGCTGGAGGATCCCATGAAAATGGGGAGAAGTTGGCAGCGGGGAGCACTATCTGGGCAGAAGTGTACATGCAGGTGGTGTGTCTGGGGGTCCTTCATTAAAAATGAAGGGAGAAGGGCTGTACATAAGTAGATGTACATAAGCTCAGGAGAACAGGACTGTAATAAACACTGCTAGACTGTGCATGGCTATGAACACTTCAGATATTTCTGGAATGCATCCTGGGGGCACGTGAAGGCAAACTAGCCAAAAAGCAACACACCCAGCTAAGCCAAAGATCTATACTTTCTGGCCACCAAACCATGCACCTCACTAGGTTAGCCCATCTCAGCTTTCTGTGCACCACCACTGGGACAAAGGTATATCTAGATGGCTGCTGGAGCACATCTTGCAGCTCAGGTCAACAGATGGTCTGGGCTAGCACACTAAAAATATTTCTATAGACATTGCCTTGATGATTGGGCTCAGACTAAAGACTGGGTTGTGAGTCCATCCCCCCTCTCTAGGCTTTAGACCACAAACCAGATTGTCCATGTTGCTATTTTTCATGTGCTACCCTGCTCCTGGCTCACATGAGCCTGTTGACCTGGGCTGCAGGACTCAGTCCCAGCAATTATGTCTATGCTGCAATAAAACTCTTGCAGTGTGGTCACAGCTGGTCTGGGTCAACTGACTCAGGTTCATGGCACTATAAAGTTGTGGCATTGACACTTGAGCTCAGGCTGGAGTCTGGGCTCTGAAGCCCTCCCTGTTCATGAAGTCTCTTGGGCTCACTCAGGCTGGGGCCCTTCATGACATCTCTAGGCTGGAGCTTGGGCCTTGAGACCCCATGAAGGGAAGGGTTTCAGGCCTGGGCTCCACTAGGAGCCCAAAAGCCTATGCTGCAGTTTTATAACCCCACAGCCCAACTCCTTTAAGCAGAAGTCAGCTGACCTGGGATCTGAGACTCAGTTCTAGAAGTTTAACTACCATGTAGACATACCCTTCCATGCCTCAGGTGGTGTTTTGGGTACCTCCAGACATGGAAGAAAGGTTCAGTTTAAAAAAAAACCACACACTTCTATTGTTTTTGAATTCCCTGAAGTCCCCCATTTCTATATCAGCCAATTGATCTGTATCCATTCCATTACATAAATGGTCTCAAAACAGCTGTTGAGCCCCCAAACTGCAATGTTCACATTGTTATTTTTAGCATACTCACTCACACTGAGCTAGCATGAGTCTGTCTACTAATTTTTTTTTTTTGGCACAACCTTCTGGATCCACAAAAGCAAAAGGGTCTATTGCCTGATCCAATGAGAAATAGGTTCAGGCTCACTATTTCAGAACATCTACAAGCACTCAGAAGGGAAAGAGGGTTTTATACACAAGGAACAGGCAAGAACCAGAATGTGGCTCCCTTTTGAAAATTCTAAGAGAAAGTCTGTAGTTTAGTATGGGTACATCTACACTGCTGCTTTCGCTGGTATAACTTATGTCATTCAGGAGTGTGGAAAGAAAACCCTCCGGAATGACAAGAGTTACGCCAACAATTCCTGGTGGGGGCAGTGCTGTGTGAGAGAGAGAAGTTCTCCTACCAACATAGCTATCACCATTAATAAGCGTGGTGTAATTAGGCACTGCAGCTACACAAGAAATCTCATGGTGGTGCAGCTGCTTTTGTGAAGCAGTGTTGCTGAATGATCTCTAGTGTAAGCATGGCCTAAGAAGCCAAAAAAGTACACTGACTTAAGAGTGATGACCCTTGGAGGTGTGGAAGTTCTGGAAAACTTTTTACAAAGCCCTGGGGTGAGCAGAGCTTTGGGGAAGATGTGCTAATAAATGGTTTTTCAAGTATCATAAGGGGGAATGGTGTTTGGCTAATGATCAGCAGTATACAAATTCTAGGACAAAAAGGTAAGGGACTAGCAGAGCGAAGGAAGAGGACATAGGTTAAGAGAGAACAGGGGGAAGAGTTTTCCATTAAAAACAAACAAGCAAACAAAAAAACCAACAAAATTGTCAAGAGCACGTTGTTTCACAGGAATGTATGCACTGACAAAATGTGATGATTTTTATTTTGAGAAGGTAAGTGTTTAGACTTTATTAAATATTATTAAATCTATAAAATATTAAATTATTACACCAGTAGTAATATAATGTAGTATAAAAGTCAAAAGAAACTTGTTTTGAGATCAATAAAATGATTTGATGGTCATATATCAAAGACTTTAGTTATTTTCCTTTCACAGGAAATTTCTGGTTTGTTCCAATTAGGATTGAAAAAAAATCATAATGTTGAGATTTCCAGAGGAGTGGAAATTCTACTTTGTTACCAGTCCTATTGTTAGCCTGTAAGGATGGGCTGATGAGTGCAAGAAGGAATTTTCACAGGTGCTAAACTATTATCATAGGCTATATCTACGCTACAGGGCTCAGTTAAGTCAACTTAATAAGGTCTACTTAAAGTCGACTTCATTAAGTCGACCTAGTGAGGCCCCATTTGTTTAAGTCAACTTTATAAAGTTGACTTTAAATGGGTCCCCTGGCATAAGTCAACCTTATAAAGTTGACTTAAAGGTTCTACTGCACTAAGTCAACTTTATTGGGCACATTGCATTAAGTTGACTTAATAAAGTCAATTTAACCCTTAAAGTTGACTTTAAGGGCAGGAGTTAAATTGCCTTAAGCAACTCCTTAAGTTGACTTAATGAACTCCAAATGGGGCCAGGGAGTTGCTTAAATCAACTTAAGCCTCCGGTGTAGACATAGCCATAAGTAGTAAGAATGAGCAGCAACCTCACCACCTAAACCTAAAGATCTCACCACCTAATAAGCTAAATGTACAACTCCTCTGCAGTTTAGCTTTCCACAGCAGATTATTCACATATAAAGACCTGCAAACCATCAAGCCCCCCCCCCCAAAAGAAACACTCAACTATTTTTGCAACAAATTGAAAAGATAGATTACCATATTTATGTTTACTACTTGGAAAGCATTTAAGTAAAATGATAGTCATTACAATAAGTACTCACACTAAATAGACACAAGTTCATTAAAAGAATTCTATAAGAAATTAATTTTCCTCCTTTCCTGTGAATCTTCATATGCACAACTCCTCATTTTAAAAAAATTCTATTTAAAAAGTTACTTTTCAAATATGAAACTTTTATGTTTGTTTTGATGTGAAATTTTAACAAAGATTATAGTGACAGCCATCTTTAATTTATTGACAGAAGACAAGTAGAGTTAGGATTTCTAGTTTCTAAATGTAATGTATTAATAGTAATGCACAGAATTCAATGCATACAAATTTGTGATGTATTATACATATAAAGACATTTAAAAAAATGTTCACTTTAAAAAAGATTAGGTCCACATGACATTTTCTTTCTGACATTAATAGTAATGCACAGAATTCAATGCACACAAATTTGTGATGCATTCTACACAGAAAGACATTTTTAAATATTTTTTGATTTATGAAAGATTAGGTACACATGCATTGTTCTTGTTTTGAAACAAGAGACATTACTTCGAGATAGACGATTCAAATTAAAGTAGGTTTAAGCTGCTAAAGTGAAATGGTTATTTTGAAATAACGCCATTCAGATGTGTTATTTCAAAATAACCCTTATTTTGAGTTAACACTTTTGCCCTTCTCCTTCTCAGGAAGCCTTCCTTTTTCTATATATTGGGTGGGGGCATAGCCCATGGAGGGTCATGTTGCCTCACCTCCCATGGTCCCCCTCTCCTGATTCGAAATAGCAAGTGCTGTGTCTGGACTTGCTATTTTGATTTGGGGTTTTTGCTTATTTCAATTAAAGTTAATTTGAAATAATGATTTTATTTCAAATTAGCTTATTTTGAATTAACATTTTGAAATAAGCATCTACGTGTGGACATAGCCTTACACATTGGTTGCTCCTTTAGAAAGGGCATAGGAATCCATACTGAATTCTGCCTACCTCATTTGATAAAGGCTGTGTTCACACGCACAGGGTTATTTCGAAATAAGTTGTGTCGAAACGACTTGTTTCGAAACAACACCTTATTTCGAAATATCTTATTTCGAATTAACAAAATGTTAATTCGAAATAAGAAAAAAAGCGGGAAACGAAATAGCAAGTTCACTGTGTGAACATGCTATTTCGTTACCCCTGGGGGTGAGCCGCTGCTGGCTCACCCTGCAGCCCC
>ML682005.1:31282615-31328671 GCA_007922195.1 Podocnemis expansa | reverse complement strand
GAGGGTTCCCTGGCCAGGGTGCTGAGGATCCACTGTTGTTTCAGAACACTTTGTTCCGAAACAACATGTTCACACACCTTGTTTCGTCCCCAAATGGGGTTTAACTTGTTTTGAAACAACACAGTTGTTTCGAAACAAGGGCTTCCCCTTGTTTCAAAACAACGGTGCGTCGTGTGAACATGGTTTTTTTTGTTTCGAAACAACGAGGTTGTTTCGAAACAAAAGTGCCATGTGAACACAGCCAAAGTGTTTAACAACAATCAGAATTTTGGGCAATCAGGGTATGTAAAGTAAGTTTGAGGCTGGGAGTATAAAAGCTGGCTTTTGATTAATTAGGATGTAGCTGAAGATAGCAGCAATATAAGACACTCCTTTCCAACTAGTCTTCCCAACTAATACTTGAAATTAAATTGAGTTTTATGGTCTGTACATTGACTACAGTGAATATGGATGCTCTGTATCAGCAAAGCTAAACTAGAGGTAACAAGAACATACTGAACCAGTTTTGATACACTCAAGTTCAAGATCAGTCTAGTTATGGGGGTCTATCAAAAAGCTCAGAGTTTATATGCTTATGTAAATTATCCAAACCTATAAAGAGTCTGTAAATCCCTTGTCTCTTGTTCAATGTATTGCAGTCCTATCTGGGAGAGGGCCAGAAGCCTGCTTCCTCCTTCAGTCTTTTTGAACACTTTCTGGATGACTTTGTGGCTACTAGAGAAGGCCAATGCCCCCTGAATCATCTTTTGGAGAGAGACCTGAATGATCTTTTGGAGGGCAACAACAAGCTATTTAAACACACACACACACACACACACACACACACACACCAGCAGAGCACTTAGCTCCAGGTGCTAGCACTCTATTTGTGAATAGAATTGGAAGAAAAGGGGAGGGTTCCTCTCTCAGGAGCTCACACCTTAAAGCTTTTGAAAAGTTAAAAAAAAAAAGATAAAAATTATGGTGTGTAAAACTCACTTTTGGAGTTCTCTCATCAAACCTACAGTATGAAAGAAACTATATACCCAAAGGGAAAAGTGTGGTGGTGAACCATAAAGCAACTGATTAAAACAAAAGAAGATATGATCAAAATGAGCAAGTTGTTCTTAAAAGTGGGGAAAGGCTAATCAGTAAAGATGTCAGTAAGTCCATATTCAGAAATACACAGTTTTCATTATGTGGAATGGGAAATGGAAAACAGGCTGGAATCTACTGATAACTGCTTATTTTGGTTGGTTAAAAATAGCAAATGATTGTTTCTCAAAGTCTAGCTAATTGAGCTAAACTAATAACGTCCATTGTAGTTCTGAAAGTATATCAGATACAATATAGATGTCTGTATAGGCAGAAATGAAGTAGTTTAACCTTCTTCACAATCTTTGGAGGAAAAAGACTTCCATCATCATGGAGATTTTGGCCTAAGCTGCTGAAACTGAGGAAGCAAATAGGATGCAAATTTAAAACTATAAAGGTGTATTAGAAAATAAAAGTTTGTTTGCAGTAGGGATTTCAGAGACATATATATTTCCACAAGTAGGATAAAGAAAAAACAATGAGTATTGTCTTAAAGTCATGTAGGCAATGATCTAGGCCAAAATTCTCTTGTGATTCCTTGAGTTCTATGTAGTTTGAAAACCATGACCCAGAAAAAATGAAGTAGTGACTGCAGTGACAACTCACAGAATTTTCAGAGCACTTAATCCTCAAAGGATTTTGGATCGTTTGTTTCTGTGATGCAATTTTACACCATTGTTTTTGGGAAAGGGTTAATATACTATCTTTTCTTTTCTCTCATTTGAAATGGAGATGTGTATATATTTGTGAACTAGGTTTCAGTATCATTTCTGAAAGTTATATGAAGATGTGCAGTTGAGAGCTGCCTTTTAATCCCTACACCACTTGATGTGAATTGGGTAAAAGTTAAATGATCCATTTTGCAGTAGGATAAGCCAATAGAGAAATAGTAGGAGAGACTGAGGTCAGATGGATTTTCAATTCCTGAGTTGCAGTTCTAACAAGCAGAGTGTGGTCATCTCTGCTGCATGAAGTTGTGTACATAAAAGCCTTCACATTAAACTTCTAAACCAAGATTATCTAAAATGGGTGCCCAAAATAAGGACTGAGGAGCTCATTTAGGTGCTTAAGTCTTTGGTCTGACTTTCACAAGTAGTTTGCAATACTAGGAACTGCCAGATGATTATATTTTTGAAAATAAGCAGTTTATTTATTTATGTATTGTTGCATTTTCTGCTCTTCCTACAAGAACATAATGCAGAAATCATACAGGCACAGGTTGACTCTTATAAACATGTTTACCAAATATATATTAACATGCAAGGCCTAGATACCTCTGGCTCTCACTGTTTCCTGACACATTCAAGCATAGAATACTGAATGCCTGTGGTAAGGGCCCAAACTGTTTAAGGGTTGTTAGCTTAATCCAATGCACTACATGTGTTTAAATGCAGACTTGACACCCAACTTTAAGCACCCATTATTGACCACTTCAGCCTTAATTTGTTATTCTAACAACACTTTAAGAGTATTCATCTATAGATCCATTTGTTTCTGTATCTGATGGCAGATTTCTAAACACTAACAGTTCTGGTTTTGGCACCATGAGTCAAAGGTCTAGCCTTCTTCCCTTCCATAAGAGAATAGAATTCTAAAACAAAGCATTTATCTTGGATCCCTTCCCAATGGCAGTTCTTTTCTACTAATTATAATCTGCAGATGGATTCATGGAGCACAGGACTATCTCAAGCTGAAAATAGCTAAGATGTAGCACCAGTCTTGGCAGGTGAACAGGTAATATCATCTGGGTTCAGGTTTGGCCCAAAGACAATTGCTTGGGTGTAGTCTCCAATTTCTGCAGATCTAGCAACAGTGGGTGTTATGGAGAAAGCTTTAATTGCTTTTAAGTGGTATTTCACCATACAGACAAGGCAAATTTGGAGGCAATTTACTTCATGTAAATTACAGCTGACTTCAGAAGCAATAACTTGCATTCTTCAGTGTCCTTAGATGTTCAGCCATAAAAATGTTCAGCTAAATGCAATTTTGAAGAAAAATCTGCAAAATAACTGCTCTAAATACAAGCTCTAGTAGTCATGTGCACCATGTTGCACTGACAAACTCTTTGGAAGAGTAGGGACCAGAAGCTCCAGAAAGGCATTAATCCATTAATGTCATTTTTCACAGATGTCTTAGTACTATTATTCTTTTTTTTAAAACTGATTCTAAGCATAAATGTGTGGGAGAAGAACTCAACAAAATGGAAATTGCTTTTACAGAATATATAAAGGGGTGACAGCATTTCAAAGCAGGTGTCATTTATTTAATTAAGATGTATGCCTGGGAATCGCAGATGGTAGACGCAAGCCCTAAAACTGGACAAAGAGCATCACACCAGAAAAATCTTCTTTCCCTCCACATTTCTGAAGTGTTATGTAATTACTGAGTGAGCATATACATTGTTTGCAATTAAGAAAAGCATGTGATGCAGCTGATTACATATCGGATTTTTTTCCCCACATCTTTTGCTGCCAAGTTATTTAAACATTTTAAATGTTATCTAGGAGATAACAGTAAAATGACAGTAAGTCAGTGAGTCAAGATAGAAAGATAAAAGGTTGAATCCCTCAAAGGATCATTAAGGTAGTTTGTTACTTTATGAAAAGTCTACCACAAGATATATTTAAGATAGTTCTCCTCCATCAACTCATTGAACAGTCCATAGGTTATTCCTACAAACTCCATGGAGCTGGGATGAGTGCAAAAATTCAGAACCACCTGAAGAGAGACTCTTTACCTCCACACTGGATATAAGTTCCTAGCATCAACCTCTCTGCTTCTTGGCTGTGTGACTCCTTTGGAGTTTTCCATGGGGACCAGTGACAGGAGGAAGTTCTGTTGCAACCTCTTTTTCTGTATGGGCTGGTATAATCCACATGGAGAAACCTGTTCCTGCACATGATAGAAAAGTCCATAGACCAAGATGTGTAAAGTAAAAAGATGGATATTATTTCTGAAGCTGCTAACTATGTTGATGGTGACCCAAAATGTGTGACCTTAAAACACACAATAAAGCAAACAACGTGATTTTTGAGGTATTAGGTTTATGGAATGATAAATGGGTCATGCATTCTGTGCAATGAAACATAAGATACAGTAACAAGAACTGGGACCTTGAATAAATCAGAGAGACTACATAAGCATAGTACCATAAAGGAGATACAGACCAGGAGGAAGTTTCATCAAAGGAAGGTGGAGATAGAAGTTAAATCTATGCTATACTAAACTCTCCCTTTTAAGAGAACTGTTTACAAATATTATTAACTTGGGCTTCAACTTTCAAACTCAACTTATATTATGGTTCAAATACAGCCAGATCAGCATACTGTTTACACCCCGTAACAGAGCTAGAGGGGGTATTTCATATCTGGATAGTCTCCGAGGGAGCATCAGGAGGCATTGTGCCATAAAGAATGTCTCCTGAAGGCCTCAAGTAGTAGACAAGCAAAACAATGTCACATCTCTTTAAGGGGATTCCTGGTGGAGAAGACAGATCATCTGTAAGGGATTGGAGGTGGGATGAATAAGAAGGGAATCTATAGCTATGCCTATTCCCTACCACCCTTGCTAGCAAATTGCTCCCAGGTAACAGCATTGACATTCCCTCAAATGAGGTAGATTGAAGTACTGGCTAAATTTGCTTCTGAGCCTGCAAGATGCAAAGTCAACTTACTCCATTTCCCACTGTTCCCCAAAATCTACTTAACTCCTAGATCTTCAAAGTCATGTTTACAGATTTAACCATAATGGGCTCCTTTTCTCTCTCCAAAAGAGCCATCTCTAATCACTCTCCCTATTTTAGGACATGGTGTTGACAATTCTCTTTGGAACATACTATGTTGCTATTTAGTTTGCAGAGTGATTCTTAAACAAATTCACACTCCCTGTCCCAGAGCGTGCAATGCTTCCACAGCCCAGGAAAAAAGATGTCAGCACTAGAAATTAAATCCTGTCCTCTTGCATGCCAGCCTCCAGCACTACTTCCACCTACACAATCCATAAAGCAAGCTTTAAAACATAATGTAAATGAATGTTTAGACCTTCAGAAATAAAGACCATCTTGTGAAACCATTGAACTGCTGTAGAAACAAAATTAAAATCAGATTCTTGAACATTCTACATATTATATCCATATTTCCTCTTTTGTACTGCATCTGTATTTCTTTTAAATAATTTTTCTTTCCATATCTAAGCAGATATATATATATATATATATATTGTGACTAGCACAATAAGTGTTTGCTACAAAAAGACTACTAAGAGAAATATAAATTATGTGACGTTCCAAAGGGGTGGCCATGTTAGTTTAGTAAAGCAAAAAAGGCAAGGACTCTTGTGGCACTTAAAAGACTAACAGATTTATTTATCGTATCAGCTTTTGTGGGATTTTCTCCCATGAAAGCTCAAGCAATACATAAATCTGTTAGTCTTTAAGTGCCACAAGACTCCTTGCTTTTTTTATAAATTATGTGGATTCATCTAGGGTATGTCTACACTTACAAATTAATTTGAATTGATAAGGATCAATTCAAATTACATAAATGCATGGCCACACTGGTTTTCATTAATTCAGACTAAGGAATGCCTTAGTTCAAATTGATGAAAGCTAACTTTGAAGTTATAAAACCTGGTTTACCTTCAAATTGATGTTTAATTAGCAATAATTGGTTTGAATCATTAACCCAATGTAGCTGTGTTAATTTGAACTGTTAGTTCGAATTAGGCACTGCTTGATTTTCCCTATGCAGTAGCACCCCCTACCTTATTCGAACTAGCAAATCCTGTGCATGGACATGCTGTTTTGAATTAGGGTTTCTAGTATGGCCAGGTTAATCTGAGTTAACTTAATTCAAACTAATCATTTAGTTTGAATCGATTAGTTCGAATTCAGTTAATTTGAACTAGCCTTCTAAGTTTAGACATACCCTTAAGAGTTTGTTCATGCTATAGATGTTTAGCCATCTGGACATGTTTGAACTTTGGCGATACTATGCCAGCTGATTACCTGGTCAGGACAAATGCATTTGTTTCATTTTCAATTCTGCCTCCTTTGAAAAATAGGTCTGATTTCTCACTAGTCAAATGTCTATACCTCCTAATATTTAAAAAGCATTTAAAGGATGTTAAAGTTTTGCATTTAATTGTATGTGTTAGAGTCACTTGATATCTTTTGGTGGCAGCAGACACCAATGAAACACCATGTTTTCAGGAATTTCACTAACACAGAGAAAGTATTCCCCCAACTAAGACCACCTTCCTGTTTAAACCATTTTCACTATGATACAAAAGCAAACCCAGAATTGAGAGCGAATAATGCTTTATATTGTTTTGGATAAGGGTAACTAATTCATCATCATCTATTTTTTGAAAGACAGAAATGTAATGTTCACCAAGCCTTATGCTTCCATTCCAAATTTTAAAAATGTTCAGCAAAACAAACAAGGAGTCCTGTGGCACTTTTAGGCTATGTCTACACTTAGAAGGTTAGTATGAATTAACTAAATTTGAACTAATTTAATTCAAACTAATAATGATTAGTTCAAATTAAGTGAATTTGAATTAACACGGCCACATTAGAAACCCTACTTCAAACTAGCATGTCCATGAACAGGACTTGCAAGTTCGAATCAGATAGGGGGTGCTATTGCATAGGGAAAATAAAGCTGTGGTTAATTCGAACTAACAGTTAGTTCCAATTAACACAGCTACATTGGGTTAATTCGAACTCTCTTTCTCCTTAGTTCGAACTAAGGGAACTCCTTAGTTCGAACTAATGAAAGCAAGTGTGGACATCCACTAATTTAGTTCAAATTAAGCCTCCTTAATTCAAACTAAATTGTAAGTATATACATACCCTTAAAGACTAACAGATTTATTTATCGCATGAGCTTTCATGGGAGGAAAATCCCACTTCGTTTGTTTTGCTAAACTAGACTAACATGCCTACCTCTTTGGAATTTAAAAATGTTGAATGTATAGACATCATTGACAAATGGTGCACTTTAGAAAGCTAAGCCCATAGTCCTCTGAATTGAAAGTCTCCATACTTACAGTTTAAAAATTCTAATACTACATTTCTTTTTTGTAATATACTGTGTGCCATATCTTCTTCATGAGGGTCAATTTTGAAAGGCAGTTCCTCAAAAATGTACCTAACCAAAGCTACTATTTCTGGCAAATAACTTTGTGGTCAAAGATCATTGCAAATTTTTTGTGGAAAGGACTCTGCCTTTGTGTGTTTTGCTCATATTAATACACAATCTACAGAATGGTCATTCAAAAAGGGTTACAGCATATTGGCTAAATACTTGCACATGGACAGACGTGAGATGATTAACTGTTAACAATAATAGTACATAACATTTGAATGTTTCCTGTCCTTTGAAGTGCACCAAAAAATAAAAAATTCTGTAAGGTTTGGGAAAGTTTGAACAGTGTTCTCCCCCACCCCCCACCCCACCCCAACTGCAGGTCTAGTTGTTTCTTGATTCTAGATGGGACAGGAATATTGATGCCTGTGATGGGGTAGTGGCACTCCACCCACCTGAAAGGTGACTCCACTCCTGGTGATGTTTCAGGGGAATTAAGCTCAAGTGGTCCCCCTCCAGGTGGTCTGTGCTCTGCCTTTTTACACACCAACTCCTCCTGAGTCCAGTTCTGGGCTCTTGAAATAGTCTATGGCCCCATTCAGTCTTGTCCTGACCACTAAAACAGTCTATGGCCCATAAGCCTGTGCCAACCTTGGCACCCATGCCTCTCCTGGCATGCTGGGGAAGCAGGGAGGGGCCTGGGCCCACCCACCTCTCCGGGTGCCAGCCCAGGGAACCTAAATGCCTCCACTGAGGCCTCAGCCTCTCTCCAGTTACTCCACCATCTGCATCACTTCCCTGGGCCACTTCCCCACAGCCCCAACCACATAGTCTCACTGCTTAGAGTCCCACCACCATCTGCTCCCTGGCTCCTTGCCTCCAGACCACTGCTCCAGACACTGATGCAGTCTGGTCTTTTGGGAGCCCCACCTTAGGTCTGTCCTGAGCACCTGCTCCCACTGGAAGCTCTCCAAGGTGCTGGATCCCTCAGCCAGTCTGCCAGGAGGAGTACCTTCCCGCTGCGGATCCCACAGCAGACTGACCCAGCTAGCTCTGCTGCCCTACTTTTATACCAGCAGCTCGTCACTGATTGGATAGTGCCCTACACTCCCCTTTTAACCCTGGTGTATCGTAGCAGAGCAATTGCCCTGCTACAATGCTGATAAAAGCAGTTCTTGGACTGATCCTGCCTAACTGATCAGGAAGAAACTGGAGAACATGTCTTCAGGATTCACGGCACATACAAGAAGTCTCAAATGGCTATTTAAATTTTTATGTACTGACTGAACTCAAACAGAGCCTGCTGAGTTTTGGGGTTCATACGCCAGCAAAAATCTCATGAATTTTTAACTGTGGACATTTAGGGCATGTATACACTTACAATTTAGTTTGAATTAATAAGGATTAATTTGAACTAAATTAATGCTTGGCTACACTAGCTTTCATTACTTTGAACTCAGGAACTCAGTTCAAAGTAATGAATGCTTGCTTTGAAGTTATAAAACCTTGCGTAACTTCAAAGTAATGGTTAATTCGAACTTATTAATTCAAATTAACCCAATGAAGCCGTGTTAATTCAAACTAACAGTTAGTTCGAATTAGTGTGGTTTGACCTTCTTCATCCCAAGGTGCCTTCCTCTTTCTATGTATTGGGTGGGGGCATGGCCCTTCTCAGGTGCCATGTTTCCACACTTTCCATGGTGCACCCTTCCTAAATTATATCAAACTTGCAAGTCCTGTTCACGGACATGCTAGTTCAATTTGGGTTTCTAGTGGGGCCATGTTAGTTTAAATTAATGTACCTTGAATTAACCATTATCAGTTTGAATTAATTAATTCAAACTTAGTTAATTCAAACTAGTGTAGATGTAGTTTTAGAGAGTAAAACACAAATTGCTTCCCCAATAAGAGAAAACTTCCTTTTGAAAACAGTACTTCTGAATGAATCTGGGATGATCTAATGTTTCATATAAAAACAATAAGATTTCCAGTTTCAGCGTGAAACCATGTGGTTCATCCAGATTCTGCTTTGATTTTTGTTCTTGTGCATATTTGAAACCCAAGTTGAAAACAAAATTCATGAGTTTGAATCAAAACTGGGGAAAAAAATTTAAAAAAGAGCCAAAGCTGAAATACCAGTTTAATGCATTACAAGATTTCACTGTTTAACATTCAAAATGAGCATGCTTTAAACATTTCTCCATTAGTCTATAGACAATCTCATACAGGAAGATCTCATTCTGGCACCCTTATTCCCACTGTGTAGTTCCTCACACCATTTATCTATGACTTACTTTTATGGCCCTCATCGCTGTACTATTTGAACACCTCACAATAATTAATTTTGAATTGACAAAATACTTCTGAGGCGAGAAAGCATTATCTGTACTTTACCGATGGAGATCCATGCACTGGGTAGAGTAACTGATTTATTCCATTTCACACAAGAAGTCTGACACAACTGGGAACTGAGCCCAGGTCTTTGGGGCCCCCTGTAGTAGACCAGCCTTATGCCTTACAATCAGTTAGATTAATTATGGAGTAAGGGCAGAAGAATATGAGCATAAGTTATTTCAGGTAGTACTTACATCTTTGCTATAAAAGAAAGAAAGGAGCTGTCAAAGGATTTAGTTTTTTATTAAGTTCTGTAGAACTTTACATCAGGATTTATATTGCTCTATTTAAATTTATATTTTCAACAAATGCAGTCATGGTTAATTAATATACATTCTATATTACCCTCATTGTGAATATAACTCCTATTAAAAATTTCCCCTCTTACCCCTATGGGTGGTATGTGTCTTCCTCAACCTCGGGTCCTCTACCAGAGGCCTGGGAGTTTGAGGGTTCTGCGCAGTATCTTAGCTGTTCCTAGCACTGCACTCTTCTGGACAGAGAGCTCTGATGTCGTTCCTGGGATCTGTTGGAGCCACTCTCCCAGCTTAGGAGTCACAGCCCCGAGTGCTCCTACCACCACTGGAACCACTTTGGCCTTTACTTTCCACATCCACTCTAGTTCCTCTTTCAGGCCCTGGTACTTCTCCAGCTTCTCATACTCCTTCTTCCTGATGTTGCTGTCACTTGGCACTGCTACTTCTATCACCACCACTGTCTTCTGGTCCTTGTCTATTACCACGATGTCTGGTTGATTGGCCAGTACCTGCCTGTCCGTCTGGATCTGTAAGTCCCACAGAATCTTAGCCCTGTTATTCTCCACGACCTTCTGTGGAATCTCCCATCTGGTCTTGGGAGGGTCTAGCCCATACACTGTGCAGATGTTCCTGTACACAATGCCAGCTACTTGGTTGTGCCGTTCAGTGTATGCTGTTCCTGCCTGCATCTTACATCCTGCCACTATGTGTTGGACTGTCTCTGAGGCCTCTCTGCACAGTCTGCACCTTGGGTCCTGTCTAGTGTGTTAGACCCCTGCTTCAATGGATCTGGTGCTCAGTGCCTGTTCTTGTGCTGCTATCATCAGTGCCTCAGTGCTGTCTTTTAGTCCAGCCCTTTCCAGCCACTGGTAGGATTTCCCAATGTCAGCCACCTCAGCTGTCTTTCAATGGTACATCCCATGCAGGGTCTTGTCTTGCCATGGCACTTCTTCTGCTTGATCTTCCTCCCATGTCTGCTGCTGCTGCCTCAGGCATTCTCTCAGCAGCTCATCTTTGGGTGCCATCTTACTGATGTACTCCTGGATGCTCTGGGTTTCATCCAGGACAGTGGCTTTGACACTCACCAAACCCTGCCCGCCTTCTTTCCGGCTGGTGTACAGTCTCTGGGTGTTGGATTTGGGGTGGAAACCTCCGTACATTGTGAGGAGCTTCCGGGTCTTCACATCGGCAGCCTCCATGTCCTCCTTTGGCCAGCTCACTATACCGGCAGGGTATCTGATGACTGGCAGGGCGTACCTGTTGATGGCATGGATCTTGTTCTTCCCATTGAGCTGTCTCTTCAGGACCTGTCTTATCCTTTGGTGGTACCTGGATGTTGCTGTCTTCCTTGCCTCCTCATCGTGGTTCCCATGTGACTGTGGGATGCCAAGGTACTTGTAGCTGGTCTGTATGTCTGCTATGTGGCCTACTGGTAGTTCCACCCCCTCAGTCGTGACTACCTTTCCTCTCTTTACTACCATCCAGCCACACTTCTCCAGTCTGAATGACATCTCAATATCCACACTGTAGATCTGTGTCAGGTGGATTAGCAAGTTGATGTCTCGTTCATTCTTAGCATAAAGCTTGATGTCATCCATGTAGAGGAGGTGGCTAATGGTAGTTCCACTCTTGAACTTGTATCCGTATCCAGTCTTTGTGATTATCTGGCTGAGGGGGTTCAATCCAATGCAGAACAGCAGCGGGGACAGCACATCACCTTGGTATATGCCACACTTGATGGCCACTTGTGCAAGGTGTCTTGAGTTGACTTCCAGTGTTGTCTTCCAAGTCCCATTGAGTTCTTGAGGAAGGTCCTTAGTGTCCTGTTGACTTTGTATAGCACCAGACATTCACAGATCCATGTGTGCGGCATTGAGTCATGGGCTTTCCTGTAGTCAATCCAGGATGTGCTCAGATTGGTCTGTCTAGACCTTGAGTCTTGGGCGACTGCTCTATCTATGAGCAACTGGTGTTTTGAGCCTCTGGTGTTGTTCCCAATGCCTTTCTGAGCTGTGCTCATGTACTGGCCCATGTGGTCCTGTAGCTTGGCGGCTATGATGCCTGATAGGACTTTCCATGTTGTGGGGAGGCAGGTTATTGGCTGGTAGTTGGACGGTGCTGTTCCCTTGTGGGGGTCTTTCATGATCAGCACTGTCCTTCCTTGTGTTAGCCAGTCTGGATGGGAGCCTGCTGCTAGCAGCTGGTTCATCTGTGCTGCTAGGCATTCATGCACTGCTGTTACTTTCTTTAGCCAGTAGGTGTGGATCATGTCCGGTCCAGGTGCTGTCCAGCTCTTCATGTTCTTGACCCGCTGTTGGATGTCCACTACTGTGATGGTGACTGGTTCCTGTTCTGGGAGATTGCTGTGGTCTGTTCTCAGGTCCTGCAGCCACTTTGCACTGGTGTTATGAGTCTTCTCTTTCTCCCAGATGTTCTTCCAGTACTGTTCAGTTTCTGCTGTTGGTGGCTCTGCTGTTATTGTGTTGTTGCACTGCAGTTGGGAGTATACCTTGGATGGCTCTTTGGAGAACAGGGCATTTATCTTTTTGGCCTCTGCTTCTCTAGTGTATCTCCTTAGCCTGGTAGCCAGTGCTGTGAGCCTTTGTTTAGCAGTCTCTAGGGCTTCAGATGGAGTCAGGCCCTTGTATTTTTTCAGTAGCCAAGTCTTATCCTTAATCTCTACACCCTTCTGTAGTTCCACCAGCTGACTAACTTCTCTCCGAGTTGCCTTGATCTTATCCTCCAACCTCATTTTCCATGGGGGGTATGTACTGCTGTTCTTTTTGATCGTGTAGCCAAGCATCTCCAGGATTACAGAGGCTGTAGCGTATACCAGTTGAGTTATGGTGGTAGTGGGAATTGTCATTAGGGCTCTATTGGCATCTTCTAGCATACTAGCTGATGGTACTTCCCCAACAAACCTTGGTGATCGGTCTCAAGGGTTGACTGTAGCTAGTTTATCCATGATCTTGTGCCTCATATTAGCTGCTGTGCTCTGTAATGGAGGGGGGTGTAGTGAATTTCCAACTTCAGGTGTTGGCTGCACATCTAGTTGTTCTTCTGGGTCTTCTTCTTGAGTTCAGGATGTAATGTGGAGTTGGTCTATCTCACGTTGTGAGAGCAGCTGCCTCTTTACTATGTTGAAGCATTGGGTAACTAGCTGTTTCTTAGTTAGCGTGGATGTTGGTCTTTTGTCCATCCATAGTTCCCTCATACATTTTATATATCCCCTCTCATTAGGTCTACTGTTGTAGTAGCATTCCATTAATTCCAGGTTCTCTTGTCTCATCCATCTATGGTTTCTTCCAGTAGCCCACTTATCATCAGATTGTCCTGGTTCCCCAACATCTGGAGCGGACCTTGTTAATCCAGGCGACGTCCGAGCCGGCCTGACTCTCCTCGTTCGTGTCACTCTCGTATTTGAGGTAGGCAAGTGAGGCGTTAGGGGGTCTTTTGCCCAAGGACCCCTACTTGGAAGGTAGGCAGGCACCCACCAGGATTTGAGCCCCAGTCTCCTGTATCAAAGGGCATCGCACTTAACTACTATGGCACGCTTAACCACTACACTAGCCACTCACCTACGTGTATATAAAAAAAAATTCCTCTCTCACCCCTATGGGTGGTATGTGTCATCCTCAACCTCGGGTCCTCTACCAGAGGCCTGGGAGTTTGAGGGTTCTGCGCAGTATCTTAGCTGTTCCTAGCACTGCGCTCTTCTGGACAGAGAGCTCTGATGTCGTTCCTGGGATCTGTTGGAGCCACTCTCCCAGCTTAGGAGTCACAGCCCCGAGTGCTCCTACCACCACCGGGACCACTTTGGCCTTCACTTTCCACATCCGCTCTAGTTCCTCTTTCAGGCCCTGGTATATATATATATATATATGTGTGTGTATGTGTATGATTTTATACATATGGATCAAGAGGATTTGACTCTTTACATAAAACTTTTATTCTCCCGTTTAAAAAAATCTAATTGAGAAGGTTCTTTTCCTCATATTTTGCAATAAAGTTAAGAGCACAGCTATCCTGAATGTGGTAAGAACATTAAAAACTATCAGACAGTGCACGAAAGCACACTATCTCAATAAATATATAAAACAACCCTATTGTTTATTACCCCATAAACCCGTGTACAGCATGTGTCACACAGATAATGAATTATTCACATTAGATGGGTGTATTTTTTGGAGATTGGGACTATTTTCACCCTATCAACTTTTAAAACATTTTTATTTTAAGAAATTCTCTAGTAGTGTCTCTCGTATTATATTGTTTTGCTGCTGGTATCCATCTTTCTTGGTGCAGCTCCATTGATTTCAATAGTTATGTCAGTTTACACCAGTGAGGAATTTGATACTTTGTTGGACTATATACTGTACTTTTTTAGAAGGAAGTTGAATACATCTATTTAAAATGTCTTCCTCCAGATTTTATGAATATACATCGAAATCCTGTTAACTGAGCTTTGTCACACAGAGCTAATTATGCTTTAATAGAATTTTTGTAATTCACTGGCACAAAAATAATATTTGGAGTTCCATTTTCTACCTAGACATTAGCGTAAAGATTCATCATGATTTTGTCAGCCATCTACCTGTGACTACCTTTAACATGCATGATTAACTATAGTTGAAGATAAATAAGGACTTTAATTTGGTGTGTGCTCTAATTAAGGAAAAGCAAAAACTAATCATCGAAGGAAACCAAGAGGTATCCCAGTATGAAACACAATCTAAATGCTAAGAGATTTTAAATTTGGATGGTGCTGTCTCAGTACAGTAGACCAGTATATTAGATGATATCTCAAGATCTCTTCCAATCCTACATTTTTATATTATGATCTTGGGAGCATTCCATGATCTTGAAGAGCAAGGTAGGCTTGCCAGGTTTATCCCTTTGTTAAAGCAGTGATCCAGGGAAGTCTATAAGACACTGTTTAGTAGGCACTGCCAATTGTCGAGTTTTATTGGCCCATGATAACCCTGGATGCTCAGTTTGGTGTACCTCTGAAATGGCAAACCAACATAGGGTACATATGACCAAAGAGATATTGCTGGGAACTGTTATTTGGAGTATACTGAAGTACTTGGAGTTTATGATGATGCTCTGAATAGTTTTACAATATTGGAGTATATGGATGTATTTGGAGTACTTGGAGTTATGATGGTGCTCTGAGTAGCTTAACAATATTGTCAGCTTTGGGAAATAGCATGGATTTAAGATCCATATCAGATCTTGGGCACACATGCAGATTTCTGACACCACGGAAAGGGAGAGAGGGATAACAATACAGTGAACAATCTCTTTATACTATCTGATGCCTGTTCAACTGGATATTAAAGATTTTATGGCACTTCTCTTAAAAAAACAGAAAATATTCCTAGTGTTCAGTGAAGCATATTTTCATTCTAAATCAAACAGGACCTAAATCTCCATGCATGCCCAGTCGGTGTTGTCGAGGGCCTAAATGCTAATTCATTTCCCTATACAGTCTGCAATATTGCTCTTTCCCCCAACCTCCAATTATTACATACAGGAGTTGGGGGCACACACAGACTATGCAATTGAGACTTTAAATGAATGCTAAACACATTCACCAATCCTGAACTATTTTAACAAGTGTTTTAAATTTAGCTAATTGCAATGTTAGATTTATTGAGTATGTTATCTATAAAAATACACTCCACAGCCAGTTAGGTATCTCATTTTCCTATAAAATAAGACTAAGTCCTATCAGAATGAGCTTAAGACTAATCAGTTCTTTCCCTCCAATTACATTTGGCTGTCACTTGGACTGCACTCTCCATCCTTGGGAGTTGTTAACTGTTGGTCCACATCTTATGTAATATGCATTTGCTTGAGCTTCAGTCTTTAGTTCAATGTAATTCCTGTGTCTTCCAAAATTTTCAGTTGATGCAAGCCAATATTTATGTGGATGTCTTTGAAATGTGAGACATTGTATTTGAAGCCTTGAGACTACTTATGGATAACTTACATGTATTGTCATTTATAGCACATAAGGTCAAACATGCAGCAGGTTAATATAAATTTACAATGCAATGATGGCTTTTCAAAACATTTCCTTTGATTGCAAAACCTTCACAGCACAACCCCCATGACATCTATAGGCTCAACCCAGTGGTACTTAACTTAATTCTGGTCTATGAGTCACTGAAATTGACAAATGAAGTTACTTAACAGGATAACTAGCAAGAAAATCATTCCCAGCTGTGTGACTAACAAGACTTCAAGAGGAATTAGGTATTGAAATTGAGCCAAGGCACTCTTGTTCCACTTCAGCAGCCACCTGTGGCTTTTGAGACAGAAGAGTTGGCTCCTTGGCTCTTTCCAAGACTCTTATGGACTCTCATTCTTTATCAGGGTATAATTAACAAAAGCCACATGCAAAGACGATTCCTTGGGTCCATTAAGATAACTTAGATCTATGCTCAAGAAAAGTTTCATTTTATTAGAAGGCCAGCATAATCTTACGGATCAACCCACAGAACTAGTAGCAACAATCTTTCAGGTTCCAAATACTAGTTATCAAGTTCGTTTAACCTCTGCCTCAGTCACACTATTTATAAAATTGACTTGAAAGGAGTATTGGGAAGTTGAATAGCTTCTTCACTACTTTGAAGATGAAAAGTGCTTTTTATTAAAGACGTATCATACAATGATGCTTATATTGGTGCATGCTGCTTGAGAAGACATTTCTATTACTAGAGTTAACTAGATCATCAGTAGTCTCATGATTTTTAGAAGGTCTTTTCTTAATATAATCATATGGACATATTTTCTGACATTGTCCTCTAGCATACACAAATAATTCATCTCTACTATGGATTTTGGCGAACATTTGTTGGGTAGAAACTGTACAGTGACAAATACAGTTTCCAAATTCCTTTAAATCAGATAGCATATTCCCCTACACTAACCCTGATATGTCCATCAATTTCTCAAAAGACTAATAATAATGAGTAATTATCTTTCCTCCATGAAAACTTCCTCACCAAAGGGATAAACATGAAAGGGCTGGATGATTTATAATGATTGAGTATGTGTTTAACAGCAGACTATTGTACTGCTAAAAGATTCATCAAAAGGGAACACTGAAGTTTTCTTCACAAGTTATTAATCCCATATTGGAAACAGTGTCAGCAAACTTTATTTTGATGTTCTTATCCTATTTGTTCTCCAACTGACATTTATAATTTTACTATAAATATAGTTACATGCATAGGCTTGGCAGAGCCATAATGTGGCATTTTGCCGGCCGGGGCTCGTTCCAATCGGAACGTGCCCCTTCCCATTAGTGGAGCTCAGAGTTGGTGCTGCAAAGCCACCCCTTTAATAGCACAGCTCTATTGAGCTGCTTTGGGCCACCCTGGGCTGTGCCCCATTGGCCCCACCATAGTTACGGCCCTGAGACTTGGAAGGAGTTAAGTTTCCAGAGCTGGATTTGAAGGATCTCCATCTTGAAAGCGACTGATTGGTCTCTCAGTTTGGTACATTTTTGTCTTTCCAAAGGACTTTAAGTTAATATAATTCAAGTGAACAGGTATTACCAAAGACTCATTCAAAAAATTTTAATGCTCTTTTAACTGACCGGGGGGGGGGGGGGTTTGCAAAAGAGGATTTTTGAAACCAGGTTACTAAGTAGCAAGGATCAGATTGTCATTTAAATAAGGTCCCTATCCATCATCCTGACTGTCCAAAGGAGTTTTGATTTTTATCACAAATTTCTCAATATTAAGTGTTATTCTCAAAGTCCCAGCTCACAGAACCAAGTGAACGCCCATAGTATCAACTTTAAATACAGAATATGTAGCCGATGGCTTCTGAAAAACAGAAACCACCAACAACCAAGAAAAAAAGTCAAAATATGGACCCTGAAAGAATTGAAACAGATGGCCAATAAGAGTACCTGAGATGTATTTGGTTGTTTATTTTAATCTCATGATTGTTAAGCCAATAACATCATTTTGGAACTTGACACTGATTTTTGAGCACTTGGGGTTGACAATCTTGGTTAGAGCAGGGGACTGAGTCAGCTCCCCTAGGACATTCCTTGGCTCAGTCTGTACTATAATGAATTGTTTGCTGATACAGCATTGGATTTTCTTTTTCTTTTGAAGTCTGCTGCTCCAAATGCCCCAAGAGCATAGCTAGAGCACATGGCACTCTGGCCACTCATCCCTCGCCATCACATAACCACTATGCTAGTGGGTGTGAAGCAGGTTGCATAGTAGTCAACTACACCCACATTGGGGGGAATCTTGGAGAAAAGGACTGAGCCTTTATCTCTATTGCATGGCAGACATTTTTCAAATTTGCCCCATATTTTCAAAAGTAACTTTTGTTTTTGGGTGCCTGCCTCAGGATGTGGGCACCCAACTCTTTATGGGAAAGGAACATAAGAGACAGTAAACAAATAATAACACCTACCACTTATATAGTTCTCTTTATCAGTAGATCTCAGAACACTTTTACAAAGGAGGTCGTAGGATCTACTTTTTACAGCTGGGGAAACTGAGGCTAAAGACAGTGCTGTGAGATCATCCACAAAGCTAGTGAGAGAACTGGGAACAGAATGCTATATCCCCTGCTCTACCCACTAGGCTGCATGTCTGACTGCAGTCTATGCCATTATGATTTGAGAGAATGGAGAAATGTAATACAATCCTGAAAAATAAGTTCCGTTGCTAATTAAGAGAACTAGATGCAACAGGATATCCTTTTATAAAAATAAGACTAAGGGACTCATTATCCTTGATTGTGTTTTCTGTCATACTATGTTATAAGTAGGAGTTGTTCCCTAATATTTTCCAGTCAAATGCAGGAAACTATGTGTATAATTGTAATTAGTTTCAGGAGACTTGAAAATGGAAATAGAGTTTTTCTAGTCCAGTATAGTCCATAAATTCTAGTTGTTCCTTCCCCTTTTTGATATATCAACAATGTGAAACTACAGAATTAACTAGAAATGAAAAATTGAATGTTTCTCTTACAGATTTGTGCTTTATATGGCTAATGAATCAATCAATTTAATAAACTAGGGTTTCCTAACATTGAGGTCATCATGGCAGAATATACTCTCACTAAAGGATTTTTGGTTTATGGATTTTGTGGGTGGGGTGCAAACTTAATTTATTTTATTCTAACACAAATTTCCAATGAAACCACCATTTACCCTTTGTAATTGAGACCGATGTCATTTCAGTGATATGTAATACAGTGTTAGTTACTTAGCTTGACATTCTTTTTTTTCCTGAATACTACTCAGTAGGGTTATCTTAAAAGTCAGCTTTAAGTATAATGCTTTCTATTCATACCACATACCCAGAACACCTTTTTAAAATAGTTAGTTTGTGTTTCCAACTACAATAAATTGAATTCACTTGGACAATTAAAAGTGAAGGTTCCAAGTTGTTAAACACCACCTGAAGAGTGGCAAGAATTCTTAGCATGCAGTTAGTGTTAGTTCTGTAAGTCTTTTGTCTCTTTGGACAGATTTATCAAGCCAGCTGAGGAACTTTCCCTTCTCCCACACAGGTGACCAGAAAGAGAGAGGGGGCACTTATATGCAGGTTTGGGGCAGGAATGCCCTCTGTTACTTAGACAAGATGAGTAGAACCAACTCTCTCATCCATGGAAGCAGTTAAAATACAGGTTTTATCATGATCTGTTATGAGCTTTATGCTAATTGCTCCTTTCTTAGGGGGCTGGGAAGGAAGGAGTGGAGCTGGGAGGATAGAATGGCCACAGCACGCCAACCAGAATGCAGCTGGGCCCTGGGTGGAGTGGTCACTATGCTCCCACCAAGGCACTACTGGGCCCATGAGAGGGAGGGGAAGAGGCAGGGCCAGGAGAGGGGAGCAGCAGCTGTACTGCAGACCATCAGCCAGATCCCTTTGGTGGGCTAGATGGAAGCTCATAGGTGAGCACACTACAGCCCGCCTGAGCCTAACTGGAAGAGGGAAGGTCAGAGTCTGCTAAACTTCCTTGTACCCAGTAGAACATTATTTAACAAGCAGGCACATTGGTACCCATAGGACTAGTTGTGAAATAAGATGCCACTACATGGCTATGTCCACACACAGAGAGTTAAATCAATTTAACTTGAAGTGATTTAAGTTAAATTGATATAACAATCATTAAATCGATTTAACAAATCAATTTAATAGGTCCCCACAAAAAACAAACAAACAAACAAATCGAACTACCATGTCCAGGGACAGGACTTGCTAGTTTGATTTAGGAGAGGGACATCTTGGGTGGTGTGGCTATATGGCCCCCTGGCAGGGCCATGTTGCCACCCAGTCTCCTGCTTGGCTCTCCCCAGGAAAGCCATTAGCAGGGGAAAAAAGCCCCCACTGGCTTTGGGCTCCCAGAGCCCAGTGGGGGAACAGATATCCCACTAGACTGGTTGCAGCCTTCCAGCTCAGCTAGCCATGGAGGACATGGGAACCTGGCACACCCAGCTCACCCTGTGTTAGCCAGGCATGCGAGGAAAGGGACCTCCATGCACCCACCTCCCCCCTTGCTGGGTGGCAGGGAAAAGGAGCCCTGTGCGCATGGCTCCCCCTGCGCTAATAGGCATGCAAGGAAAAGGAAGCCCCAGCACGCCTGGCTCCCCCTGTGCTAGCGTGGAGGGAGCCGCGTGCATGGGGCTCCCTTTTCCCGTGTGCCCAGCTCTCATGGGGGGAGCCGGGCTTGTGGGGCTCCCTTTCCCTGTCGCCAGGCTCTCACAGGTGGAGCTGGGCACAGGGTGTTTTCCCACCACTGGCCCAGCCAGTGGAGGAGGGGGTGTGCCCCTCTGCAACCCTGTACACCCCCTCCCTCCCTGGCCAGGGTGCTGATCCATTCCTTGGCCAGGGTTTGGGGGGGGGCTTCCTTCCAGGGTGCCATGCACCCTGTGAGGAGGGTCAGACATGTTATATCAATGTAAGGTTACATCGATATAACAGGTCCACAGAGGGTTATATCGAAATGACTATTTCAATATAACCTTCATTTCAATATAATACTTCATTTTATTGTATCAAAATAATTTTCCTTATTTTGAAATAAGGAAACTTCTTATTTTGAAATAAGAAAATGTCATGTGGACATAAACTTTTTTAAAATTGAAATAATCAGCATTATTTTGATTTAAAATCTGTCTATGGACATACCCCATGTGAATACGGGTGGCAGAATCTGTCTTACCACTTATGAATAATGGCTGATTTTATGCATTTTATTAGCTGCACAAGCAATTTCAAGATTTCAAAGCAACAGTATTAAGAAAGAAATATTATCATTTACCATGATTTCATTATCTGAATCAAAATGCCCATGAGGTTTACATTCTGTTTTTTACTTTTTGCACGTCATTCAATAGCAACAGTAAATCAAACAGACTACTTTCATTTTCATTTACTATTTTTCTGTGTTAATTTTCTTAGTATAATACTGTTGTGTTTGTTCTCAGCGGCAAATGGGATGTTAATATTTTAAAGAGGTGTTTCACAGAAGTGTTTGTATAGTCATGTACATGTTTCTGTTCTTAAGTTTAACTTTAAAAATATTGGGCCTAGACCTATTTGGTTGGGTGTCTCAAGATATTTTTCTTTCAACTATTAAATATTATGAAGAACTTGCCTTTTAATATATTGGTAAGCATCAACTCATTTATCTATTGCAAGTGTGACCTGCTTTAACAACTGTTAAAGATTATTTTTCCCCCTAAATAATCCCAGACCTTAATTCCACTAATGATTGATATTGTCTCAGAAGAGAGCATAGTGCCCCTAACATTTATTAGTAAACACAAACACTTTCTTCCAAAATGTAACATGAATGCAAAAATAAAACTATTCCCCCACCCACATGCACAAAAATAGAAACTCTGCTATATTTTCTACTTGCTTGAAGTCAGAACCTGTTCCACCTGGGGTGCCTTATGTTTATCAATCTAACTGCTTAGCTGGCCTTCACCACTGTAATATCTTGAGCACTGTAATAGCTGCTTAGTAATGTACAGGCAAAAGGAATAACCTCTTTTCCTTCCTAGCCTGTAGAAGAACTTTAAAAAAGACACATATATCATGTTATTTATTGGTTTGCCTGTTCATGTTTGTGAACCAGATGCTTTACGCCCTGTGTAATTATCTTCCATCATGCAAAGTGAATGTAAAGTGTTATAGTATAGTGGCTGCCAGTCATTGTGGGAGAAGTTCACTCTGACACTTTTGTCTCTTTTGCCTCTCTCACTGGACTCCAGAGAGTACCTCTCTCTTCACTTTTATCAGAAGCCAGTAGAAGATCCTGCATTCTCCACTATTAATACAGAGAGGACTTCTAGTCCAATTAACAATCACTCACTGCCATGCTCAATCTTCTTTAAAGGAAGTTGGTCCAAACATCACATAAAAGAGAAAAAAGTTCATCAGCTCATCCTTCGTTCACAGGTTTTGTAGACTATCCCATAACTCTCTGGTAAACTTGCTTCTTGCTAGCTTCCCTTCTCAGACAGCTCTTGTGCTCATCCAAACAGCTCTGCTCCCCCTTGTGAAATCTTAGTCCCAGTGTTACCCTCCCATACATCTAACCACTTGTTCCAGAGATCCCCACTAGAGTTAGCTTCACACCTATGGTACAACCTACTTCAACCTCTTCCTCTTTATGCCCTCTCACAGGCCTTTTAACACCAGAGTTGCACTTCCACCTTTAATAGGCTCAATTGGGCTCACCTTCTCTGTCATGCGGAAACTACGCCTGGTTTAGTGCATCCAGCTTTCTTCTGACAGTTGCCAAATCAGAAAGCTAGCACTTTGCACAAATTTAAATGGGTGTACAACAACATGCTAGGCAGTAGAGATGCAGGCTATCAGTGAGAGAACAAATGAATAGCAAAAGTTGATTTGAAAAAAGTTCAGAAGATTATGTCCATGCTGATTTTGAACTATTGCAGGATTGAGAACAAGTTTCAGATTAAAACAAAATAGCTTTTAAACACAACCTCTTTTTCCCCCTCAGGATTTTCTTTACCACTAACCACCATGGTATTCTGATGCTAATGCTTAGTATACTTGACATGGTACCTACTCTAGGTCTTACCCAATGATACTTAGTGCTGTCAGACAAGCATTTTATACCAAATTGAAATTCACTAAAGATTTTTTTTGAGAATGTTCTTCAGAAACTGCTTGAACTTTCACATAACTAGCTAGACAATTAGAAAGTAAAGGAAGTACAACGAAGTACACTATGCAAATCAAAATGTCTTGCATAGAATACTCGAAATGCTACAGGTCACTCAGAAACAGATGGTGAAACATTTAATAAGAAAACGTGAACTCCCCCAGTTCCATCAAGCCCTTCTTTGAACACAGTTCTTCCACAAATCAAAGCAGATCATATGTACATACTGACATATTTTATGATCCACAGTAACCATGCATTTTTAGTCCTGCATTAAGAAATTCTTCAGCCTTCTCTGCAATCAAACTGTTCCTAATTGTATCACTTCTCAGACCCATCAATACCTCTTTCTACTACTTTCTTATGACAGAGACAACTCATACAGTGGAAAAACAGATATACTGAACCCTAAAAGTATGTGTTGTACTGTCAATTATAACAGATTATAAACAAACCCTTCAAACCCTGTACACTGCTGTTCAACCATATAGCCTGTAAGGTTGCTAGAGGCTATGTTCACATTTAAATGTTATTTTGAAATAACTTAATTCATATTAAGAAAATGCTAATTTGAAATAAGGGAATCCCTCAAAGCAAAATGGCATGCCCTGTGTGTGGACATGCTACTTTGCTTCAGGAGAGGGGCAGCATGGGAGGTGTGGCAACACGGCTGCCTCACTGGGTCATGTTGGCGGCCATGTTGCCAGCCAATTGTGTAAAAGCAGGCACTGACTTCCCCTCCCTGGGCATTGTGATGCCTAAGAGCTTGCGAGAGAGATGGTTATGGAAGCTCCGCAGCCCCCATGCCATCCTCGAGCACTTGGTAGACCCGCTGCTAGCCTGCAGGGTGCTGTCCTGCTGTGGGACACACTTTCCCTGATCCCAATGAGCCCAGACCTGAGCCACAGACCATTGTCTCAATGGCCTTCACAGCAGCAATAGCTCCCCATCCCCCTTCTGTGCCACAGCGCATCTGGGCACTGGACACCATCACAGACTGGTGGGAGTGGGTTGTCCTACAAACCTGGAGCAACAAACACTGGAGGAGGAACCTCCAGGTTAGCAGGGAGACCTTCACCCACCTCATCGCCAAGCTCACCCAGTCCTGCACCAAAGGGACATGGTGAGGAGGGCTGCCATCCCCGTGGACAAGAGAGTGGCCATCGCTCTCTGGAAGATGGCCACTTCCGAGTCCCACAGGTCCATTGCCCAGCTCTTCAGCTTTGGGAGGTCCACCATCGGGGAAGTGCTGCTGCAGGTCACCCATGCCATAAGCACGGTCCTGCTGCCATGCCTCATCACCCAGGGAGCGCTGCAGGACACCATCTCCAGTTTTGTTGTCCTGGGCTTTCCAAACTGCAGAGGGATACTCGATGTCACCCACATATCTGTGCAAGCCCCACCACACTGCCCGCTCAACCGTTCTGCCACAGCCAGCCCCCACCCAGCCCACCCACACCCTGAACCCAACCCAATAAAACACTCAACTACAACTTTAAACATGGGTGAACTTGTTTTATTAATACAAACAAGGGGGTCAGGGAAGGTGGAGCTTGGGAGGCAGGAAGGGTCGAGTGGGGGCAGAACTGTGGGGACGAAATTGGTAGAGGGGATTTGGGGTGGGGTTTTGAGGACAGCTGGGTGGGCATATTAAGGGGGAGCCACCCCTGCGGCATGGCCTGCAGCTTCATGCCCTTCCCCATGGCTAGCCCAGGTCTGGGGGTGCCAGCAGTGAGGTACAGCTGGGTCCCTTGCTGCAGCTGGTTCTGGCTCCTGGGGGGCAGGGTGCATCCTGATGTGTTGGAAGACACTGTAAAGGTTCTCAAGGGCCACTGTCTGGTGGTTGAGGGCTGTCGCCTGGCACACAAGGGCCATCGCCTGGCCTTTTAGGGCTGCTGCCTGCCACTCCAGTGCTGCCACAACGCAGTCATCGGTGTTGGCGGCACTCTGGAGCTGCCGGACAGTGGTGTCCTGGCACCTGCCCTGCTCCACGCAGCAGGCCCAGGACAACTTTTTGACTTGCTGGCCGAGGTGGAGCAGGCTGGCCAGGATGTTGTGCCAGGTCTGCTGGGCTCTCCTCCTGCACCTGGTGGCCATCGGCGGGCTCCCAGGAGAAGGCTGGCGGGTGGGTGCATAAGCTACAGGGTAGAAGGGAGTGGCTTTGGTGTGTGCAGCCTGTGAGCTGCAAACACCCCTGCCCTGAAAGCCAACAGGATTCCCAGTCTGTGTGCTGTGTACACTGCACTCAGGGGACATGTGGCCTCGTGGCCCACAGTAGTGAGCTGTCCTTGGCAGCATGTGGCCCGGGAAGTCTCCCGAGGCCATGTGACAGCAGGGCTGGCTGTAGGCTCTCTGCCCTGCATGCTGCCATGTCTGCCTATTGCCGCCCCTGTGTTGAGGTACCCCCATCCTGTTTTGACATGGGTCCCTGTCTCCACATGCTTCCCTGCCACCTACGTCCACGGGAGACCCTATGCACCCTGTCCCGGGCTTGAGCCCTATTGTCCCAGGGCTGTGCCCCCCTTAGGACCCATGCCTTGCATTCCTGTACCTCCCTGCCTGAGAGGGGGAACACTCACTGACTGGGACGCCTGATGTCCAGCGCAATGTCCTCTGAAGGGTGGCTTCCTCCTCCTCCGGCTCCTCCTCAGGGCTGCTGGTGTGCTGCTCCGGAATGAGCTCTGGGCTGGCAGGTGGAGCACTGCTGGGCCGGCTGCTCTCACCCATGTCCAGGGGTTCCTCAGCCTCTGAGGGGGCCCTCTCTGGCCCCGATGATGAGGCCATGGTGCGGGGCTTGCCAGACTCCAGGGGCCAAGATGGCAGGCCACTGGGCTTCTGGTCCAGGAATGCGTGGAGCTCCTCAAAGATGGGGCACGTGGTGGCAGCTGCTGCCCCGTGGAGCTGCCTGGCATCCCTGGCCCAGGTGTACTCCTGCCAGAGCCCTTTTACTTTTGAGCATACCTGCTCTGTCATGCACTCGTACCCATCCTGTGCCAGTGCCTGGGCAATGTCTTTATAGACATCTACGTTCCAGTGCCATGCCCGGAACCGAGTCCTGATATCCTCCCTTGCCCAGATGCACAGAAGGGCAAGGGTCTCATCATGGCTCCAGGTTGGTGCCCAGTGTCGTCCCTGTGCCCCAGCACCTTGAGCCTCGGCCATTCCTGCTGTGCTGTGTCTGGCAGCACAAGGCACCAGGCTGGCAGGGCACTTCCTGGCCCCTGAGCATCCTGGGAGGAAGAATGTCAACTCGCGCTGGAACCAAAATAGCTGTTACTTCAAAACAACATGTCGGAACACTGTTGTTTCAAAACAACCATTTCAAAACAATGGCTATTTTGATACGATGCGAGGTTTAACACTTTCAAAACAATGGCCGTTATTTCAAAACGACAGGCTCCCATCATTTTGAAATAACAAAATGTTGTTTGGACATACCAGGTTTTATTTTGAAACAACAGCTGTTGTTTCGAAATAAAACCCTGGTGTGGACATGGCTACAGAGAATAAAGTCGCTAAGGGCAGCCTGAACTGAGCACTTTATGTCAAAGGTGCAATGAAATACAGCATATATTCTTCAGCCACTTATACAGTCATACAAAATTAGCAGTCATGCAAGTATGGCAATCTTTTATGCCTGATCACAGCTCACTT
Source organism: Podocnemis expansa (assembly GCA_007922195.1). Taxonomy (NCBI): domain Eukaryota; kingdom Metazoa; phylum Chordata; order Testudines; family Podocnemididae; genus Podocnemis; species Podocnemis expansa. Next base: position 31,302,015 of record ML682005.1, on the reverse strand, counting down.
GGCTCCCATCCTCCCACAAACCTTCTTCACTGGTATGCAAGAAGCATCAACAGAGTTACACTCCGTCATACATAGGTTTGGAGTGAATAACCCCTGAGTTCATTACACATTTCCTGCCCTTCAAGTGAGTACAGAACATTGGTTTTTTACATGAAAAATGGAGTGGGTTTCGTCTTTAGGAGCATTTGGGCTATTTGGTCATTTCTCTTTTGTGCCACACCTTTAATCATTCTCAAATTTTAGTCATTCTCACTCCTATCCTGTGGAAAGTTCTTTTCTCCAAAAAAATCATGTACAAAGGCATGATGTTCCCCTAGTGCAATTTGGGGATGTATTGTTGTGTCATCCCAATCAGCTGTTCTTGAGGCCTGTCTCTCCCTGCTCTGTTGTGAGAACCCCCACTGCTGGGCAGGGGCATCGCTGGGGTCGGGAGGTACCCGGGGCACGGGCCCAGCCCCCGCCCCCCAGAGGGCAGGCCCCGCCCCCAGCCAGATGGCCACACCCCCTGGCCCAGAATAGGGCCAGGGGGAGGCCGTGCTGCCACTAGCAGCTAGGCTGCGGTGTTGCGCAGAGCAGCACAGCGCATCCCGGCCCGGCCCGAAGCAGCCGTTGGAGGCCAGGCTCACAGCCACAGCCCTGGATCCCCAGCAGGGGATGGGGCCGCCGCAGGCAGCCGGCCGGGCCCTGGGTCCATGGCCAGGGGGCTGGGCTGGCCGGGCGGCCAACTAGGCCCTGGATCCCTGGACGTAGACGTGGCCGCCGCTGCCGCGGCCCACCGAGGATCAGGACCCAGATTCCCAGCCCGATTGGGCCAGGGATCCGGGGCACTGGCATTGGGATCCGGGGCATGTGCCCTGGGGTGCCCAACGCCAGCGACACCACTGCTCCTGGGATGTCTACACACAGTCACCAGCAAGCAAGCTGATCCTAATTTGAGTAAAAACAACCAAAGTCCTGTGGCACCTTATAGACTAACAGATTTCTTCAAGCATAAGCTTTCGGGGGCTCCAATCCACTTCGTCAGATGCAAGCTGTACAAGCAAGTTTTTGCTGTACACTGACTAACATGGCTACCCCATAGTAATTCGAGTGAGTGCTTCTAGCCAGTCATGCTTTGGATTATACAACAGAATGACCTCAGTAAACTACAGTGGGGTGAATGGGGCTTTGCGCCATGTGAGCCAGAGCGGCTCAATAGAGCTGCTCAATTAAAGGGAGTGTTTTGCCCTGCTGGCCCCAAGTGCCACTAAACACAAGGGGTGCATTCTGATTAGAATTTGCCCTGGGCACTGAAACAGAGTATTGCATCTCTGCCAGGAAATACTGCCCAATCCTTTATGCAGCCCTAGAAACCTCAGTTTTAAAATGTTCATTTATGCCCAGTGAACAGCATTAGATTATATAAGTTTTACAATTTAACAAAGAAATTGATAAATTAACCAGACTTGCTTAGTCTCCCACATTCTTCAAACCAAATCCACTGCTTTAGAGAAAACAAATGAACATTTATTAACTACAGAAAGATTTTAAGTAATTATAAGTGAAAGAAGAGCAAGTCAAATTTGGTCACGAGGAAGCAAAAGCAAAAAGCTTTGTTTCGAAAGAATAATACTTTAAGCAACCTTACAAACATAGGAGTTTCCTTCTAGATACTGGTGGGTCTCCCTTCAGCCAGGCTCTCCCCTTGAAGATAAGCATCTGACCAAGTGGGATTTTCTCCGATGAAAGCTCATGCAATAAATAAATTTGTTAGTCTTTAAAAGTGCCACAGGACTCCTTGTTTGTTTTGGAATAAGATGAGACTCCAACACTTCACTATCAATAGTGCGCAGAGTTGTTTCAAAGCCCATTTATCCATCTTTTTTATATAGAAGCTCAGGGCCTTCTGATAGGCTTATAATGGTGTGGGATTTCCTATAATAGAAATAAATGTTTCCTTTCCTAAGTGTTTCATTTGTGTCTGTTTTATGTAACTCTTAGAGGTAGCAGAGCTATGCTTTAAATTGGTTGTTATAAGTCAAAATTGGACACACTGAGTTTTTATCTATTAGCTAGATTGTTATCACAAGCCTGTGGTCTAAGTGGGTGCTCTAAACACTGTATGTGGCTTGATTTTTAGCTGAGAAAGATCAGTAGAGGACTGCAAACTTTAACTGAATTGTAACCTACACCAGTCGAGGATCTGGCCCTCTGTTTTCAATAGTTACCTGGATAAGGGAGTTAAAATGCACATGACTGATAACTAATGCACAATATAATTGGAGGTCACTTGCTGGAGTTAGCTGATTGGCTTTCATAAATCTATATAGGTGTCAAGTCTTGGGGAATAGCTTATTGTCAGCTGTGATGTACTTTATTTTAGATACTGAATAAATCACAACCACAGTCTGTCATATATATATGATCCGAAAGAAATCATTATTGTTTGCTTGTGTAGCCTTACTATTGTCAGTTGCATATGACTGAATGAATGCAAATTGTTTTGCATGGCCTGTGTGGTGCACAGAAAACTTTTCTTTTGTTTTTGGAGTATGAAAGTAATCCTGAAATAGATATATCCAATCTGGCGTGGGGAATATATCAAGTGTAATAACCATTTTAAGAGCTCTGTGTCTTCAATATGATTTTTCAAATTTAGAATGGTTTGTTTCTTTCTGCAAAAAAGTAAATAGAATTAAATATTAAATTAAGTACCCACAGAATAGTATGTAATTTTACATTGAATGACTTTATAAAGATCTCATTTTGTTAAGAAGTATATAACAGAATAATAGACAGGGTATTACCAATTACTCTGTCAGTTTCTGCAACTCAGAGATAGCTGAAAGAAGTTGTTTTTATATTTAGAAGCTTGAACAATTTGCTTGGACTTGTGTACTTTTGAAAATGTAGTTTAGTAACAGAAAGACTATGTTACAATTATTTTTGTTTAATTGCATGAATGAAAATACATTTCATGATTTTTAGAGCAGGATTTGTTTTATTAAAGCACAGTCACACGTGGGTTATTTGGGAAAAAAATGGAAGTCAAGATTTCAGTTGTTTTGGTTGATGCACCACAGGGTTGAGATGAGCATCCACTGAAGCCCTCTTTTAATAGTGCTAATAGACAAAATATAGGACACCAGTCACATTTCTATTTGAGAAAAACTTCACGTAATCTGTATTCAGTAAAGGGGAAGTTGAAAATTGGAGGAAGGAAAAAGGAGTACAAGGAAGAGCATGCGAAGAGCAAAACTTCAAAAAAAAGAATCTACAGTCTGTAACAAAGTGAAAGTTGAAACTTCATAAAATACTTTATATAATCATCCATATAGATATAGATATGTATGAATCCTTCCTATGGGGTGTGGGGGGGGACAACCTCTTTTTGTGACTGCTAGAGTTTTGATGAACCCTTAAAATTACTCTGTTATACCATATTTGGATTCTTCCTCCCCTTTTTATACTTTACCAGAGCATAGGATATATCACAAGTGCAGTTAAAATTCCTATCCCTTATTCCCCTGGGATTATTTAAAAACTGCAATACGTATTACACTGGTGATATGGGAGCTTCACTTGAACAATTTTGAAGCAGGCAGCAGATGAACCAATAGGGTTTGCAGGTTGCTGCTCTAAAGCAAGGGTTCATATCAAGTTTTGGGTCCATATCAAGTTCTGCTTTAGCCTCAGATATGTAGGCTTTTATCCAGATAACCCAGGTTGTATAGCCAATATTGATAGAAACTTTGGAGGTCATCAGGGCAAAGCTAATAAGGGAGGAGACACAGCCATGGGCTCATTCTGATGACACTTAAATATCTGACCATCCTTAGCAGAACAGCTAGTAGGGCACCACTCGTCCTCTTCCTCAAGTGAAATCTCGTGGGGTGCAGTTCCCTCTGTTAGGCTAAGAAAGTTCAGTCTTTACACAGATAGAAAAGTGGGTTTGAATTAAATCCAATATATTCCCAAATTGCAATACACATGTTCAAAGAAACTATGTTGTGTCCACATAGCTTACAAAGAAAAGAAAGTCATGAGAAGTGCACTAAACTTGAGGATATTGGCAGATTTGTTTTTGACAAGATGACATCGTATAAGCATTTATAAATTGTACTAATCTGCCAGCTATTTCATTTATGATTAGTAATCAATAAATGAATTTACACTGATTTAAGGCATATGGAAATGAGCTAAGAGCAATATTTAAAATGATATTTAAAAGCAACGCATAGTTGGGTTGCCACAACAAATTAGTAGGCAACTCACAACTGAAATTATTGGACATGAACCAAATTACACTTGGATATTTTTTCATAAAAATGAGTTGTCATTAAGAAGTCAGCATTTTCCAGCAGTATCCTTGCACTAATCCACATGTCTACTTCTGTTTAGGAGAGGAGATCACTAAGGGAATCTTCTCATTGTGACCACAGGTCAGCAAACTCTTTAGGGCAGGGAACATCTCTTACTCTGATTCATGAAGTGTTGCATGCACTTGAGGGGCTGATTAAAAATTTTAACAATGTTTGCTAATTTACTAAAAGACTCTTACACCCATCTATTGAGGTAAAGAACAACAGATTAACTGATTTCAACATCAACTGAATTAGAGTCCCTAATTTTTTAATAAATACAAGAAACAACATATGAGTAAACTGCAAAAAGAAATAATTTAATAGCACTGGATTAAAGTTAGATAGGTAAATACAAAGATGGCTAATAAGCCTGATATTTTGTTCCTTGCATTCATTGAACTCCCACTGTGTTCACTGAAAGGTCTGAGTATGTAAAAAAAACATACAACTGGTTCCATTCGTAATACTTATCATTTATATAGTGCTTTACATCTTTAGTGCACTATGCAAACAACTGTAATATTCTTTACAAATACTAAGTATTTCTAGTGTAAGTTACATTACAGCAAAAAAGTGACCTGGTTTTTGTATCAGCACTGACTATTGTGAGGAGCAAATTTACATGATGGGGAAGAAAACAGTGAGAATGAAAGGATACGTGAGTGTACCTAAGGTAGATATTTTTACACATACGCAGTTAGAACAGTCTGCTATATGCATTTATTAAATTGTTCTGCGTTAGTTCAGGAATTTGACCCTCAGATCCTCCCTTGTGATGGGTCATCCACACACTCACATTTCATCTGGGATTCTACCATTTCAACTCTGAGACTAGCTGAATATCTTTGTCCCTTGCCAATGTACCACATTTCAATAGTTCTGTTTTGTTATATCACAGTTAAAAAAAAGAAAATAAAAAGAAAACTCTTGCTTCTTAGACAATATTTTTGCTTGTATCCAGACAGTTTTCAGAAGGAAATTAAGATCACAAATCTATCACTAGTTGCACATTTTAAATCGGAAACATTCTTTCTGATTACACAACATCCTGCTAACCATAACAAAAATTTACTGTGAGCAGCAAACTCAAACAATACTATTCCCATGAGATTAAAATTTCTACAGTTATTTAGTGAGGCTTAGAAAGTGACTCAAACATTACCACCTTTTCCTACTGCAGTTTTGAATTAATATATACAGAAACAGTATAATCCTTAAACAATCTATATTTACAATAACTGAGTCAGTTTTTTAATGACTATAAAAAGCAATTGAAAATACTTGTATTGTGAAAATTTATACTTCAGGTTCTTACCTGGTTATGTTAAATAGGCACATTTTATACATCCAAGAAGACTAGGTATGTTTAATATGAGATAAGGATAAGAAATAACCCAGTGGTGGTAAATGAAAAGTTAAAAGGAAGATAGCTAAGCACAACTTACTCACACACTCAAAATACCCTTCTTTTTCAAATCAGCAGTATTTATGATGTGTGTGTGTGTGTGTGTGTATATATATATATATATGTATATCCTAGACTGTTTTCCACCCACAGATCCCTGTGCAAGAACTACACCTACTCTGTCCCAACAGAAAAATATAAAAATTAAAACAGTTAAACCACAAATTACAAACGCCCTTACCCTCTGGGCTTGCTGGGCTGCTCTTGCTGCTCAGTGCTACAGACACATGTGTAAACAGAATTTCCTGCATCCTTTTCTCATCTGCAGAGTACTGGGGTCTTGGCCAACAGGATTATTTCCAGCATTAAGGCCACTCCACACTAACTTAAAAAAGATTCCCATTGGTCAGACTGAATCAAAACCAATACCATAACTTTTTTTTTTTAAATGCAAGGCAGTTACCCAAAATAAAAAAAAAAATAAAAAGAAGTTTTTTTTTTAAAAAAAAAGACTTTGCTTATTTACTATTGCTTAACTAGATATTTTTCTTCACTATTTCCTCTTCTCCCCTTTTTGAGCTGCATATTATGACAGTAATCCTATAAATATTATTGCATGTGCTTAATTTTATGTACTATTGATTTCAGTGGATTGGTCACAGTGCATAAAAGTAAGCATGCACAAAAGTCTTTTTTAGAATTGGGGTATCTGAATGAAACCTTGACATTTCCTCTTGCCTGTGCCTACTGCATTTCTTAGGTTTTAAATATCCTGGGCCAAGGACTCTTTCCCACTGTATCTCTGGCTTATTTGGGTACTACTGTAATATACATCATAGAAATGGCTGCTGAACACCATTAACAAAAAATGTGTAATACTTTAAATCAGGGGTCTCAAACTCAAATCACCGCTAGGGCCGCATGAGGATTAGCAGACGGCCACGTGAGGATTACTGTGGTAACCCAAGGGCCGCACAACTGAAACATTTCCATGCAATGATATTGCAAATATCAGTAATGATCGTGTCAATGCGGGCCGCAGGAAAGAGCTTTAGGGGCCGCGTGTTTGAGACCCCTGCTTTAAATGGTTAGAGGTGTGAGAAACAATCTACTGCATAGCTCAAAAATTGTGAGCAAACTGAAAAAAAATAAAAATATAGACCCTTAAGGAAAAGGGTCAGCTCTTTAGAACTGTTTCAAAGGGGTAGCCATGTTAGTCTAGTTCAACAAAACAAACAAGGAATCTTGTGGCAAACCTCTGACAAAGTAGGATTTTTCTCCCATGAAAGCTCATGAAATAAATTTGTTAATCTTTAAAAGTGCCTCAGGACTCCTTGTTTCTTTAGAACTGAATATCTTCTATGCAAGACACTCAGACAACAAATTACTGATGCTCAAAACAAGACAAAGAAAAGTGTATTTTCAAAGGAATATAAAATAATGCAGTTTTGTAATATTGGGGTTATTCAGTTAAAGCAAGATTTTAATACTTCCAATACTGCCTATGACAAAGATTTACCGAGGAGCTGCATGCCACCATTGTGAGTCATCAGAGGTCAGATCCCTTTAAGTGGTGTCATGACTCATTTGAAATCAGCATGAAAAATTACACCATCAAAGGATCTGGCCCATTGAGTCTCCTGTCATAATGCCTCAGAGCAGTAGTGCAGTCCAGAGGAATCCTCACTATGCCTTTTGGAAAGATGCTTTTTGGTATGCAACAGCAAGTCTGCCCCTGAAAACTTTTCTGTCTGCCTCCCTCCCCATTTATCCAAAGAGGTAGCCATGTTAGTCTCGTTCACTAAAACAAACAAGGAGTCCTGTGTCACTTAAAGACTAACAAATTTATTGATTGCATCAGCTTTCGTGGGAGAAAATCCCACTTCCCATGAAAGCTCATGCAATAAATAAATTTGTTTGTCTTTAAGTGACACAGAACTCCTCCCCATTTAGGCACATTACTGACATTAGGAGAGTTCCAAAGGTGTAGCTGTGTTAGTCTAGTTCAGCAAAAGAAGCAAGGAGTTCTTTGGCACTTAGAGATGAACAAATTTATTTATCACATTTATTTATCATGCAATAAATAAATTTGTTCATCTTTAAGTGCCACAGGACTAAGGAGTCGTTAGGAGAGTTATCCTCAGAACAAAACACAGCGAAAAATTTTAGACTTGTGATTTTTGGCTACTTCCACTTGAAACACCTTAAATGGACCTGCTCTTCAGAGGACACTTTCTGCACGATAGTTCCCATCATGGTGTCTCAAGTTGTGTGGTCCAAAAAATTCAGTACCCCCCAAATCACTAATGACTTTTGAAAATCTTTGCCAGGAGAAACTATACATACTACCAGTTTTCATGCATAGTAAACTCAGACTAATCATGGTTTGACTGGTGTCCTTCCCCACTCAAACGCACACAGGCTTCCCACATATTCCACATCTTAATATTTAAGGAAATCAATTGTTTTTAAATTAAAATCATGTAACATTAGGTTACCATGTTGCATCTACTGGAGAATCTTTGAGACTTCTGATTTTCAGTAAGAAAACCTAAACTAACCATATTCTTCTATCAGATTAATATTCTTCTATCAGTGATCGGTAACTTGCAGATAGGATTTTCTTAATTGTGCTTCTACTTCTTACAACCTCTCAGCTCCCTCTATTAACTAGCAATGCTCATTGTCCCTGTACTCCCAGCTTTCACCTTGGATGCTGCCAGTTTCCACTATTTAATATTAATTTTTAAAAATCTGAAGGTATGGATATCTCATTAAGCATACAACATGATACTTCCTTGCTGTCTGTTGTTGTAACTCATCTTCCATGTCTCCACTCATACGTTCCTCTCCTGTCTCTTCCCAAACACATATACACTTTGTATCCAGCACAAAATGAAACTTTCTCTCCACCACTTGTTTACTAAGAGCCCAGTCTCACAGTGCTTATTCAAGAATTCCCATTGATTTTTAAAGATATTTAATAACTTACCTTTATTCAAGATAAAGATAAGAGATCACTTGATTATCCACTATAGACTCTTAAATAAGAAGATTACTGATACTAGAGGACTCTTTAATCTTAAACAAAGTCATAACATACAGTGGCTGGGAGTAGAAACTCAACAAATTCAGGCTCAAAATAAGATGCATGCTTTTAAGTAAGAACAATTAACCAATGGAACATTTTAACTAGGTATGTGATGGATTCTCTGTCACCTGAAGTCTTTAAATCAGTAGCGGTAACAAGAGCAAAGCTTAACTGTAATTACTGTTGTTTTCACAAAGAGCTTTCAAAATACCTCATTATCTGTATTTATAGATAGGAAAATCAAGGCCCAGAAGTGAAGTGAGTTTCCCCAGTCAGGCTAGTGACAGAGCTGGCAATTAAGCTCGAGCCTTCTGATTCCTAGTCTGGTACTCCTTCACTAGGCCACACTGTCTCCCAGTTGCTGATACTAAGCAAGACTGGTCATGTCCTAAGAGAGATGCTAGAGCCCAACCAAAAGTTATGAGTTTAATCAATTGGTGAAATTCTGGGGTTAGTATTATGTTGGCAGTGCCATTAGATTATCACAATGTTCCTCCTGGCTCTAAATATGGACTACTGACTAATTGAACTTTGATGAGAGTCCTGCCTCAGGGTCTGATATTTGCCTTGTGCATGGAAATAGTTCTGGTGAATTCAGTGATCAGTAACAAAGGAAGGATTTTAGGATTAAGTTTAAGGATTAATTTTAGGCTTGTGAATTCTTCAAGGCAAGCCACTAATATTCGTTCTCTAAGGTGGCAGGCACAACCATGATGTTGCATGAATAGACATTACTGTGTAATAAAAAGATGTGGAAAGTGTGTAATGCCCGTAGAATTTTTATAAGCAGTAGGGAGAAGAGGCAGCTATTTTGTTTTTACTTGACATATACATGCAGGTGCCCCACATTCAGAATGATATCTGGACACCTACTTAGTCTGAAGTCTACAATTAATTGTGACAGTTTATGAAACCTTTGACAACACCTAACATACAAAGTGCACTTTTACATAAACAATTGAATTGTCATTCCAGAAAACCCAGCTACTTGATTCCTTTGTGATGAACCAAATAATTATACACTCACCACAAGAGTAAGGTTAAAAATTCTTTTCAAAAGTAATTCATACAAAAATATTTGATTAGAAGTAACATTGATAGCTGAGCTGCCTGCCTTGACAGATAAACATTATGGTAGCAGCAAACAGAACCTTTGCTCCCCTGGCTAATGTGATATGGGCTCCCTGAAATTCTACTGCATTTGATTCTTGGATGCATTGGATGCATGTCAAATTATTCCTCCCTGCCACCCTCAGGGCAAATCATGCTAGTCAATCTACAGAAAAGCATTAACAAGATGTGAAAAACAAAACTCTGACGCCCTCAGTGCTGAGATCCATTCCCAGAGAACACTGGAAAGAAAAGCAAAGGAAAAGCTGATACATCCAAGGATTATTAAAAACAGTGAAAAGAACTATTTAATGTGTCTCAGAGGAGCAAGCTAGGTCACATCTTTCTCAGAACAGATGTCAACATCCACTGCATTGATGTAATTTCTGTAGCAGTCTCAAGTACTGAATTAAGTTACATTATAGCCCATTCCATTCAAAAGAAACAAAAGCCACACAGTTCAAGCATAGGGCATAATAAACCAGAGTATGTATTTTACTAGTTAAATTAGAAAAACACATAGTATGGCTCTAAACCCCAACGTTATAACCTTTTGGATAGTCCATAAAAAACACTGTCCCCAGATCAGAATAAAATCTATTTTATAGCCAAAGTAACTACTCTAATTCATTTTCATGATGACTCCTGTGTACTGAGGACTGTTTGGAATCTTACAGTGGTTTTATAGTGATAATTCCTTTCAGAAGTCCCTCCTGATTTAACAGCAGTCTAACTGAGGTCAGAGTTCAACTCAATACCTTTCAATATTTACGTGACAAAAGGATTCAGAATTGATGCTTATAAGCAGATAAAAAGCTTCCTACTGGATAGCAATGTTAAAAAAAAAAGGGTCCTTGTTTTCCCCCCAAAGAAGAGTTAAGCTAAGCTTAAGAGAAACATTAATGACTTTAAAACATCTGAAAATTTGTACCCTAACTCATTGATAAGCACTCACTCATTCAGCAATATCAACAGGAAACATATTATTAATAATACAGTTCCAAAGTATTTGAACACAGGTCATCTGAGTGAATGGTCCTAACTTCTGGTGCATCCCCATTCATCCAAAGATAACATTGTGGGATATTTATGAGAGCCCCTTGCAAATGCCCCTCAGGTTTTCTGGGGTAGAAGGATGAACTGGGCCAACTCATAACTTCCCATGATCAATTCATAATCAGTTCAGGAATTTGTTTGGCTCATTATGGTTGTCCCCTGGACAATGATGAAATTTGGACTTGAGCTTCTTTAAGATTACAGAGCCCCAAAGGGCTATTAGAACAGCTAGGTATTTCCAGGGCAAATCCTGTTATCCCTCAACCAGACACACTCCTTGTACCAGCTACAGGCAGAAGATGGAGAAGGATCCATTTTGATGACATTATGGCATCTGATGCTGCTGCTGTTAAGAGGAGGAATCTTCCTGTCTGTGGTTACACTGGATACCAGGCAGCTTTACACAAGTAAAAAAAGGCCAAAATTCACAGCACACTATTAGATCCATAGCATTTTGCACACACTTTGAACATGGGTAACTGCACAAATCACAAGGCAATGATGAATCAGACTCAGTGCATAGAATAAACAACTTGAACTGACAGAAAAGAACAAAGTGGTTCTTTGTATTCCATACTTCCATGTTATACTGATTAGGAACCAGCAAGATCATGATAGTGACAAAAAAGTCATTACCATTTCAATAAAAATGTAAAAAGTCATGAGGTTTTTTTGGGTGGAGGCACACTTTTTTCTTATTAATGCAAAAAAGATTTATGCAGTTAATCTACTGTAATTTATAAACTCAGAGTGAACAAGGGTGGAAAGACTAAAGTCTGCTCTTTATGCTTTGCCTAACCTTTTGCATCTTTGGACCCAGTTTAAACTCTAATATTATTTTAACATGATTTCCTTTATATGACAGATTTTTGTTTGGGTGTCATTTTCTTTTGTTGGGGTTTTTTTGGGAGGGAAGGAAGGGAGCTGATATAAATCATGACTTACTCGAAAAGGACTCTAATAGCTCTAAAAAGTCCTTAGGGATTAAAGGTTCAAAGCAGGCAATGATGAGTTATATGAATCAATGGCAGGTTTTACACACAAATAATGGTATTTATTCACATAACTCTCCCTCTTTCAGTTGGATTTAAATGCAGTTTTAAATAAAATTTAAGTCTGACAACTATTAATTTTAAGCATACTCAGAACATACCTCAGTTATCTTGAGGTAACATGAAACAATTCTTAGGCCATTACAGCCAAAACAATACACTACAAGATACAGTCTCAGTCTCCATCGCTATGTCTACACCAGGGGTGTCCAACCTTTTTGGGTGAAGGACCACATTGCAATTCTTTTCTCAGTTAGGGGGTCAGTGAGAAAATTTTTGATAGATAAGACATAAACATTGATCTTTATTAATAAACTTTAATAAAATAATGATTAGTGTGGTATTTGTCATTGCTTAAATTTTCAATGTCTGCCTGCACACTTGATGTAGCAATATGGAGTATTCCAGATAGTGCTGGCCAGCCCCTGCTCTCCCAGGCTCTTGTGGCAGCACTCAGTAGGTCAGATAAAAGCCCTTGGTGAGCTAGATTCTGGTCCCTGCACCATGTGTTGGACAAGCATGGTCTACACTACAGGGCTCCGTTAAGTCGACTTAATAAGGTCTACTTAAAGTTGACTTTGAGCAGACCTTATTAAGTCAACTTAATAAGGCCACATTGTATTAGGTTGACTTTATAAAGGACTAAATCGATTTTATTAAGTCGATTTTAATGTCCACATTGTATTAAGTCAACTTAATAAAGTTGACTTAACCATTAAAGTCGACTTTAAGGGTAGGAGTTATTAAGTCAACTTAAGGAAGCCCTTAAGTTGACTTAATGAACTCCAGATGTGGCCAGGGCTTTGCTTAAGTCAACTTAAGCCTCCGTAAATCAACTGACCCCCATACTGTAGACATACACTATGGAAGACAACAGCCCTTGACTCTTCTAAACACTTTCAATTTTATTCTTTATTGCCTATCTTCTGTAAGCAGCACACAGATGTAAATGGGTTAGTGCAACGGTGGTTGATTTAAATGGCTTTAATACAAATGTTAATCAGGTCCTGACTGCTGGATATAATACTTACTATCATTATCCACCCAAAATGGGACTATTCATTGTAGTAAGCTCTATGTTGTGTAATGGGGTTGGAGAGTAGAGGTTAGAACTAAAGAGTTTCTTTAGGAAAGACAATAGATTTTCATCTTTTTATATTAAATTTCTTTCCTCACTATTCAAGAAGTAGAGATGACATACACCATATTTTTATGAAAGAAAATTATAAACATGATCCTAAGCTGCAAAGTTCATAAAATGTTATTTGTATAGAACTACAGATGTTCATGACCCTTCTCAGAGAAGTAGAAAGCCTGGTCTTCATCCTTAACATATTATGGTTTATTTGGGTTCCATTCTGTAGATCCTTACACAAGAGAGTAGATCTCACTCACCTCCAGAAACACAGAAAAGTATAATACATTAAAATCATCCTGGGAGGTGAAGAGAGATCAAATGGGGAAGGATGATGCATCTAGCACTTTCCATTTAAAAGAGGTCACAGGAAGAAAATTTATGCAGCAAATTAGTTTTTCCACTGACACCAGTGCAAGTCTAGTGAAGTCAACAAGATCAGAATTCAACACAGTTTTACTGATTTAAAAAAAAAACCAAAGAAGTTGTTCTAAATTCTTGAATGAAAATTTTTATTTGTTTTAACTTATATTTTAAATCTCTTCATTGTTTAAATGCAAGAGAGAGCACACAGCTGTAGAATATGTCTATTCCAAAAGTTGTAAGGCTGCAGTGGTAAATGAAATACTAGTATCTACAGGAAATGAACCTGCAAGAATTAGAAGTTATTTTGATATGCATCAATATACTAAAGAAGTTCACATCATATGTAGTGAAACCATAGATAAAATTTGCTTGATTTTTAAGTTTAAAAATAATCAAGTTTCCTCCTTTTTTAATTTTTTTTTTTTAATTCTTACCATTGCATAACATAGAGCTTTACAATCTTTTTCATGTTTAAGGATTACAAAAAATCCAAAAGGATGCAGCTGAGCATTGAGACTTGAAAATGCATTTTATTCAAATACTCTGAAAACATAGTGACACAGAACATGCGCAAAAATATCAAAGACCTGCTTCAGGGATCCTCTGCAGTGATAACAGATAGAGGCAAACCCTCCTTTGGTGTCACTGTTAGAGCTCCATTAAAGTTAATTAATTTCCGCCAACTCCCACTGAAGTCAATGAGAGTCTGGGTGCCAGGAATCTGTGATCAGGCCTAAATAATTTCTTAAAATTAACTTCGGTGTCTTGGGCAAGTCCTTCTTGAAATTTATTTTTCAAGAAGAATGAAATTTTGATTACAACAGTCAAAACTCTGGCCATTGAAAATTAATGTGTGTATTAACTGGGATTGGATTATTTTATACACATCCACACAGACACACATGAATAGCATAAACACCATATAGTCCAACAGTCCTTCTTCAGGCAAAACCGCCATTTGATTTCTGATTTTTTATTGCCTTTACATATAAACAATACAGTAGACCCAATTCTTGTGTACGTAAGTAATTCGATGCATGTAATCATTTGGACTATTCTCATGTACACACCAATATGTGGTTGCAGAATTGGGACTATAGCATGCATATGGAAGAAAATCAGAGTCAAATTTTTTATGAGACATTATCCTTGTTATTTGGATGGTCTGTTTTTCTTCTCAGGTGTTTCCTGGACATTTAATGGTCTGTGCATCAGATAGACTTTGCCCTTGTTGTTGGAGAGAATGTATTGTCTTCTGCAAATTCCATAAGTGAAATTTAAATATATCATAAGAATTTTAATACAAAAAATTAGAAGAAAATTGAGGAAACCAAACAGATCTACCCCCCCAAGTGAACAGTCATATTGATTATATTTTGATTCCGATCTAAACATTTTCCTTTTCTCATGAATAATAAATACCCCCAACAAATGAATAATAAATACCCCTCAACAAAATTGTCTCCAAAGAAACTCTCAAGAAAAATGGATAATTTACAAGTCTTGGGATCTCTGAAGAGCAAAAACTCCATTATATTTTTAGATCTGATATTTAAAGGGAATAAGTCACTAATGTGAAAATAAATTTTAAGTACAAAAATATCCTCTATGTTTTTAAAGGAATCAACCTCAGCGAGGGAGGTATTGAGTCTAATTTTTTGTACAATGACAGAAATGCAAAAGGAGAAGTAAAGTCAAATGGATGTGGACTCTTCTGTTGGCCAATGCAACGAGTGTGTATAGTCATGCATTATGGAAGACCTTTAGTCTACCACAAATTATTAGGCTCAGTACAGAGGTAATTGGAGAGCCTGTGATATACAGGAAGTCAAACTGCATGGTCTAATAGTTCCTTTAGGCCTTGAACTATGGATCCAAGACATTTCACACATTTTTCCTCACACAGCCCACTAGTCTAATGACACTATCTATGTTTGATTTGAATCTGCATTGTGCTCCTTCCCTAGGACTGCTCCTGTATAGAAGTGTATGGAAGAGTAAGACTCCCTGCACAGTTTGTAGTTTACCCACATAGAACCAACCAAAATTTGTCTCTAAATACATATTGTTTTTCATTAAATGGTGATGGAGTAGATGCTTAAAAACCAGTAAAACATATTACCCCATATTACAGACTGTTAAATTTCCATAGCTTTCTTTCCCCCAAAACCTCAGATTCCAACAAATTCCAGTTTAGAATAAAGAAAAGGAATAATTGTTTGTGAAATACGTGACAGCCAGAGCTATTTTTAAGGTATACTTTCAGTATCTCTTCTGACCTGCAAACCATGGAATAATTATATCTGACAATCATAAACATCACAAGTCTGGGTCTGCCCCTTCCCCATATACCTGACACTCATAGACATCTGTCTCTATGTCTACACACACATTATTATTTCAAAATAAGTATTTCAAAATGAGTTATTTTGAAATAAAGTCCTTATTTTTAAATAAGTTAATTTGAATTAAGAAAATGTTAGTTCGAATTAAGGGAAAGCCTGCTATTGAAATGGCTGTTATTTCAAAATGGTTATTTTGAAATAAGGCCATTTGGACATGTTGTTTTGAAACAGTTGTTTCGAAACAATGGTGGTGTTTTGAAACAACATGTCCAAATGGCGTTATTTTGAAATAACCATTTTGAAATAACAGACGTTTCAAAATGAATGGGGTTTAAGCTGTTTCAAAACAATGGTTCTTATTTTGAAATGATGGATCCTGTCATTTTGAAATAAGAAAATGTCGTGTGGACCTAATCTCTTTTATTTCGAAATAACCAGTGTTATTTCGAAATAAAAGATGTGTAGACATACCCTCTGATTTCTCTGTTCATCTCTTCTCCAGCTGTCTTCTTGAAACTTTCTTTTGTACAGTCCTGTGCTTGAAATTCCCCATTGCATGCCACCAAACATGCATTCTACTTTTTCATCTCATTCCTTCATATCCACTTGGACAAGAAATTCTTCCTCTCTTGTTTTCTTCATCAATGTTCTTTTCAACTCTTTCTTTACTTGAACTTAAGTCATATGTCTCGCTATAACCTTGAAAACTTTTACACATACATTTGCTTAACTTGAAACATATAAGTAATTAAATTGACTTCAACAGGACCACTCACATAACATAAGGTTGTGTATGTGCTTAAATCTTTGCATTATGAAGCCTTTGTCTTATTTCTCCTAAATTCTGATCCTGCTTTAATACTGCCCCTAAAACTCTTATTCAGTTGGAATTTTAGGTAATCAAAAAGTAAAGGATTCTGGCCCTTGTTAGTTCTTAAGCACAGAGAGATGATTTATGTTTTCTAAAGCACCATATAGGTCTGTAATACTCAGGAGAGTCACTGCCCCGGGGAAGGACCCAGGGTACCGGCCAAGGCCCCGCCCCCTGGCTGCAGGCCTCACCCCCTGGCCACAGACCATGCCCCTGGCTGGGGACAGGGCTGGGAGCAGCAGCCGCGGCCATGAGCGGCTGGGCCCGGGATCCTCGGCCGGGGCTGGGGCAGGAGCAGCCATGGCGGCTGCGGGCGGCTGGGCCCCAGATCTCTGGCCCCATTGGGCCAGAGACAAGGAGAGACAGGGCCCCCCAGGACCCGGGGCACTAGCACCGGGATTCAGGGGATGGGCCCCGTCTGCCCGGTGCCAGCGATGCCCCTGGTATTACTGTTATGAGCTAGAGCAGTTTAATTTAAATAAACATTTTATCACTCTTCAA
Source organism: Podocnemis expansa (assembly GCA_007922195.1). Lineage (NCBI taxonomy): Eukaryota > Metazoa > Chordata > Testudines > Podocnemididae > Podocnemis > Podocnemis expansa. The sequence goes on along the minus strand of ML682005.1, from coordinate 31,284,740 downwards.
ATTGGCTGAAGTCTGCCTACATGAAAAAGAGGGGCATACTTAATTTAGAATCATCAAAATGAAAAGCTGGAAGGCACCATGAGACATCATCTAGTCTAGCTCTCTATGCTGAATCATGATGATCCACCCCTGTTAGGTGTAATCTATTCTTAGAAACGTGCAAGGAGGAGGATGCCAGACCTTCCTTTTGAAATCTTGTCTGGTGCTTAAGTATTCTTATAGAGTTAAAAAACTTCTCCTTATAGTGACCTTAAATCTTCCTTGCCTTAGTGAGTATACTTCAGTACATGACTTCTTCACCCAGGCTTTTAGTTCTACCACTTCTCCAATCTCTCTCGCTATCCATCCCCTGAACAAACACTGGTTGAAAGGAGATAGGAGTGGGAAAAACAAACATCTAAAACAAAAGTTCACCTTCTTCATGCCTATTTACGATAGATATTTGATGTAATATGTTGTATATTATAATGTTGCTTTAATATCATGTGAATAATTGATGGACCCAAGAAAACCCCTGTGATGTCACATCATGTATTAGCTCTTTCAGCTAAAGTAAAGAGAGGAATTAGAATACAGAGACCATTCCTAAGGGACAATGGCTATCAGGATCTCTAAAATAATATTTTTCAAAAAATAGGAGTTCCCCAACAAGCTGAAATCCCACCCCCATATTTTTGGGAGCAATAGCATTAATTTTAGTTAGTTCATCTGTTGATAATAATGATTTGCTTAGGTTAGGAGGCCAAGTCCTTAAGGCAAAGGGGGATTGATAGGGATTTCCTGGAGAGCCTTAAGTCTTCCTGCCCCAGATCACTTCTTACCATCCACTCTGTTAGCCAATTTTGACAGTCTGTTGCAAAAAAGTAATAGAAAAAGACTGCACTTTCAGTCTGTATGAGTCAAGCTGGTAGACCTGTGTTCTCCTAAAGAAGGCTTCTGCAGCATCTCTCCTCAGGAACTCTCAGAACAGGTCATGCCTTGTCACTTTATCACCCCTTTTCTGAGCCGTCTTATTTACTTTTAAGATCTACCTCTCTCCGGTGCATGCTCTGCAGGTGCAGCAGGCTGGAGGGGTCTTGGTCCAGAGCTGCTTTTTAACATCTTCAGTTCTATTGTGCAATTGATACATCCTGTCACAATGGTTTGGCATTTACAGTAGTAGCTCTGGTTCTTGTTTGGGACTCTGTGACACACAGTGACTTTTGTATTTGAATGGTAAAGTGTTTCACAGATGGCATTTTTGTTTAGGAAGAGCTAAGTATGATTAGCGAATGAAGTCAGGGAGTCCAGTGTTCAGTGATTTCCCACTGGCTCAGCATATCTCTTAGCAACTCTGGAACTGTGTGATTAAATGTGAACTTTCACTGAGACTAAGAGATCTTTGAGTCAGAGATATTTTTCTCCTGGGGATTTTCATGGGGTAAACACATATTTACCACAAACATGAGGATTAAATTTCTGTATATCTGTGACTGCACCCAATCTATTCCGATTCAAATTATCCAATTACCTTGCTGAGATTAGCTGGTTAAAATATTTTAAACCACATGGGATTTTGTGATCCTTTCAGTCAAAAACAGTAAAGGTAATGTTAAGTTGTATAAACAATGACCACAGAAGCATCTGAGGAAGTGGGATCTTCTCCCACGAAAGCTCATGCAAAAAATAAATCTGTTAGTCTTCAAGTGCCACACAACTCCTTGTTGTTTTTTCACTGGACTAGACTAACATGGCTATCCATTTTAAAATTGACACATTAGCTCACACATCAAAAGATAAAATATACAGTACTGGTTGTGACTATAGAAATTTGGAATAAAAAAAAACAATTTTACACTCATTCAGGCCCAATTATTCCAAATAGGTGTGTAGGGTACTTAATTTTGCTTAAAAAAAATAAAATCAGATGAACAAGCTGACATTTACTGAGGTATGTTGTGGGATCTGCTACAAACTGAGTCTCAGATGTTGAAATATCTTAGACCAACTGTAATTACAGTGGGAATGAATCTGGCCCTGTTGTCGGGTCCTCGCCTCATCAAGGCGAGGCGCGCAATCCGTTCATAAGTTCAGGCCTGCAACCCCGGCTGGGGTAAGGCAAGCAAACAGTTAGCAGGGTCGGGCC
>ML682005.1:31165561-31282605 GCA_007922195.1 Podocnemis expansa | reverse complement strand
CAACCCCGGCTGGGGTAAGGCAAGCAAACAGTTAGCAGGGTCGGGCCTTCAACCCCGGCTGGGGTAAGGCAAGCAAACAGTCTGGCAGGTAGCAGGGAAGGGAAGGGGAATGCAGGCCTGCCCGCTCCACTGTGTTCCAGCCCAGGGCCCTAGCAGTGACCACACGAAGGGCCACTGTGTCAGTGGGGCTCCTGCCAAAACGCACCGACTTACAATTGTCCCTGAGCTACTTCCTTCCCTTGCCCGGCGAGACCTGGGGCACGCCATCCTCGCGATCCTCCGGATAGGACCCCCAGGGCATACCCATCAGGCCCTCGCTATCTTTGGGCAGCAAGGCTGGAAACTCGGCCCCCTCGGCCAATGGCAGCTCCTCCAGGTCACACGAGTCCGGAAGGGTGGGCTCGCTGTCCTCAGCAGAAGGGAGCTCCTCCAGGTCCTCCCCAGTGTCGGGCTGGTCCACAGGGCTCAGGCTCTCTGCAGAGGGGAGCTCATCAAGGTCCTCCCCGGGAGGAGTCTTCTCCAGGGGTACGGTTGCCCAAGGCTCCTCGCTCTGACCCTTCACGGGTGGTAAGTCTGGTCGCCTCTCAGCCTCCCCTCCTCCCGGTGGAGGAAGGTCTGCCAGGAGTGGCAGCCACCTCCCTCTGGGTTCCCTCCATGGCTGCTCGGTCCGCACTCTTTTATAGTCCTCCTGCTCCCAGCGCCCTCCCCTTTGGTTCCGGCCGCTCTGCTGGGCTGTCTCTGGCCAGTAGGGGGAGTGCGGGCGCCCAGCTGCCTCTTGGCGGCTGACTAACTGCTTCCCTCTGCTACAGGCCCATTAAATTTGTTCTTGCCTAGATACACACATGTAACTTCAGTTAATATTAATGGGAATTATGTATAGTGAGCAAGCAGACACCTGAGAACAGAAACATATGAAGCATAAGTTAATGAAATCTACCTATCTTTAAAAGAATTATAGTTATAACTATGTTCAAAGAAACACTAATGTGATTTCATACTTACAAGGCATTCATGTAATAAGACAATACTTAATTTTAACACTTGTATTTTCTCCTTCTTGATTTTCTTTGATCATTTCTGAATGCACAAAAGCTAAGCATCAGTGATCCATGAAATGGCATTAAAAAATGTTTAATCCTAAGAGGAACTGTTACTGGTGATGTAAAAATCACTCTATTATGCTTCTGGCTTTAGTCTATTCTCCTTTAGCTCACACAGGCTGGAAAAGAGTGACTGCTGTAATGCTGTTTTTTTTTTTAATTCAATTAAAATAACAACTTGATCCCTCATCCCTCCATTATTAATTTTTCCAGCTTAAACATGAGAATTGGAGCACCCCTCCAGATATGTGTATGTGGAGCAATGTTTCCCTAACAGACTGCCGGCCCCACAGCCCGATCCTGCCACCACCCCCCACTTTCCATGTAAGCCCCCCACCCGCCAGCCCACTTCCCTCCTCCCACCCTAGCCCGCTCCCCAGGTAACCCCCCAGCTGGCCCAACCCCCCACCCCAGCAGTCTTATCCAGCAGCTGGAGCAGGGCAGCTGAGCCACCGCTCCTCTGGCTGGGGAAGCACTAACAGAGCATGCTCAGACATTCTGAGCATGCTCCGTTAGAGCTTCTCAGGCGGGAGTTTTAATAACTCCCAGCTCCAGAGGAGCACTCAGCCGGCACTCTGGGTGCCAGCCGTGTGCTAGGGAGCTGCAGTGGGCTGTGTGGCCGTGTGGCCGCACAGCGTACAGGGAACATTGTGGAGGCAACTCTCCAAAATACATTTTATCCCAATATGTATAGAACAGGCGATTGCCAGTTCCAGGGTCACATTTCTCTTCCCCAACTACCTTGACACTCTCCAGGGATCCTTTTCTGAGGAATCAGTGGAAGGAACTCCACAAAGTTCTGCTGGCACAACTGTGAGTTTCTAGGGAGCAGAAGGAAGAACCAAATGCACTCTGTAGAACTTTCCCTTGAAAACCTCTTTCATGTGCTTGGAGCAGGATGGCCAAAAGTGAATGCTTGATATAGTATAAACTTTCATAGGATTGTTCTCTATTGAGATCATTGTGCAGCTGTGTGGGGATCGAATTAATGATACATCCTTGATGACAGATGAAGTCAGAGCAGTTTCATGGATGGGTCCTGGCTGTGTGTTCAGCAGTCTTCTCTCTGCTGATTTCCAAAATGTTGGGGAATCTCACCATCCTCCACACTTCATGGTGCCCCAAAAATGTTCCACTAGAAAGCATCATTTGCAGGAATGCACTGAGTGTATGTCTACACTAAAAAGAAAACCCATGGCTGGCTTTTGCCAGCTAGCTCAGGCTCCCCGGGCTTGGACTGAGGGGCTATTTCATTGCATTGTGGATTTCTGGGTTCATGGTGTAGCCCTTCTCTGGACCTCAGAGAACCTGGACCTGTAGAACCTCAGGGTTCAAGCTCTAGACCTTCTTTGGGCTCAGGCTGGGACCTTTTTACTTTGCAGTTAGATAATTTCATGGAGGATAGGTCTATCAATGGCTATTAGCTGAGATAGTCAGGGACGCAGCCCCATGCTCTGAGTATCCCTGTCCTCTGATTGCCAAACACCAGGAGTGAATGAAAGGGTATAGATCACTCCATGATAGCCTGTTCTGTTCGTTTACTCTGCAGAACCTTGCATTGGCCACTATTGGAAGACATGATATTGGGCTAAATGGATCATTGTTCTAATGGGCAATAGCAAGTCAAATATTCTTATAGCTCCTTTTATCCCAGATTTATTTCAAAAGACTCCTCGCATGTACAAGAATTGTTTTACACACTTCTGCCATGTGTTGAACACCATTTCAAAGTATGCAGCTGCACAGGGCTTAACGTAAGCTAGAATGCACGGGAATGGTGTTCCAGGGCCCACTATTTTTAGGGCTCAGTGTTCCAGGGCCCCTAAAAATAGAAAATGGAGCCAGAACGCTGCATTCTGGGGTCCACCATTTAAAAATAATGGGCCCTGGAATGCAGCATCCAGGCTCCATTTTCTATTCTTAGGGGCCCCCAATGCTGAGCCCCTAAAAACAGCAGGCCCCAGAACACTGTTCCTGTGCATTCTGGGAGGCAAGGAGCTGCCCCGGCCAGGGCTGAGGCTCCGGCCTGAGCCTGCTCTGACTGAGCATGCTCAGAAACTAAGAGCATGCTCAGTCAGAGCAGGCTCAGGCCAGAGCCTCAGCATGGGCCAAGGCTGCTCCGCATTGACATGCCGGCCAGGTAAGGAGCTCTGGGGTGGGGTTAGGGCAGTATTCTCCCTAGCACTTGAAATTAGGGGGGGTATAGGGGGAGGTTTTGGGAGGTATAGTGAGTGCTTGCTAATTTGGTATATCACTATTACTAGCTGACAATGGGTGGCTGTTGGGAAATTCAGGGGGGTATAGGGCATGTTAGGGAAATCCCTGGTTTAGAGACAGGTGAGCCAGCCCACTGAGGAAAGGGTGCAGGGGAAGGGGTTGGCCTGGGGCGTAGCCTTTGGCTATACCTATATTGGGCATGCATGCATAATATTATCCTATATCTATTTTTATAGGTATATTTTCCTTTCCTTATATAAAACCTTGAAATGCTGGTTCTATAGTATTTCACTTAGTGTAAGTATGGAGCTTAGTACTAGTTCTTTCTAGAAGCCAAAATGCATGTATTCTGCAAATCTTTGCAAAAAGAGAGACTGAGTTTGCAAAGAGAGTAAGTAAGTTTGCTGTGCAATAGGATGAGATCCTGCAAGCTTTGTAAACCAAGGTTTGTATTTGTCTATGCAATAGGAGAAGGTTAACTATGTGAGAGGTAAGCGTAGGCTGTGCAGAATTTGGCAAGTTGCTTTTTGATCATGCTTTGCAGACAAATAGGCGGAAAACATCTCTGCAAATCCACCGCAAAACCCACAAGCTGATAAACAAGAAAATGGGAGAATATGCTAGAAAATAGATGTTAATAGACCCCTGAACCAATAATCTGAGAGTACCCCCAGCAATTTCTGAAAAACACCCATATTTGGGCCAGGACGAATGAGATAATTTGATTTATTTTTGGAAGGGTAGAAAAGGTAACCTCCCCTACCCCCATTGTGCAAAAAGGGGATTTAAAGCCCCAAAATCTGCAGAGGGGTTGAAGCTTTCAATTTCCAGCCACTGAATTCAGACAACACAAGAGAAAACCGCACAGGCCTACACCAACACTTTACCTAACTTCTTTCTGCTAGGTTTCTTTCCTTGATTTTAGTTGACTAGTTTTAGAATCGTTAGTTCAGTACTTCAACTGGTCCTCATTTTGAGTGTGAGTATAAACTTAACAACTGTATCTTAAAGATAGGAAATCTTAGCAGCAGTACTGCTTATAGTCATTTTAGAAATTTGTTGATGTATTTCTTTACCATTTATTCCACATTGTATTCATTTGTATTCTTAACCTATCACTTGCTGTATGCGGTTAGCAATAAAGAACTGTCATAAAATCTTAAATATGTGTACTCCTTGACTGCCTGTTTTTGAGGAAGAAGTCCTGTTTCATTAACATACCTGTAGTCAATCTGAACTAAGAACACTTGTCCTTCAAATTGGTGTATCAAATCTATATTGGCTATCCCAAATTCCAAAAGAATTATAGAATTTGGCTACAGGGGCAATGGGGGAAGACTAAGCAGCATGGTCAGGGGTTGGGGAAGGGTTGGGGGACCAGCAGTGAGATAAGGGCTGGGGGCAGTAGCTGGGGTGGGGGGTAGGTGTGTGGAGGGCTGTAGCAGGGGGGTGCTAGGAGGGCCCGCCCTGATGTGAGGGTGGCCCGCCAATTTAGGAGGGTTCTGGGACCCACCAAATTATACTTTATCCCATGAAGCTGCACTACACAAGAGGTCAGGCACCAGTGAGAACTGATTGTTGTTTACTAGCAATTCTGAAAAATATACTTTAAAAAAAAAGTTTGGCAAATAAAAATTAAAACAAAAACCAAAAACTAAACCAAACCAAAACAAAAAAACAGGTCTATAGTTAGGTGTCAAGTCATCCCTCACTCTCTGGGTCAGAGGAAGGCCACACCACCTAACTAGGTCACTGGTTTCTAGCCTGTCAGTAGGCAGAATTAGCAAACCAGCAGTTGATGGCACCTTTAGCTGTGCAGAACTACTAAACAGTCTAGAGGTCTCAGGCAGGTTGGGGTAGAGAAACAGCCAATAGCCCATGCCAAGGGTTTGAGCACCTCTGCAATATAGGAAAAAGCCAGATACATCCACATACCTTGCTATCTCAGCCCCAACTGAGCTAGAGGACCTACTTTTTGTATGTCCTGTTACACCTACACACTTCCAGTGGGAGGGGTGAGGTTTGTCTTGTTCAATACTTGAGCAAGGGTGTTTCCTCCCCTCTGAGTCTGAGGGAGGCCATACTACCTTGCTACAGGCTCAAACGCAAGATGTAATGTGACCTGAAGTTAAATGTTTAATTTTGATTTTTAGCATTTTTAAAGTGTCGAATGTCTGTTTGCTTTCAATAAAAGCAAAAAAAAAAAAAAAAAGTTGGAAGGCAAGAACTGTATTCACAAGGGACTTATGAATTTAATTCTAATATTTAGGCACCATTAACAAAACCAGGGAGGATGTGTTCCAAAGGGGCAGCAATATTAGTCTAGTTCAGCAAAAAAAGCAAGGAGTCCTATGGCACTTAAAGACTAACAAATTTATTTATCACATGAGCTTTCACGGGAATAAATCCCACTTTGTCAGATGCTTTGAAGATGGGGTATCTCTTTTTTTAACTCATGCCCAATATTCCAGAGGTTTGGGCACACACCTGGGAAATAAGAGAACTTTGTTTACATGCCAGCTCTGAATCAGGCAATGTGAAGACTTGAACTAGAGTCTCCCACATACCAGGTGAGTGCTGTGAACACTGACCATTAGGGTAAAAGTAGGGTCACCCCTAATTTTGTCTATTTTATAAATGGCACCTATGTGTCAGTGTTTGATACTTGAATCCTCCTGTGAATCTTGCCTAAAAAAACCCAAAATATTTCATTTAAAAATATTGAAATGAACAGTTTTGACATTTCTGATTTTTTTTCCAAACCAAGCAATTAGCCAAAATTGGTATACTGCCTGACATACTATACTTTCCTCAGCAGCACTTCCTGTTACATTCTCAGTTTTATTACTGTTTAATTATTCACACTTACATAAAGTGAAAAAAAAACAAGGAGTCGTGTGGCACTTTAAGACTAACAGATTTATTTTTCACGTGAGCTTTCATGGGACAAAATCCCACTTCGTCAGATGCTTCAGAGAAGTTCACCCATCTTCGAAGCATCTGACGAAGTGGGATTTTCTCCCATGAAAGCTCGTGCGAAAACTAAATCTGTTAGTCTTAAAGTGCCACATGACTCCTTGGTTTTTTGCTGGACTACACTAACACGGCTATCCCTTTGGAAATTGATAAAGTGAAAAGCTACCAAAACAGAATCATAGCAGTTTGTTCCCATTTTACATAGCTATAAAGTACAATAAAAAGAAATAAAGCAAAAAGAAATAAAGCAGTGAGGAATCTGACCTTGTGTGTTTTTCAGAGGGCTTCCTATTCCAGTATTGGCCTTGTCCAACATTCTTCAGCTTCGAAAATTACAGCTTGAAGTGGCTGTAGGATTAGCTTATTCTATAATTATTAGCTTATTACATAATTCTTATTGAGTATCTATGATTATCTTAGTTTCCGTAACTGAGTAAATGAAGAAACTAAAGTTGGGGAAAAAAAGAAGGAATGAACTAGCTGAGAGAAAACTGCAAATATAGCTAGAATTTATGGCAAGATTTTTTTTTTCTGCAGTCATGTATGCCAAACTTTAGCCCAGATGTTTTCCTGCTAATAGTGCTATACAACTCTAGAATACAGAAAGTATAAATTGCAAGTGCTTTCTAATTGGATGTTCTTATACAGCAGTTTAAATAACACTTAGAATATTTTTACAAACAAAATGATAAGTCAGTGGGAGTTTTATCTGAGCAAAGAGCTCAGGAGTTGTCCAACAGGGAAAATTAGCTAGCACTGGCACTCACCTGTGATGAATTTTGTAAATGTCTGGGGAAAAAATGTCATTCAATAACCTTTTTCTCCAGTGGAATAAATAAAGGGTGAGGTGCTTTTGTTTTTTTTTTAAATTGAACAATGGCAACTCTTTGTCTCACTGCCCAGATGATGGCCATATGAACCCTTGAGGCATAGTTGTTCCTGGGCCCATCCTTATACAATAGGAACAATTATCTGTGAATCTGTAAAACCATAAGGCTACAGATTCAAATCCTGATTAAAAAAAAAATTGGCTATACTCTAATCTGAATGATAGCTCCTGGCAGATATGCTTTATCTTACCCTGATGATAAAAATGTTTTCTATTTAAAGAAAAACATCTTACAGATGGAAAGGTTTTATGTTTCCATGTACTTTCATTAGAACATTGCATTTAAGGGACAGTTACCATTTTTATTCTTCCTGGCCTAGAGTTTTATAGCATTTTTAGCAACAATAACACAAATGGTCCTGATATAAGTCCCAGCATATGTGCTATCATTCCAAACATGTTAAGAACATAAACTTAATTAAGACAGGACCCATATGCTTTAATGTTTTCAGATATTAGTTTACGCAGTCACAGGAAAAAAATGGCTAACTTCTTGGGGTTGGGGAAAATGTGTTTGTAGGCAGTTAAGAATGTATTGTATATCAACTCCTTGTGTGCTGTGGAAATCTATATCAGCTCTGCTGTATTTTATGATGTATTTTATTCACGGTCTGTACAGCTCAGTTGAAATTCTCCTCAACAGTGTAGTTTTAATTGGATCTGACACATAACCTTATGGGGCTGATCCTATACATATGTAGAGGAATAACATTATTCATGCAAATGGCCCCACTGAACTACTCACATGAATAAAGTTACTTATCCACTTAAGCATTTGCTGCATTGGGCCCATGGAAATAATGAACAAGGTGTAGCTATGAGATACATATGAGCTTAAAGTGCTGTGAGTCAGAGTCTACAATGCAACCTTAACACATTGGTATGATTTCACAATGTTCTGTCCCTTATTTCCTGCAAAAGTTGAATGTTCTAGAGCAGAGGTCCCCAAACTGTAGGATGCAACTACATTGGGGGGGGGGCTGAGGGGGCCAGGCTAGCCCCCTGTGGGGGATGAGGGCGAAGAAGTGTCACCTAGCCCCCGTTCTGCCCCCATCTTTGTTTTGGTGCAGCCCAGAGCCTGGACTTGGCTTTAGTCCTGCTGCTGGCTGAGACCCAAGCCTGAGAACTGCAATTCTGGCTGTGCATCCGGCCCCAGCTCCACTCCTGGCTGAGGCCCAAGCCTCAATCATGGCTCTACTCCCAACCACAGCTCCGTTCCCACATTGGCCTTTGGCACTAATAGCAACCCCTGACTTCCGGTCCTGATCACGACCCTGCTCTCAATCCCAGCCCCAGTCTCCTGTTACTGACTGCAGCCCATGGTCACACCTCTGGCCCCACTCCCAGCCTCATCTCCTGAACAGAGGGCACAGACCTAGTAAGAGTGATTCAAAATATTTCAGGGCACTGTTGCAGAGGGAATGAGGCACTTCATTCAGAGCATGGACACACACATTGAACAATGCAGGTGAAAATAAATGCTGAGTACCAGTCTTATTCAGTGAGTTGCATCCAATTGGAACACTGAATCAGATAGGGATTCTGAGAAGACAAAAATATGTAAGTGTGGTGGGGCCTTTCTGTCCCACACTGGTAATGACAGAGTTAAGGAGACTGAGAGGATCTTCAAGGCGATGACCAAGTTAAGGAGAGGTTATGAATCTACCTAATCCTGCCCTCCCAGCAGCCCGATCTCACTGCCATTTCTCTTTCTTCCTTTGTGGTCTCCATTATCAGTTAGAACCTGAAGTTAGTGATTCCTTCTGTTAGTTGAGGTGGAGGGCCTTTAAGTTTTGGGCAGGACTAAACATTCCTGTTTCCAAGACTTTCAAATAGTACAATTACAGCTAAGGCCAATGTCGATAGCAGAGCTAAAAGAAGGAGACCTACAACAGACAAGGACTAATCAGTTAGATGGGCAGAGTCCTATTACTGCCTCAGTAATGGAAGCCTTCTTTTGTGTGAGAGTCTAGGACAGTTCACTACCTGTGCAAGCCGTGTGTTACATTAGGTCCAAACAACCTATCAGAAAAGGATTAGTTGCCCAGACACCAAGGAAGAGATGGGCGAGGGTCCTCCTGACAAACCTATTTTCCTCTGTATCTGGACTCTTCCTATAAGGGGTAGGACTTGAATGTGCCATGGATTGAGGGCTAAGGTGCTATGACACAAATGTTTAGTCTAAGGAGTGATGCCTGGGGATTTGTTCTGCGGTGAGTTCTGTCCTGAGACAACACAAAGGGTTAGTGCCTAGACAATCAGATAATAGTAATCATGCAATATAAGACTATTAATGAGGATGATATAAACCCTATTGAACTCAATGGGACTGTTTCAATTGACTTCAGCAGGGTTTGAGTCAGGCACATAATGCATGCACAAAGAATAAAATACCTAGCTCTTGTAGCGCTTCCCATCCATAGATCTGAGAGAGATCAGAATGTACCCATATTAGAGATAGAGGACTCAGGGACGGGGTGGCCAAGGGACTTACCCATATCCCTTGCATAAACAGTGGTCGACTACTGCTGAATTTTGCCCAAGTGTAGGCCAATGATAAAGCCAGGAATAGAGCCTGGATTTTGAGTCCTACTCTGGTGTCCAATGGTTAGATAATTCCATTTAAAAAGCAGAGGTGACATTAAAGTGGATCTGTACTAATATACATCAACTAAGGATCTCCTCTTGTATGGGTAACCTTACCTTTGCTATATCTACACTTCTGAATCTGTACCTTTGGCTTTTTAATGTGTTGTTTCTTTTTAAAATCACAGCTCAGTTTAATAGGTATACAAATTCAAGTGGTGGATATTAACAGAATCATTGAGAAAGTGTAATAACTGGAGTTTATTATGTAAGGAAGAAAGCATACCAGTCATGGAGCAAAATCCAAATCAAAGGTTTGGTAGGTCCATAGTTAGAAGATAATTGTAATTTCCTCTGTCTTTTATGATATCGATTGTTTTCCATTCTTCCACATAATGTATTTTGATTTTGCATATTGTACCCTTATTTACTTCTATTGTAATACTCATAAGACTTCCCTCCCCCTCTCCCACTTGTTTCTGGACAAGGGTGTCATCTTAGGGGCAGCTGTCCTCCTGCTTTAAACAAGGAACCTGAAGTCTTTTGAAACCAATGCTGGTTTTCCACAAAGAGAAGGCTAACAGATTCAGGCATGCAATGTATGTTCAGCAAATCTGATAGTTTTCAGAGCACTTGGGAAATCAGTAGTAACCAATTTACACAAAGTGGGAGCAAGATATGCATCTGAGGAACAAGTTAAGTGCACAACGTTGGACAGTAAAAAACACGAAGTGGGAAGTCCAACCTCCATATCTTTATTTCAACCAAGGCCTGGTCTGCATGAGGAAATGGTGTCTCTATAACTACATCTCTGAGGGGTGCAAAAAATCTGCACACCAGAGTAACACACACAAACTGACTTAACTGTTGGAGCAGACAGTGCTAAGTTGATGGAAAAACTCTCCTTTTGACCTAGTTACCACCTTTTGACGAGGTAGATTATCTGTGCTGACAGGAGACATCCTTCTTTTGGAATAGGCAGTGCATTCACTGAAGCGATCCAGAGGTGCAGTACAGCAGTGCCACTGCAACATTTTAGTGCAGACAAACTAAGTAGAACATTGTGATGAAAGCCAGACTAAGTAACTCTAACTCAGGTCAGCTAAGAACACAGCAATTACTATAATGGATCAGGCTTGAGAGTTGTCTAGTTCCAGTTTCCAGTGTAGTGCAGCAGCTGCTACCAGATGCTTCAGAAGAAAATGTAAGATCACTACAGTATGATAATCTTCACCCATATTAGAGATCATTCTGATCTCTATTAGGGATAGCCTGGCCTAAATCCAGCCTACACCTTGAATTTTAATAGCCTTCCCAATAATGCGGATATTGATTATATCTCTGGATATTCTTTGTTTTCCCATTTAAATTTCCAATCCCTTTTTAATTGTGCTAAATACTTGGTCACAATGATTTCTAGTGACAGTTGGTTCCAAAGTCTAATGCAGTGGGTGAACAAGTATTTCCTTGTATTCGTTTTAAATTCCTTGCCTTTTAATTTAGTTAATTATTCCCTTGTTCTTGTGATATAAGAACAGGCTAAAAATATAGGCCAACCTACAAAATACAGTTTTCCACATTGAACGCTTTTCACTAAATGGATCCTTGTATGCAAAGACTAAGTCCCCACCTATGCGTTAACTACTGTTACAGAGTAATAAATTACTACATCTTTCCTTTCTCCCCACTGGCCAGTCTTTCACAGATGTTGTCTGGCTTGTAAACAGTAGAGTCAGTTGCACTGCATAAAGAACCTACTGTGATGGTATTCTAGAGGTTTTCATCAACACAGCTACTGGGCAGAGACAGTATAGGAAGCACTGACTAACTATGAAAGGCAAAGGTGTGAGGTCTACTCCAAAATAATTTAGTATGGTTACTTACATCCACTCAGTTTCCATTTTCATGACTGAGGCAAGGACTCAGTGCTTCTGAGGAATGCAATATTAGGCAGTCACTCTCTCCTTTCTCAGTTCTTGAAATTGTCACAGTCAATACAATATCATAAATCCATTTTGTCAGAATATTGTGGTGAAGAACCACAACTGTGGTGAAGAACCGTTATGCAGCGCTAGAGACGATGGATGAGGTGGAACAGGAGACACCATGCGCCCCCGAGGCTGGGAGGATCACAGCCATCACAGCTAGGAGGAACCGTAGGGTTGTGGTGGTTGGGGACTCACTTCTGAGGGGGATAGAGGAACCCATCTGTTGCCCTGACAAGGCCTCGCGGGAGGTATGCTGCCTGCCAGGTGCCTGCATCCGAGACATTACGAAGGGATTGTCAAGAATCATCAGCCCCTCTGACTACTACCCCATGCTTCTCATCCATGTGGGAACCAATGATACTGTGAGAGGTGATCCTCAGAAGATCAAAGGTGACTTCAGGGCTCTGGGACCACAGGTGAAGGAGTCAGAAGCAGAGGTGGTGTTCTCCTCGATCCTTCCGGTCAAGGGTAGGGGACTGAGTAGAGACAGATGCACCCTAGAGGTGAACTCCTGGCTGCGAAGATGGTGTTGTCAGGAGAGCTTTGGTTTCCTTGACCATGGAACACTCTTCCAGGAAGAAGGACTGCTAGGCAGAGATGGACTCCATCTGTCAAGGAAGGGGAAGAGCATATTCAGACGTCGACTGGCTGACCTAGTGAGGAGGGCTTTAAACTAGGTTTGAAGGGGGAAGGAGACCAAAGCCCACAGGTAAGTGACAATGTGGAAGACCTGGGGGAAAGTATGGAACTTGGGGGGAACAGGGACTGTAACACCAGGGATAAAAGAGAAGGTAGTTGGAACATGGGTGGGGAATCAAATAATTATGTTATATGTTCTAATGAAGCTTTAATACCTGAAGCAGGTGCAGGAGGACAATCCCAGGAGAAAATACAAGGAGGTAGATGCAATAGAACTGAAAATTAACTTGGGAAAGTAGGGCAATCAGCCTGGTATCTTAGGTGCCTGTACACAAATGCGAGGAGCCTGGGAAACAAGCAGGAAGAATTGGTAGTACTGGCGCAGACAAGGAACTATGATGTAATTGGAATAACAGCGACATGGTGGGATAGCTTGCATGACTGGAGCTCTGACATGGATGGGTATAAGTTGTTCAGGAAGGACGGGCAGGGAAGAAGAGGAAGAAGAGTAGCACTATATGTAAAAGAGCTCTATGACTGCTCAGAGCTCCATTATGGAAGCAGAACCGAGCCAGTTGAAAATCTGTGGGTTAAGCTTAGAGGAGAAGGCAACAAAGGGGATGTTGTGGTGGGTGTCTGCTATAGACCTCCAGACCAGAAGGAGGAGGTGAATGAGGCATTCTGTGGACAACTGGCAGAAGTTTCCAGATCACAGGCCCTGGTTTTTATGGGGGACTTCAATAACCCTGACATCTGCTGGGAGGCCAATACAGCAGTGCACAGGCAATCCAAGAAGTTTTTGGAGAGTGTTGAGGACAACTTCCCGGTACAAATGCTGAAGGAACCAACTAGGGGCCTTGAACATCTTCACCTGCTGCACACAAACAGAAGAATTGATTGGGGACATAGAAGTGAATGGCAATCTGGGCAGCAGAGATGATAGAGTTCAAGATGCTGATTAATGGAAAAAAGGAAAGAAGCAAAATGCAGACCCTGGACTTCAGAAAAGCAGATTTTGGCTCCCTCAGGGAACTGATGGGCAGGATCCCTTGGGGGGCTGATCTGAAGGGGAAAGGTGTCCAAGAGAGCTGGTTGCATTTTAAAGAAACCTTGCTAAGGGCACAGGAAGATACCATTCTGATGAGCGGGAAGAACAGCAAATGTGGAAGGTGCCTAGTATGGCTTAACAGAGAACTCTGCACTGAACTAAAGCATAAAAAGGAAGCTTACGGGAAGTGGAAGCTTGGACACATGACTAAGGAGCCATATAAAGATACTACTCAGGACTGCATGGATAAAATCAGAAAGGCCAAAGGGCAATTGGAGTTGCGGCTAGCAAGGGATGTGAAGGATAACAGGAAGGGGTTCTACAAGTATGTCAATAACAAGAAGAGGATCAGGGCTGGTGTAGGACCCTTACAGAATAGCGTAGGTATCCTCGTGATGAAGGATGAGAAACAGGCTGAAGCGCTCAATGCTTTTTTTACTTCAGTTTTCACAGGGAGGGCCAGCTCCCACCCCACTACACTGGGTATGGCAGATTGGAGAGAAGAAGAGAGGCCTTTGGTGACAGAAGGTCAGGTTAGGGACTACCTAAAGAAGCTGGATGTGCACAAGTCCATGGGGCCGGATGACCTGCATCTGAGGGTGCTGAGGGAGTTGGCAGATCAGGTAGCAGTACCGCTGGCCATTATCTTTGAAAACTTGTTGCGAATGGGGGAGGTGCCAGAGGACTGGAAAAAAAGCAAATATAGTGCCTATCTTCAAGAAAGGCAAAAAGGAGGATCCAGGGAATTACAGACCTGTCAGCCTCACCTCAATCCCTGGAAAAATCATGGAGCAGATTCTCAAAGAATCCATCCTGAAACACTTGGAGGAAAATAGAGTGATCAGGAACAGTCAGCATGGATTCACCAAGGGTAAATCATGCCTGACCAACCTCATTGCCTTCTATGATGAGATGACTGGATTAGTGGATGCAGGAAGAGCCATTGATGTGATATACCTCGACTTTAGTAAGGCTTTTGATATGGTTTCCCACAGCATTCTCATCAGCATGTTAAGGAAGTATCGGTTGGATGTGTGGACTGTCAGGTGGATAGAGAACTGGCTAGATCAACAATTTCAGCGTGTAGGAATCAATGGCTCCGTGTCTAGTTGGCAACCAGTAACGAGTGGTGTGCTTCAGGGGTTGGTCCTGGGGCCAGTTCTGTTCAATATTTTCATTAATGATCTGGATGATGGGATTTATTGCACACTCAGTAAGTTTGTGGATGACACCAAGCTGGGGGGAATGGTAGACACGCTGGAGGGCAGGGAGAAGATTGAGGAAGACCTTGGCAAATTGGAGCAGTGGGCCAATAGAAATCTCATGAGGTTCAACAAGGACAAGAGCAAAGTCCTGCACTTGGGATGGAAAAACCCCATGCACTGCTACAGGCTGGGGAGTGATCAGCTAAGTAGCAGCACCGTAGAAAAGGACCTGGGGGTCAAGGTGGATGGGAAGCTGGATATGAGTCAGTAGTGTGCTCTTGTTATCAAAAAGGCCAGTGACATACTAGGCTGCATCGGAAGAAGCACTGCCAGCAGATAGAGGGATGTGATCATTCCCCTCAGCACTGGTGAGGCCACACCTGGAATACTGTGTCCAGTTTTGGGCTCCCCACTACAAAAAGGATGTGGAGAAATTAGAAAGAGTCCAGCGGAGGGCAACAAAAATGATCAAGGGGCTGGAGCACAAGCCCAATGAAGAAAGACTGAAGGAACTAGGCTTATTTAGCCTGAAGAAGAGAAGACTAAGGGGGGATTTGATAGCATCCTTCAACTACCTGAAGGGATGCTCCAAGGAGGATGGAGCTTGGCGGTTCTCAGTAATAACAGAGGATAGAACAAGGAGCAGTGGTTTCAAGTTACAGCTGGGGAGGTCGAGGCTGGATATTAGGAAAAACTTTCTTAATAGGAGGGTGGTAAAGCATTGGAATGGGCTACATAGGGAGTTGGTGGAATCTCCGTCTTTGGAGATGTTTAAGGCCCAGCTGGATAAAACTCTAGCTGGAATAATTTAGTGGGAGTGGTCCTGCTTTTTTGGCAGGGGGTTGGACTAGATGACCTCATGAGGTCCCTTCCAACCCTATGACTGGATTTTACAGAGAGACGTTGCAAGCTCTGGTTAAGCCCTGACTTGTCCTCAGAGCTTCCCATCTGACTCTTCCAAACTTTAGATCTGGTTCTCTTTTGCTTTCTGCTACTCTTCCCCTCAGAGGAGAAATCCTTGAGTTTCTCAGTCTTCACCAGTTACTTGTTGAGAATGTAAGCAGTTGCTCCTATGGCATTTGGGAAAAAAATGTGATCCAATCAGGTTATGTCTTCACTGCAGAGTTAATCCTGGTTTCTTACGCAGATGTTTCTCTTTCCACAGTCCTGTCCAAACACAAAAGAGTACTCACCTGAATCAACTTGAGCTAGCTGGTTCACCTAGAGCAGGGTTCTCAAACTCCAGGCCCCTAGTTATTTCTTTTGGCCTGTGATGATGCTATAGCTATCAATATTTGCAACATCTTTGCATGAAAAGGTTTCAGTGATGCAGCCATTGGGTTACCACACTAGTCCTCATGCAGCCCTCGTGGTGACTTGAGTTTGAGACCCTGACCTAGAGCTATAGGCTAAAGCTCTAGAGATTTTCACTTGGATTGGTAAGCCATCCTCTTCACTGTGAAGACTCACACTAAACCATTTGAGTGCTGATAGTCTTCCAGCATCTGATCACAATTCTCCATGTCTAGAAGGACAGGCAAGTTCTCCCACATTTCACTGAGATTCATAAAAATGCTCTGCTTTGTGGTAAGCTAAGAACCACAACATATCCCCTCAAAAGTCCTAGGGAGCCCAGCAGCAGAAGAGATGAAGGATATGTCTATAGTGATGCAGCAAATTCGTCACCATCAGTTCAGGCTTCTGGGAGGGGATTGCGGCGAGTGTGAACTCGCTGCACCACTCCTGGAAGCTGACCCCTGAAGTCCTAGGGTCAGGGGGCGTAGGGGAAATCCAACCACAAGCAATTTGCAGTCGGCTTTCCCCTAGCGTGTAATGGCGGCTTAAAAAGTTGCCGCCGTTTACGCAAGGAATTTTACATTCCTTGTATAAACAGTGGTTGACTGCTGCTGAATTTTGCCCAAGTGTAGACTAGCGCTCAGTAACTTGGGGATAGCTGTGCAGTGTGGCTGCTCAGAATGAGGGGAGGCTACTTTAGCTGCTCAGACACAAGACAAATGTGCAGTGTAAACTTACCCCCAGAAGGCTGATGGGGCAGTTTTGGTTCTGTTTGCTTCTTGTTGAAAGTGAGGACTATGTTTACATCAACCCACTTAGTTACACAGGAAAGACCATCACAAAAAATTATGAAACAACTGGGTATTACCTTCTGTTCTATATATGTACTCATATTGCCCTTATTACAGTATAATCTAAGCACTTCAGAAACTAGCATGTACTCTTGTTGTATACAGTATAGCCATATCAGTCCCAGGATATTAGACAGACAAGATGGGTAAGGAAGTATCTTTTACTGGGCCAACTTCTGTTGGTGAAAGAGGCAAGCTACAACTGATCAGAAGAGCAGCTCTCTCTAGCTGGAAAGCCTGCCTCTCTCTCAAAGAGAAAGCAGTCTAATAAAAGATACCACCTCTCTATGTATTTTTGCTAACAGCCCTGTTTAGACATAAGTATTATTATACTTATTTTATAGACAGGGAATTGAGGCATAGAGAGATTATGAGTTGTCACACAGGCACACTAGTGGAGCTGCAAATTGAACTAAGATCTCCTGAATTCTAACTCATTGTCTCATACAGCCTTATTCACAATGATGCGATAGACTCACTTCTTGCATATGCTTCCCATGAACAAAATTCAGCCTACCTCCCTCAAAGAGATGTATTAAAAATAGTGTTCAGGAACATTGGTGAACATATATACTAATAAAAATGAAAAGAAATAGTGTAACATGGTACCTCAGGCCCGGTTATACCTACAAGTTTGGATGACCCAGCTACATCACTCAGGACTGTGAAAAAAAATTGTGTCCTGTGTGATGTAGTTACGCTGACATATATCCCACTGTAGATGGAGAAAGGTTGATGGAAGAATTATTCTGTCAAACTAGCTACTACCTCTCAGAGAGTAGACTAAATATATCAATAGAAAAATCCTTTATGTCCTTGTAGAAAGCATCTCCACTACCCCATTATGATAGCACAGCTGCAACACAAAAACCATGCTGCTGTAGTGTATGCATTACACTCATAGGCACTAAAATCTGAGCAAGTTTATACACTTGGATGAATGTGTGCTTGTGGGAGGAAATGATGCTAAGTAATGTCAATTCCACTAGGAGTTATATGCAATAAAATCCATCTCCCACGCAGCCTAACTTGTTCTATATGAACATTAAATAAAACACTCCTTAGCTTTAAAAATGAACTTCTGATTTTGAAGGCCTGTATGTATGTAATAGTGATATTAGTTGTAATGTGGGGAAGCAACTGTTTAACACTTATATTTAGCTATAACTCAAAGCCAATAAATACATCCAGATTGAAGTTATATTTATATTTTATATCTGAGCTGGTGCGTTGAAACACAATGAAATTTTGCATTTGTATAGTCCCTTTCATCCAAGAGTCTCAATGCGGTTTAGAAACACTAATTAAACTTCACAACATCCCAGTGATGTACATGTTTATTAGGCTCCCTTTGTAGGTGGAGAACAGAGACATAGCCAACTTAAGTCATTTAACCGAAGTAATTCAGAAAGTAAAGGCCAGAAATTTCCGGATTCCAGACCCCCAATTCCTATCAGCCAGTTTATAAAACTTCTCAGGGCCTGAACCACTAGAAAATGTACACCGTGCTATGTATAAAAAGACAGAGTCAAAGCACCAAAACAAATCTGAAAGGAGTACAAACAGGAATGCTGGAAATTCTTTTTCACTTTTTGGAGAGAAACAAGTTTTCTGCAAGCCTGTGTGGAGAATTTGCAAAAGAATATACCTTTGGAATCTATAAATATTCATATGAAGAAGGGAATCAGGCCTCAGGAAGAAAGCACCCCCCCAAAAAAGATTATACCAGCTGTCTGATTTAGACCTTCATTTTATTAGCCCCCTCCCTGATAATCATAGGATGCTGACATGTCTACAGTAAGTCTATGCCAATTCAAGCAAATTATAGTTAATATGCTTTAATTTAAACTCTCAGGATGTTGACAGATTGATTCACAATCCAACAAAACATTATTTTGTTCTCTAACATCAAAGCCTGAAAGGAGGACATAGAGTTCTGCAAAGTCAGTGGTATTCTGGCAAGCTAACACGTAAGTTAACTAAAGTGTTTTTGCTCATGCTTCCAAAGGGGATATCATAGAACAATATTCAAAAAAACTTCAGGGATCAAGATTTTTTTACATATATATATTTTGTAAAGAAGAATATATTGAGTAGATCTGGTCTGAGCAAGCGTGCTATTTTGTGAAAATGGTAATGATTTTGGAGAGATAAAACTATAGCTGGGAAGTTTAGAGTACTGGTTTGAGAACTGCACCTGGTTATAGGGAGAAAGGATACATGTTGCATTTGGGATGTGGAACAACCAGGTTCAATTTCCTGCACTGCATGAGTTGGACTGATTTTGTGGATGAAAAACTGTTCTGAATCAGGCAGCTCAGGAACTTGAAGTTGGGTCCCTCACTGTTCAGAACAGCATCCTAGTCACCAGGCAGTCAAATTATTCATAACACTTTCTACCCTGAGACAAGTCCACTAAGATTTGAAAGGTTTTGTTCCAATTTGGAATGAAAACAAGTTTTGAAACACCAAAAAAGTCCCCCCCCCCCAAAAAAAAACAAAAAACCCAAAACCAGAAAAAAGCAAAGCAAACCAAAAAAATCTCACCCTAGAAAAGGCATTAGAATTAGCATCTGGTCAGCTCAAATATCAAGAAAGGTTTTTCAGAGTACTCACACTAACATCCATTGAGGCATCTAGTGTAGTGGCTAACACCTCTGCTTAACATACAGATAGTCCTGGGTTCAATTCCCAGGGGGTTGGACTTGATGATCTCATGAGGTCCCTTCCAGCCCTATGATTTGATTTGTATATTCAATTTTTGTGCACTAACAAGTGTATGATTATACAGTGATATAATTTATATACACAAATCTCAATCTGTGATATAGACTTGTGTGCCTAAGTGAGTTTGTGTGTGTAAATTCTATCTTGTGTGCACCTGAACATTGAATTGGCAAAATGAAAGCCATATTTTGAAATCTTGGTCTTGAAAGCCAAAATTTCAAAAGTGACAACTGATCTTTTTAGTGCTTAACTTACTTTAAAGGGGTCTTACTTTCAAAGGGGTAGATGCGCAGCAACTGTCATATAATCAGCCCCTTTTAAAGGTGTCTCAAACTGCGTATCTAAAAATGGAGATATTTAAAAATCACTAGTAATTTTGGACAATCCTAGCCTGCTGTCTTTGGGAAATGCTGAATATACATATAGCTTCACTACATAGTGTACCAGTCAAATAGTAAATTATGGTAAACATCAGTTTTAAAAAATTGTTAATAAAATCTCAAGCAAAAAGAAATCTTACAGCCCTTGGAAAAATATGAAACTTATGATATTCCACCTTCAAAGTGTCTGATGAAGTGGGATTTTCTCCTATGAAAGCTCATGCAATAAATAATTTTTTTAGTCTTTAAGTGCCACAGGACTCCATGCTTTTTTTGCTGGACTAGACTAACACAGCTGCCCTTTTGGAACTTAGCATTTCATAGTTACTCTCTGCTATCTGGACAATGAAAGATCTAAGAAGAGGATTTAGCAAGGAATAGAATGTTATAATTCTCCTATGTAATTATGAGAATACAATTTTATTCTTGATACCTAAATGACAGAAAATGAATGGATGTTAAGTGGTTGGATGTTACCATGTTAAATGATGTTAAATGAATGGATGTTAACAACTCATGTTGTTAAATCCACTTTAATGTTTAAAATACCATCTAAAATGTCTGTGGAGCCTGTTATGTTTTTACATTCATACAGAACAATCATCCACTGTCACTTTGAAACCTCATCTACACAAGAAAATTGCACCTGTTTAACTTAAAGTGTGTTTTTAACTGATTTTGTCAAACTAATGCAAAAAACAGTTTGGACACCTCCATTTAAACTGAATAGTATCTTATTTTTGTTTAGCTTAAGTCATTCCTATTTGATATAATCTAATACAAAATAAGCCTGCTTTAAATCATAATAAGAGTATACGCTTAGCATTTGCACTAGTTTAACTAACTTAGTTTATAATCACAGATTAAGTTAAACCAGAGTAACTTTTCAACTCAACACGACTTGAATGATTTACTTTTAAATTAAGGTAAACAAAACTAGAAAAAAACCTCATATAAATCTTAGTGATAAAAAGCATAAAGAGTTCCTCCTATTTAACATGCTGTTTAGCATCAACTCTGTCTCTAAACCAGCAACTGTCTTATGCAAACTGCAAAGTTATAGAGATGAAGACTCAGATGTCAGAATCATAGCATCATAATAGTTACCAGCCACATAGCCACAACATCTTTTTTCAAATATATACTGTCTGCTTTTCATCACTATAGGGGGACAATTATATCAGCACCCTACAATTCAATTAGATCCTCTGAGGCTGAATACAACAATTCCTGCAGATGTTTTCTGTTATCTGTAATTTAGAAATTATTTCACTGAAGGAAAAGCCCTTAGGAAATAATCGCCTTCTTTCCAGAAGAACCCTTTGAGAAGCAAAAATATCCAGCTTCAGTACAACAAATCAAAATCTGCTTATATTTGGAATCTCATTTTAAAGACTATGACAAAGACTATTTTAAATGCCAAAAAATACATAAAAAACCCCATGTAAGAATACTGGGGTCCATGCCATAGCTGCTCTTTTAGACACATCTTTGTGTCTTGACTCACTTAGGAGGAGTATGAAGAAAACTTTTCAGCAATGTCAGTAAACATACAGTCCAAGTATAAGAAATTGCCTCATTTCAATTCCCAAAGGACTAGTGGATTCCATGCACATGTTGACACATAACTAACATATTATTAAATATGAGAGTTGTTTTTATGAAGCTAATGAAATATTCAGAAATTGAAATGACAATAGTTTCCAGTTCAAAGCCAAAATTTACCCACACTTGATCCAACATGATATCTGAAATTCCAAAATTATTGCCTATTTTTACTTTGGACAAATATTTTGTTTTTTAGTTTTTTTTTAAAATATATGCCTTATGAATAAATAAGTTACAAGTAAGTAATTAAACCAATATGCTTTCAAAGTATCCCAATTTCTTTCATCATGCTGACAATCTATACATGCTAGATAAGGCAACTACAGAAGAAGTAAGTTAGTATTTAATATATCTTTGAAAGCTCTGATCAAATAATTTACTATGAATAACTAGTCATTTATTAATTTTTGTTAGAAAATTGAGTTCCCAATCCTTCAAAAATTATTTTTCCCAATCAAAATGAATTGCCAAAATATTTCTGTGAAATACTTATTCTATAGAGCATTCACAAGCAGTTCAATGTAAATATTAGACATTCAACATGTAGACTGCTTTGATACCATACAAGTCATGTGGTCTGTTTGTTTCTTATTGGATGATTGTAACTCCTGTAAGTATATTTCTGACGCATATATTTATCATCCTGAATTTTATATTTTGTGTCAATATCATTCAATATTTCCTTAAACTTGATTATTGACAAATAAGCCATCCAAATCAAAAGTTGTGGTAAAGCAGTTTAAGTAAAGTATTGTTTATTTAAATGAAAGAATGACTGCAGAAATTGTGTTGCTTTATTCACCAAATTCTACTCTTTAGGGATTCAGACTGTTAATATATGTAATACTAGACGTGTCTTATTTCAGAAATGTAAACAATTTCTTCAGAAATAAAGGGCATGACTACCAATGTATAAATAGTGCTGTCAGTCACAGTGTTGTTAAATTGACCCATTGAAAAAAAAATGTTAAACTCTCAGCTGAGGCACACTGAATAGAAAGTGTAAGTATACATTTGAGCTCAGAGTTTCACTCAGCCTGAGCAGACATACCAGTGCTGGATCTCAGTGAGCTCATGTGTACCAAGTAAAGCTGTGAGTGGATAGGTGCCACAAATACAATCCTATCTCAGACCACAACTACTTAGTTGGGCAGCTAGTTCAACTCACACTTTTGCTGTACATTCTAATCTTAGCCCTTTACCTCAATGACAGCTAGTGCAAGAATGTCTTCTTGAACTTGGATCAAACCCCCAGCTTGAAGTGTATACATATCCAAAGTGAGAAATATTAAAATAGAATCCTTTTCATAATGAAGTACATTTATAATACTATTCTGAGCATTATCATAGTCTAACCTATTTTAGTATCTGTAAGTTTACACTGAAAAAATGGAGACACTCATCCTTTGACTGGGACAGGAAAAGAGTACATAATGGTGCTCATCAACAATCCACCACCGTTTAAGGAACGCCATAATGTCATCTGCTGAAAGGAGACTGTGGGTCAGTGATAAAGAGAATTCACTATTTCCTGATGGTGGGATTTTTTTTTTTTAAACTGATAAATCCTGATTTTTAATCTGGGGTTTGTTTATAGGAAGCAGAGTAAATAATTTGCACATTTCATATCAGTTTGAGTCCTTTCCTTATTAGGTGAACAGCAATAATGAAAAGCTACTCTTTGATTATGGAATAGGAATAATTTTGCCAAGTTAAAGAAAATTATTTGAACAAAATATGAATGAAGTAAGCCTCAAAGGCATTATTTCTTTGGCTGCAAGTCTCTCAAGTCTTAATGCAAACAAAACAGCAAATGCATACATTTAATTCTCTAGGGCCTTTTCTATTCAATGGGAATCTTTCTATTGATTTCAAAAGACTGGGATTAAATGGTAGTTTTATCTATACATCCTTTCAAATGGCAGTTCTATCTGTACATCCTTTTAACTTTTACTTTCCCATGGATTTAGCCAATGAAATTACATGTTACAAAGGCAGCATCTGTTTCATCAGTAGAAAACTGAACCAAACCTACTAATTTTCATAAAATAGTAATATTATTGATACAGAGTCTCATGTTCAAAATGTTTTACTCTTCTAATCTGTCCACAAAAAGATTTAGTGCACAGAAAGCCCAGGTATGAATCTAGCGCACACTACAGAATTCTTAGTGCGTGATCGCAGGGTCCATATTCCAATTTAGTGTGTGGCAGGCTAATGAGTTACAGACTTCACACTAGCTTGCTACTCGTCAAGGTTATGTCAACACAGCACTTTGGAGTGAGTGGCAATGAACCTCCTTGCCAAGGATGACAAATTTGGGTATGTTGGGCTGGGACTAGTCTAGTGCTCTAAAAAATAGCTGTGTAGTTTGGAGTTTGAAGTTGCAGCTTGGGCTGGTGCTCAGGCACTGAAGCTTACTGCCATCCTAGGCTTCAGAGACCAAGTACTGGCCCAAGTCAAAACTTCAAAGTGCTGTCTACACAGCACTGTCATTTTTTGGAGCTAACTTGAGTTTATTGACCCAATCTGGGAAGCTCTCTCCTGCTCACTCTGAAGTGGTGTGTAGGCATATGCTCCTTCGCCAAACAAACAAGTTTTCAATCTGATTAATACAGAACATCAAATAGCCATTGGATGGCAACTTTTAGCTTAGTGGGGTGTAAACTGGGAACACTATTACTAATATGCTTTCAGTTTAGACTATAAGTTTATATTAACCCAGACTATGTTTTCTTTTGGTTTCCCACCCTTCCTTGCTTACTTCATTCCAAGGAAGAGTATACACAGTACAAACAACAAAAGTCTGAAGACACAGGGTAGAACAGTTTCTTACATTTGCTATACCTCTCCAAGTAATACCACAAACTTGTTATGATTGATACAGTCAGAATGCTTGGCAAGTTTGCAGGCAGCCAGCAGATCAGTGAAAATTAAAATATAATAAAGTTATATATAAATCTTGCATGAAATAGCTCCCTCAAGCTTCAGAAGTGCAAGTCACATACATTCTTTTGTATGGAATATCCCTCTAGCGTTTTAAATTATATCAATTTAATGTTGCATTGCATTGAAAGTCATTGCATTAAGTAAAACAAAGATTCACATATTAACACTTTTTGCTCAGTGAAAATACTGAAATTTCTAGTAGTTCATAAATCACTTTAAAGTATGTGTAAATTCTTATTTTTAAAGAAAATATGGCTTTGCCTTAAAATACAGTAACTTGATATCATAGGCATAAGTTGTTGATACATGCAAAGTGCTCCGAAGTTTAAAATCAGAAACAGGGTTTATGAATAGCAATAACTAAAAATACAATTTACACCTCTTTTCTGTTAGGTATGAATAGCATGTTAAATATAAATATTTGCAAATTTTAGGTTAATAATGTTTGTTTCAGATACTGAATCAGAGTTTGGAAACCATAGTACAAAATGCAAGTATTCAGCACTTGTAATATCCATGAAATATTAAAAGAGTGGTTGACAGTTTGCATGATACAATGGGAGACAGAGTTTTCACTTCTGGGTCATTAAATCATCTGGTGCAGTCCTGATAAATGACTGATAATTGGTCACAGTGCTGAGCTCAAAAGTAAACATGAGCATTTTCTTCAGTATATGAGTATTTTGACATGTAAGACTATGAACTTAAATGTGTTTGGTGCATTTATTTCAGCTCATGTTTAAACACACACATTATATATAATTAAGTGTGCTGATTCATCACTGCTATGACAATCATAGGCCTTATTTTCACCTAATTTACAATGAATTAACTACACTAATAATATCATTGATCTAAATATAAATGAAGTAAGAATTGGGCTCGCTGACCCTGATTACCGTGACTTATGTTCAAATTCTCAACAAGAATACATTCAAGCTTTTAACTGAAAGCTTATAGGATAGTGCAGAAGAGTCATTTTGCTTACCACTAACACACAGCCATGTAGGCAGTGGAATATCAAATGATGAGTAATTTTTCCAGGGCCAGCAAAATACACAAGAACTCATGACAAAGAAGTGAAGAATGACTTATCTCATCAAAAGAGAAGTTTAAATAAACCACCAGAATGATCATATGACATATAAATATAGAACATAACTATTCTGATAATTTTTAAAAAGGCTATAGCATGGGCATACTTTGTTCCTATGTTCAGTTGTCATTGAACTCTGTATCATTCCCAGCTAATGAATGACCAGAAATGATTGTTTCCTCTATAACCTACGCTCTTTCTGCTTGAGTGCAGATCACACCTTGACCTTCCAAGGCTTTTAAATCTCTACGCTACACTACAGTAGTGAGTTCCATTTACCTGGTCCACCCCAAAATGTTATCTATTATAGAATGTGGCTGGCTGCCTGCCTTTTGAGTGAGGTAAGGTGGTGAGAGCCTGTAACTTCTCAGCTGTGCACTAAGTTAACTCTTGGCTGGATGCACTGAGGCCCTGTCTACACTATAAATTTATGTTGACTCAAGTTACATTGGCTCGCAGCTGCTGTGATCAGTATACCATTTGTGTGAATGTATTCTTGGCTCCTTGTGCTGGCAGTGTGAGTATTGATCACAAGCACTTGTATTGAAGCAGTATACAATGCAGCATGGGTAGCAGGCCAACTGTGCAAATCACTACCACCCAGTGCACTTATGTTTGGGAATTTTTAGCAATGCATTATTGGGCTGAAACAAGTCATGAAGAGATAGGAAGCATGGGATCAACTTCCTAGTTTGCAACTGTCTCCATCTTATTATATCAACTGCAGCAGTGGCTCCAGAAATTTTTGTATGGGGAGGCATATTTATAAGGGGCACAGTGAATTTCAGGGTGGGCAAGTGCTCATCTTAAACTTATTTTCTCTGAAATAAAGCCTACTGATTTAGATGAATTTAGGTGACCTAGTTTGCTCTTTATACTGCAAGCAAGCATTAACCAACCACATTCAAATTACAAGTCCCTATGCAAACATTTTATGTACAAATTAGGCAGAACAGAACACTCGTAGTGGATTTCTTTCAAATACAGTTGCTTACTTTTGGGCTAATACTAGTACAGACACATCCAGGAATACACTAGGTGTCAGTGAGAGGAAGCAGAGCAAACTGAGATTAGACAACCCTTGGTCAGGTAAGAAAGCCAAGACATGCTTCTGTTTATCCAAGGTCTGGTTGATCAAGTTGGCAATACACAGATGGGCTTTCTCCTTCATGTCAGACTTTCAGAGAGATCACCAGAGTCTGCATAGCAGCTCTTCTTTAATTTGTGATTCTTGTTTCAATCATTCCTGAAGGATCAGCCCTTAACTTCTTGTTACACCGTACAATGACTATCCAAAACAGTCACAAACAAGAAGGAAATGAAGGTGACCTTAACCTAAGGGTCTTCTTGTAAACTTGGGCTGTGAGTTGTCTTCTTGATGGTCTCTGTGATCAGCGGGCCTGTGTGACCTGGGGTAAATTACTTTGGTTTGATCAGCTTGAGCTTCTCTGGGGACTTTTGAATTGTAAGTATGAGAACTACCTTGGATATGCTATGTAAAGAGCATATGGGGGCGATCCTTCACAGGAAAGATGGTCTGGAATTTGAAATTGCGAACAAATTGAAACAAGATTTGCGAATAAAGAAGAGCTGATACTTATGGTCATGGTGATCTTTCACAAATGAAAGGGTGACAGTATGTCTACTGTGAGGTGATAAGGAGTTGGCCCAAACCGGTGTCGTTCTTCCTCATGTGTGAGATTTTTTTTTTTTTTTTTTTTTGCAATTTGATCAAGTGGGAAGTCAGTAAGAGGGAGGAGAACAGAGGCAAAATACACATGTAAATATGTACAGAAGCAGAATCCACCAAATCTTATACAATTCTGCAAAGTGGTTTGCCACTGCTTCATATGGTCAGTATGGCAATGTTACATTCATCACCAGTGTTTCTCATATAGGTCTTAATTTGACGCAGACACAAAAATGTCTGTTCATACCCTGCATGTGATGGAGGTATTGTTAGAGGAAAATCTCTCTTGATCCAGGACCGTTCTCCACCACTACCATCTATCACGTAGCCACCCTTTTTGTCCACTGACTGTGAATCAGACCCCAGGCAAAAGTGCTAAACAACTTGTGGAATTTTATTTAAAACATGGAAACAGGGGAGAGGATCCCACATAAGATAAGTATAAAAACTGGGTTCAGGTAAGTATTTGTATAAGGACTGAGTTCAGGTAAGTCTATTCCAGGACAGACATTAACATATACACCATTGGGAACACACATCAGACACAGACTTATAATAACAAATAAACACAATTAAATTCCCTAATACATTTTTACCTCAGGTTACCCTAAATGTTATAAGTACCTCCCCAGGATATAGTGATCCTTTGGACCAGCGGCTGTGAGCCTGAGAATTCCCTTCTGAGGTGAGCCCCCTATCACTGCCCCCTTCTGATGGCACCTGTATGGCCACAGGTGAACCCCAGTCCCAGTGGGGACCCTGACTGTAAGAACCCCAAATAGTTACAGTTGGTTCTTCAGCCCGGCTACGGCCGTAGAGCCGACCACCCTGGTAGACGGTCCCTCGAAGTCCTGGTCCCACATAGTCCTAGCTTGGCTCGTCTACTTCAGGTGCAGGGGCACCCAAGGTCCTCTAATTAATGTCTCTTCACCCTTAAACAAAGTTCAAATAGGTAGAGCAGCTTCTTACAAAGTTCAGCTCCACCTTCTTCAGGGACTTATTCAGAGTCGTGGTAAAATCCTCTTCCGCCTCCCAAGCCCAAGGAATAAGATTTCTGATTTCTAACAACCAGATCTTCAGCTAGGCTCCTGTCCCTGATTCCAAGGCAAAAGCCTAACCTAGGCTAGGTCCGTAGCAACTGGAGCTGGAGCAACAAGTCTCAGCTTCCCCCTTCATACAGCGATGCACAGCAAAGACGACCCCGGTCTAGGCTGGATTCCCAAGTAAATATGGAGGCCTCTGTCCAATCAGAGGGGTTGCCAGCACGTCACCTCCTTTCGCACCCTTTTTACTATCAGAGACTTTCATGAGGAGGAAAGTTCTCGAAAGGCTTCCCCACAGGCTGCTGGCTCACGCACTGCTCTGCCATGCTGTTACTAGGCGGGTTTTGGAAGCTTGGCAATCTGCCAGTGTTGCTACGCCTGACATTTTGTAACTTTGTATTCTTCATTCAACTAAGCTAACTTAACCTACACAGATATACTAACTTCCTATTGCCACTGCTGGGGCAATACCCTCAAAATTTTCACAGGTACCTATAACAGGAACAATTAACATCCAGGTATCAAAACATTCAGTTTGAGCATACACATTTCAAAGGCATATATACTAGAGTTGTAATACCTAGTTAACAAATATAAATATCATAACATTAAATACCAAGGAGGGTTGACATACTCATATAACATTATGCATGTACCATTATAACACCAAAACTTTTCCTATCAGTATGGTGATGCCAATAGCACACAATCAATAGAGTTCACTGAAAGACATCTTCAGTTCTTCAACTAGATTAAGCACTTGGTTCATTGTGGCAATTTTTACTTCTCTCTCACATTCATACTTCTCTAGAACTTTTGGAAATAGACTCACTTCTGCTTCAAATTCGTCCATATCATTATTGTAATGTCTTGCAAATTGTCTGAGTTTCTCTGAATCAAGAAAGTATTGGCACTTTGGACTGAATACACTGACCCCATTTAGAACATGGGAGATGTCTGTAAATCGTCATTTAAGTTCACTGATGGTGCGATCACAAATAGAAAGGAGCACTTTTAAAATCACAGTCAGTTTTTTGAAGCATACTTCTGCTGTGTTGAGTTCAGTAACATAGCTTGGAAATTTTGGGGGTGTGCAGTGGATTCTCTTTTCTTTGGTTTGCATTTTGATGGAATTTTTTTTCTGCAATAAGTTTTACATCTGCCATAATTTTGTTGAAGTTCTCCTCATGATCCCTCAGATCTTGTAGCTTATCAGTCAAAGGGATGAGAAGGAAGCAAGGTTGAGCCACATCACAATCTGATTTCTGCAAGTAATTTGATACCACTTTAAGTTCAAGAAGCACTTCACTAAAAAGTCAGACAAAACACACAGCAAAAATCTGTCTGGTTTAGAATGCCACATGCCTCTACACTTCTTTCAGAATTTGATTAATTGCTGATGATATTCAAGAACAATAAAATTACTGAATGTGTTGCTTTAACAGCTAAGCGTGATGCAATCTGACATACCCAGCGAGTGTCTGACAATTTCTTCAATTCAATAATTTGGCTCCCAGTTTCTTTTTGCAATTCAGTGAAATGTGAATGAACAGCACAGAGGAATGTGATAGAAACATATATAATTGTTGAAGAAGAGTAAAGAAATTTGCAACATCATCTATGTTTTTACAGACATCAACAATTGTTAAGTTCAACCTGTGGTTGTAACAAGAACATAGATAGCTTGTGGTACCTCTTTCGGAAACTGTGCTTGCACACCATTTAGTGCACCACTCATTTTACTGGCACAATCATAGGTTTGTGCTATGCAGGTTTTTATATCTATGCTACAACATGCCAATGTGTTTTTTATACAACTCATTAGTGAAGAAGCATCCAGTGAATAACAGGGATGAAAGCCAACAAATCGTTCAAATATATTGCCTCTGTAGCAATAACACAGGACTGCTGAAATTTGTTGCTGCTTATGTATGTCCTTTGTTCATCAGCAATTAATGCAAAAAAAGCCCAGTTTCTTTGACTTCTTGGGAAATTGACTCTAGAACCATTCTGCTCATGATACTTAACAATTCATCTTGAATTGAATGATGTGTATACTTTGCATTCCAAGGTAAACTATCCTTTTTAGACTAAGTTTGGGATCATGGTTTGCAACTAGCTGAAAGAATTCAAGAAAATCTCCTCCATTGTCCCTCATCTCATCACTTTCCCAGTGTCAACGCTGAGCAATTTTTTGTTTAGAGGTGAACAAAAAAATTTCTCCAAGAACAGCCATATAATGTCTATTTTCTTTTATAAGTTCTTCATGCGCATCACTTAACTGGGCTTAAACTACCTATCTGTAACTTTCTCAAGCCACCATGAAGTCTTTGTGGACTGCACTTCTGTTGTGCAGCCTCAGACCTGAAACATTCTCAGAAACCTTTTTCCAGTTGTTGTACTCCTTGTGGGTAAACACATTTTCACCACTACTTGCATCCTTTCTAGTGAAAAGGCAACAAGCAAAGCAAAACACAGCATTTTTCAGTGCAATGTGTTCCAACCAGGAGTACAGTTTGTACCTGGCTGGATTGAAATGTCACCATGATTTGCCTAATTTTGTTGGTGGGAAATATTTTAGCACTAGCTGCATAGGACTTCCTTGCTTAGACCGTGCAATGTCACTTGGACCAAGTAACTTATTTATATAAGTAGGTACACACACCTTGGGCAATAGACCAGCATATGGCACTCCCATATGATTTCCTCATCACATCTGTCCTCTCAAACATCAGACTTACTAGTACTGCATAATTCTTCTTCCCAACAAATGCTTGCTTCATTTGACCTTTCTGAGGAACTTTCTTGCAGTTATGTCACATTGGAACTTCTTTGGGGTGGTTTTTTTTGTTTGTTTTTTTAGGCTGAATTTATGAAATACTGGTCTAAAGTTCCTAAAAATGGGTGCTTTTGCCTAGACAGCATGATAGGGAAGAAATGGGGTGGAATGCTTGGGCCTTCACAAAGAAGAACTGCAACTTTTTATTGCCTGGTCCTAGAAACCTCTTCTTGCTTAGCAGCTTTCTGGGCTGCAGCTCTGCTTTCTCTCAGCAATTTGTCTGGTCTCTCCACTTGTCTCCTGTCTGAACTCTCTCAGGACAGCTACCTTTTCTTTGTTAGCAGAAGCAGCCAAATAAAGCAGCCAGCAGCCAGGACTAGTCTAACAGAACGTCACTAATCTGAAACAGGATTAAAATAAGAGTTGAATACACACACAACAGTACAGCTCAGCAAAAGGAGGCTTTCCACCTTCTCAGTCAGAACAGAAATGAAACTGAAAGAAACTTTGCAGGTTCCTCAACTCAAAACTCCCCCCTCCCACTTAGATGATTTAACCCTTTAACAGCAGTCTTTTGAGGTGATCCTTTTCCACTGCTATTCCAACATCCTTGGAAAGCCCAGTGAACCTGTGAAAAATGCCTGAGTCTGAAAGCCTAACAAAATGAATATGTGAAAAGCGCCTTTCCCTCCAACCAATCAAAGTGGTCCAGCTAGACCTGGGGGGGAAGTTGAGGGGTGAGCTTCTTGTCTTCGGGGGAGGCCCTCACCTCCCCGCCCCACCCAAGATCATCTAAAGACTAACAAGTTTATTTTTTGCATGAACTTTTGTGGAAGAAAATCCCACTTCGTCAGATGCTTTGAAGATGGCGGTGCTTACAGAATGGTAGGAAATAAATGCAGGGAAGTATAAGTCCTACCATTTTTTCCCCTCCCATTCTGTAAGTTCTCCCATCTTCAATTGTCTCCCACAAAAACTCATGCAAAAAATAAACTTGTTAGTCTTTAAGTGCCACAGGGCTCCTTGTTTGTTTTACTGAATTAGACTAACATGGCTACCCCTTTGGACTGTGATCATCTGTATTTCATAATTTTCTTGCCTTTTTTTCCCACAAAAATCTAACAAACCCACACAGAACTCCTTGCTATCCGCTGTCTGACAGAAGCACAACTCTGCACTATTGTCATGAATGTTGCAAGCACAGGGTGCATGATTCTGCACTATCCGCAGCCACAAAAACAATTAGGATGACTGCTATGGGACACAGCAAGAACTGCCGATGTGGAGCACCACTTCTGGGCCTGAGAAACAAGCACTGACTGATGGGATTGCCACATAATACAGGTTTGGGATGATGAACAATGACTTCAGAACTTTCAGATATGCAAAGCTACATTCCTGGATCTATACGATGAACTCACCATAGCCCTAACTGTAAAAGCAAGTAATGATTGTACTGTGGAAACTTGCAATGCCAGACTGCTACTAGTCAGCTGGGAATCAATCCGGAATCAGGAAATCTACCATGAGGGCCAATGCCATGAAACTGCACAAGCTCATTAATACCTTCCTTCTATGTGTACTGTGGTACTCAGCAACGTGCAGGACATAATGGATAGCTTTGCCATTATGGGTTTCCTGAACTGCAATAGAGCAACAGACCACCTTGCTACTGAGTACATCATCAGAAAGGCTATTTTTCTATGGTTATGCAAGCACTGGTGAATTACTAGTGATGCATCACCAATGTCACTGTGGGCTGGTCAGGGAAAGTGCCTGATTCTCGCATCTTTAAGAACAAAGGACTGTTCAGAAAGTTTCAAGCAGGGACTTGCTTTCCTGACTGATTGCCACTGTTAATACTTAAGCACCAATGGCGACATAACCTACCCCTTGCTCTGCTGGCTCATGAAGCCATGTAACAGTCACCTCCACAGCACCAAGGAACTGGCTCAGGCGGCCAACTCAGCAGCTTTAGCTACTTGCTCAGCAGGAGTAGAATGACAGCTGGTTGTGTTTTTGACCATTTGAAGGAATGCTGGTATTTTTCACTGATATGACTGGATCTCAGTGAGAGAAATATCCCCATGGTTCCAGCTGTCTGCTGTGTCCTGAATAGTATATGTGAAGGAAAGGGCAGAAAGTTTCCACTGGGGTAGAAGGCAGAAATGGAGCAGCTGTCTGCTGAATCTGAACAAGCAAATACAAGGGCTCAGTGTAGAGCTATACCACACAGGGAGGCTTTGAAAGACAATTTTAATAGCGAGTCAGAATAGGGTGTAGTGTTGTAGTGTGTTCTGCATGGCCCTGCTCTTTTGTGATTTGGTAGGACTCATGCAGGGATTGCTGTATATCTAGGAATATGATATTGTTAATGCACTTATTCAGTATATTTGGGAATGATCTTATGAGTTGTGCAATATTGTACCGTAACAGGTAAATTGGTCACTTTCAGAACTGCTGAGCACAAGCCAGCAAATGTTGTGACCTAATAAAAATGAACTGTGTTCCAATTAAGAGATTTTTATTCTGTAGCAAAATCTGTGCTAATACACCACAGGCAAAACAGAACATATGAAGGAGAAAAAAACATTCATGCCCATTTTAGCTACACTTTGACCAACTGTGGCTTTCACAGGTCAGTCCATGTGAAACTATGATTGCCCTTTATGTCTCCTGGGTGCAGAGGTCTCTGATGGCATGTGGAATGGTCCAGAACTTCCTGATTCTGAGGTTTCAATAAACTGCAGGGGAAGGGAAGCCAGGGATTGTTGTACCTGCAGGTCCACCAGAGTCTTCAGCATCCTTCTCTGCTGTCTGAGAAATGCAAGCATCCCCTGTTGCATCCCTGCCCATTTCTCCTTTTCCATTATGTACTTCTCCAAATTCTCTGTAATGTTCATCCTTCAGACCTTTGTTCACTGTCTGATGCAGTATGGACTTCCAGGATCTCCCAGAATACATCATCCTGAGTTGTCATCTTTCTCCTCCTTTCCTGGTTCAGGCACTCTGCGGGTGTGGATGGAGAGATTCTGAAGGCCGCAACAGGAACAGCTGCAGATACAACACACATCAGTAACATTGTCAGTGTATTCCTTACGGAAACTTAAGATGATGAATTCACTCTCTTTGCTTCCTGAAATTTTTAAGAACTATATTCTCGTTACTGCTTGTGCATGGTGCCAAGTCACATCACCAGCCACGCCTCTCTGAGGGTTTGGGGAAATTACTCAATTGATTTATTCTAGTAGTATAGGGTAATAGCACTGAATACTGGCACTGTTTTTCACAGTCCACAGTGAATGAAGATCTCTCAGTCCTATGTGTAACAAAGGCAGAGAGAGCACAGCAGCTACTATTATCCCTAATATTACTAGCCTATCTCCACAATGGCGCCTGCTGAACTACTTGCTGAGTGAAATGGAAAAGTGCCCTACAAATCAGAAGAAATAAGGCAGGCCTCCCTAGAAATCTTCAGCTAAGGATTGCAGCAGACCACTTCCCTGAAAGTTTCACTGAGATCTCTCCCGAGCAATGGTTTTCACCTATTTACCACTGTGGACCACATATGCAACTCTCTATGTGTTATGTGGGCTGCATCCACACAATATATACTCCCTGTATGGCCCTGAGGATGTCACATGGAGTGTACCTGTGTGCTGACTGAGTCACAAAGGGCCCACAGGCCATAGGTTGTGAACCACTGCTCCAGAGGATTCAGGGGACATCCTTGTGCACAAAACTGCTCCGCATGCCCACCCCCCACAACTCTAGAGGGGGATGAAAAGCAGATAAAATCTTTCTTGGGTGCACCACCTCTTTTTCTAACGCAAGTAAAATAACAATAAGTCAAAAGATGTGTCCTGATACTTGGGGGAGGAGGGGAGCCCTGTTACATAAAATTAAAATACACATGTACCTGATGTTCCTTCCCATGCACCTGGTTCATCTACACTCAACTGGCAGAACTGCAGTGGAGTCAAAATCAGATCCTGGCTCACTGCGCAGCTGAATCTTCCAATCATTTGTCCCCTGAGCTCCTCCTCCTTTTCCTCTTCAATAATTTCCTGCTCTTCATTGTCCACAGCAGGGGCTGTGACTCTGACTTTTCAGACGTATCTGTGGTTCTGTTGGGGGTGGTGAGGGGATTTCCACTGAACATGGCATACAACTCTTTGTAAAAGTGGCAAATCTAGAGTTCAACACTAGATCAATTGTTAGACTTCCTGCATGTTACCTCTCTCTGTTTCTTGGCTTTCACACTGCACTGCTGGTCCCTGATATATCCCTTCTGTAGCCCCTAGCAATCTGCCCGTATATGTTCACATCTCTACAGCAGGTTCAGAGCTGTGTCTGCACTATTTCTTCTCCCCACGGGTCCGGGAGATCCAATATATACATGTGCTCCTGGCAGGAGCACGTCTGGATTATGTAACCAGCATAGTTAGCTGGGCAGTTGCACCAAATAAAGAAGACCTGCTAGGTGTGCTTGCCAAGCTAAGTAATCATGAAAAAGAATTTCAAAATTTTTCAGGACTTTTAAAGTGAGGAGGCTGCTTCCAGTCTTCTTGATCCCAGGACAGTGAACCTCACAATCGTGGTCAGTGTGGGACATTGTGGGACAGCTGCTGAAGGACAGTAATGGTCAACGTAAGTAACACAGTGCCTATACTTGCACAGAATCAGTCTAGGTTCATTGGCCTCAGCTCTTTGGCATAACAAATGTGGTGTAACAAAGTCCACATAAAGGGGCACTTAAGTTGGCAGGAGCCAAAATTAGGTGAGGACACATATACAGCTAGGTTGCCGTAAACTGCTTTGCATCATCCTAAATTGTAGCATAGATCAGACTTCAGTGAATGTCAAGGTCTTGCTTGCTGACTGCCAGGTCAACCCCCTCCACTACTGAGCTAGGAATCAAACCTACCAATGTACTGTTCCAGGCATTTTACATCAATATATTTTCAGCGAATCTCTGGTAAACATCAGCATCACAGTTTATATGTGAAAAGCCTGAAGTACAGAAAAGCCAAATCAGTTACATGCTTGACTCTGTAATCTAGTCAATTATCAATAAAACTAAGGATTAGGAGATACTGGTTCTAATCCTGGTTCTGACATTGGCTTGCTGTTTGTCTTTGGGTATACCACATAACATCGCTTTCCCATCTCTGCAATTATATTTACTTACCTCCTAGAGTTTTCATATGGTATAGTCAAATAATCTGTATAGAGTGCCATGTAAATAGCACTCTCCTATTAAAACCCTTTTATCATAGCAGTGGAAATAAGTCAGGATTTTTTTCCCCCTAGACTTGTGCTCATTACTAGAGGCAAGGTGAGCCTTAGAAGTCCCACGTCCTTTTTCTTTACAATGTACTAAGTAGAAATTCTAAAATCTTGGCATTTCACATGTGCAGATAAGTATACTAAACTGGGTTTTTGTTTGTTTGGGTTTTTTTTGTATAGTCACCACAAATGAATTTCAATCTATTAAAACTGTGAAAAATCTGACATTTGGAGATGCAAAAAGACATGTAAACTGTTGCAGGACATTCTGTAAAGTTATCTTCACTAAGATTTAGCCATTTCTAAAAATACCCACCTATCTCTTCTTTATTTTGTTTTAACGAGAAAGGAAAAGCAAGAAAAAAATTGACTCAATGAACAAAAGAGATACCAATATCCATTTCATATTTGTTTGCCTCTAAAGACTCTACATATACATTTCAAGTATTATAATTATACAGTATATTTTAGAGAGCATAGAACATAAGTGATACCTTATCAATGGTAAAGGACACTAAGAATGGTAACACAGGAAAAGAAAATGACATTTTGTAAATATACACAATGACCACAAGATGTCGTTTCAGTATAAGAAATGAGAAGTAATATAAAAAAGACTTGCAAATTAAAACAGCTTAAACTTTTATGGTATAAAGAGAAGTAAAATGTCAGCAAAAGAGACAATTGCCCAAATTCTGCTCTCATCTACAGCAGTATAGACTGCACCGAAGAATCTCTATAGAGAGAAATTCCATGCTTGAATAACAAGAGAAAAGCAGTAAGAATATATTACCAACCCCCTGACATTGACGGTGATAGGCATTAAGAAATGCACACGGAGTTTTAAAAAAGACTATAAAAATAGAAAACAATAACAATGGAGTATTTCAACCATCCCTGTATTGACATGTCACCTCAGGATGGGAAACAAACAAAATTTCAAGATACCATTGCAGCAACAAGGAGGAGGCACTTCTTGATTTAGTCCTCATGGTGCACAGGATCTAGTCTAAATGGTAGGTATCACTGAATCACTTGGTAATAGCAACCATAATGTAATTACTGGTAAATTGAAAATCCTTGTGCAGCGAAAAATACCAAAGAAGCCCACTACAGTAACCTATACCAGGGTAGAATAATTGCATACCCATTAGGACTTATACCAATATAGTAGTTAAAAAAATAAAAATCACACACCTGATCATAGGTAAGCCAGTACAAAAATCATGTGTAGAGTGCACCTAAAAGTTAGGTCCTATTACAGTAGCCCTGTAACAGGTTCCCTTCCTCTGAACCTGTTAAAATAAGTTGAAAGTTCTATTATCACTGTTAATGGAGCAGCGAAGACTCAATATGCAGAAAACTCAATTTAATTTGAACTCTAGAACCCCACAGGGTCAGAACAGTGTAAAAAATGTTCATAGCCAGCAACTTCTAGGTGCTGGCTTAATAAAATTAAAAGGAAGTGTGCAACTTTTTCCATTTATTCATGTGTTAGCATGCAGCCTGCTTCTGATGAGGACATAGTGGTCAAAAAGCAAACACTGGAGTACTAGTTTAACTGTTATTTTAACAAAGAAGAATGTTCAGTCATCCAAAGCATCCCTAAGCATGCTGAAGTCACCAGCAGAATTTTAGGTTCTACAAATTAGAATATTAATAATAATGCTATTAAGGTATGATTCAAAACCTACTGAAGTCACTGAAAAGATTCTCATTTACTTAACTGGCACTTGGCTCAGATGCCGAGTCAACATATGCATGACTCAAGAATTAAATGAAAATTCACAACTCAAGCAGCAACCATCAAAA
Source organism: Podocnemis expansa (assembly GCA_007922195.1). Taxonomy (NCBI): domain Eukaryota; kingdom Metazoa; phylum Chordata; order Testudines; family Podocnemididae; genus Podocnemis; species Podocnemis expansa. The sequence continues at coordinate 31,244,437 of ML682005.1, read as the reverse complement.
ACAATTAATAATAATTAAATATTTAACAGGTTAAAGAAAGGGAGAAAAGACTTGCTTCCCTATGATCGGTAGCTTCTGAGTATCCAGAAATCTAAGATACAATACGCGTAATCATTTTAGAAAAAGTACATATGAAAATATCTTATTTGAAATGTTTATGGCTCTAATCCTGCAAAGGTTAATTAACTCGTGTGTGTAGTGCTACTGAAGTCAATGAGACTACTTACATGAGTAAAGTTACACACGTATTTTCAGAACTGGCGTCTGGTAGAGCTACGTACTTTGAGATCCTAGATGAGCAGACAAAGTTATATACAAGAAAGAAAAAGTCAAATTTCTTGTTCTTACAACAAATAAAAAAGTACTCCCTTACAACATTTAATTACCACTGATAGGATTAAGACAGTTTCACTGGAAGATTACTTCAATCTAAAAATTCCTCTACAGAGGGACCTAAAACCCCCTTAAGCAATATCAAAGACTTTAATTGTCACAAGTGTCAAATATTGTTTTGAAAGTTACCCCCCCAGGAGACTTCTTATTTATTAGTGTTGTAATTTCAACTGACAAAAGTATGCAGTGTTGATTTTGTGTCATTTCATTTGATGATAATTTTGCAGATAAAGTTTGCCAGCTGTAGCACATACACAATTCTGATTCCCTTTATCTGCTTAGTCGAGAACATAGTCAACCTAAACAACAATCTAGCTTTTTGCTTAATACTACATGTAAACATCCATATTCATAACTTAAACCATAAATATGCCAAGTTATTTCTGTCAGTATCTGTACAATTTTTGAGTAACTTTGTGTCCCACTTCTGATAATGTTTTTCACTCTGTCTTAAGAAAAAAATACAAAGGATGTTTCAGTTTTATATTTACAATACCTGCGACTATCAGTCAATTACAGCATTCTTTAAAAATATGTTGTCCTTACATTGCTAGCTTCTTTAAGAGAACACAAAGGTAGCCAAATGCTGTGGGGCACATTTAAAAGGGAGCAAACCTATATAGGTAGGTAAGTGAATAATGAGCATCTGATATGAGCATGACAAAAGGCCATCTACATTCACTTTCACACTAGTGTCACAGATATAAGGGCTCTTTGAAATCCTAGCAGGAGAAGGACTGTGAATTTCTCTGAGCTAGCAGGTCAAAGGCATAAATAAAATGGAGCTACAGATGCTTACTGGAAACCATAACTCTGTTTCAACAGGAGAGTTAGAAGGCTCCTGATTTAATAAGAGTGAAACATTTTAACAAAAATTTAGCTTTGGGAGGAGGACTAGTGACTCCTGTACTTGTGAAAGTATGCCATACTCCAAAAAAGGAGCTAATAAGTGAGAACTTGAACAGAGGGGCATCTTGTTCTCAGTTCCTGGATCTGAGTAAATCATTACAGGACCACAACTGGGGAAAAAAGCAAGCAAGCAAGTAGGGGGTCTTCAAAGCCATGAAAACAAAACAACAAAAGAGGATGTACTTGAAGACGTCACCCTACATACACTCATTGGAAAATGGCAATGTGACTATCAAGTATTTTTTTAAAAAACCTTTTACTGTATGTTTCATGGAATCGCAAAAGATTTTGTCATACTGGAGGACAACTGTCTACACACAAGCCACTGCACTTAGTTCCACTGTGGGATTGCTATCCACAGTGCAATAAATTTCAATTCTAAGTAACAAAGAGCAATAGAGACACAAGAACCTGGAGCAAGGAATGTGACATAACCACACTCCTTCAGATTTTCTAATTTGGAGGCTCAAAATTAAATTAAAATCCCGCCCCAATGAAACATAGCTTTAGGGGCCATCTATGCCTCAGCAGTACAGCTGCAGTTATGCTGCCGTAGCATAGATGCACATTACAGTGATGGAAGGGGTTGTTCAATCAGTGCAATAAAACCAGTAGGGTTATAGCTAGACTAGCTGTAAGCTTTCCCATGTAGTAGGTTTAAGCCAATGGGAATGTGCTCCTTCGATTTTAAGTAATCTATCTCCAAAGAACGGCAGCACCTATGCTGGTGTGAGACCCTCTCGCTGACCTAGTGCTGTCCCCACTAGTGTTTAAGCTGGTGTAATTTATGTGAGCCAGGAAGTGGCTTATTCACACCCTAAGTGACGTATATTATACTAATGTAAGTGGCAATGTAAACATAGCCTAGGTCAATGGAATAATTCAATCAATCGTGAGGATTAGGATAATTTAACTAGGGTACAAAGGCTCTGAAATTTTTCATAGCCCTGAGTGATGAAGCTAGGTTGACTGAAGTTTTAGACATAGACAAGGCTTTACCTGTGCACTTAAGTTGATGTAGGTAGGTAATCTGTGATGATGGCAGATCAAGTTCAACCTCTTCACGGTCACGATGAGTCAACAGAACACTTATGGATACAGAGCAGGAACCTGGCTGGCTCATTTGTCAGTCAATATTGATAGAAAAGGTATTAGAACTGTTTGGATTCTGTCGAGTGCTGGCAAGTTGCTACATGCATTAATCTTATGTGTAATATCTGTGTTTTACACTTAATGTAATATTTGAGCAGATGCAGCATAAGCCCTCTGTAAGAATCATCATACAGAAGAGAAACATTAATTAGGCTATGTCTACACTGCAGAGTTCTGTCAACAAAAGTTTTGCTGGCAGACATCCACAGCTATAATTATGGCAAGCGTACGTACCCACAGCGATCGGCTGCTCGAGTGTGTCCTCACTAGCATCACTTCCACTGACAGAAGTGGCAGCATAGAGGAGCTGAGAGAGCAATATCTCAGCCCTCTGTAGGGAGTCCACAGTCTCCCTGCTGCCTCCCACCCTTACTGGGAATCCTGGGGTCTTAAGCAGCAGTCCTGCTGCAAGTGCCTTGGGCTCCCCATCTCCAGCAGCAGTGTGATGAAGTTGCAGGGGATCCTCTGCCCCAGTGGCAGCCCCCCATTGCTGGTAATGAAGAGACCTTGCCACAGCCCCTCATTCCCTGCTGCATCTCTTGTCACCAGAGACCCTCAGTGGCTGCCTGCCTTGCTGCCAGGGTTGGAAAAACCCCAGCAGCTGCAACAACAATGCTGCTGGGGAACAGGGTGCTCTGGCAGCTGCATCCCCTGCTGCTAGAGACTAGGGAGCCCCAGCAGCTGCATGCCTTGCCACCAGGATCCAGGGAGCTTGGTTCCCAGGGACGGGGATGCAGCTCCTGGGCTCTCCTGCCTTGGAATGGCGTGGTGAACTCCTGGGGCTTGTCCCAACAGCTGCCCACTCTCCTGCACAGGGGATCAGGGTGAGCCCGAGGGACTCCCCCTTACTAGTCAATTTCACGACTCTGCTAGAGCAGGGAAATTGGCCACCTTAACTAGCCAATTTCACTTTGTTAGGTCAGTGAAACTGACAAGCTTGAGAGCTCTATACCCCTATAAAGGGAGCAGTGTGTCCCCACTGACTCTGCTGCCTTAACTTTGATGACAACAGCCCTATGCTTATTTAAGGGTTTTTTTTTGGGGGGGGGGGGTCAGCAAAACAGGTCAGTTTTGTCAGCAAAGAGGGAACTGTAGTATGTATGCTAGGTTTGTTTTATTGACAAAAGCTCACTTAGAGCTGCTATTCTACACAAATTATCATCAACCCCATCACCTGAAAAAAGGAGAGCCATCAATACCAAACGGGCTCTGGTTGGCTCTTACAATCTCTGAAACTTCTTACATCCAAACTAATGAATCAAGGAAAGGACTAAAGCAGGGGTCAGCAACTCTTTGCTGACCTCTGTGCCGGTCCTTCCTCCTCAACCCTCGACTGGTGCTGGTGGCTTCCTCTGCTGAAAAAAATGTGGCTGCCTGAAAATTCAGCAGCGGTCATGACTGGAGTGGGAGCACTTCCCAGGCATGCCACAGAAAGAAGTCACCCAAAGTGGCTCATCTTGGTGGTGTGACCAGGGACAGAGGTCCCCCAGGCATGCCACAAAAAGAGGCAGCTCCTTTCAGGGGTTCCCAGGCATGCTGCAGAAAGAAGCTGCCCAGAGTAGCTTCTTTGGGGACCGTGACACTACAGAGAGGAGCCACTGCAGGCAGCTTTCTTCTGTGTCACATGGAGGCACGGGCATGGGGAGACCCCCCCCCATGTCCCAACTGTACCTGAAGAAAGCCACCCAGGGAGGCTTTCGGTGGCAGGAGTGCCAATTTCTGTGGTACTGCAGAAGGTGCTGCATGCCGCTCTGAATGGGCTCGGGTGCCACTGTCGGCGCATATACAGGGGGTTGCCTACCCCTGAGCTAAAGACTCTTACTGTTGTTCTGCTCTCCACCCTGTGAAAATGAGCCATAAGAATGTACTCCTCCCATCAGCCAAATTTGCTGCTGAGAGCACATAACAGCACAGGCATTTAAAAAAAAAAAGCAAAAGGAATGCAGGTTTTGTGTTGCTAGGAGGTGAGGGCAAACCTAGGCATAAGCAAGAGTTGCCCAGCTGCTTAACAAAAGTTGTTCACAAAAGACAGGATTTATAGCTTGATTCAACAGCTCTCAGGACCCCCGTCCCACCTTCCATACAAATTATTCCAACCGCTCTAGGGTGACTAGATGTCCTGATTTTATAGGAACAGCCTTAATATTTGGGATTTTTTTTTTTATAGCCAAGCCCTTGTCCCCCACATCTGTGGCCCAGTTTATCACAGTTGTTGTCTGGTCACCCTAAGCTCATGGGCTGCACCGCAACAAGGGAAAACCTCAGGAGATTCTTTCTGAACTGGATAATGGGCAGGCACAGGGGCGCACAGGCAAGGTGGGCAAGGACTGGAGTCAGTTGCATTGCAGCAGATGGGCCATGTGTATGTTAGCAGCACCTGCAATTTCAGAGATTACAATTTTCTCCCCTTGCATGACCCCTAATCTGGGGTGGCATTCACCCACTCTGCTTAGTCCATGTCCATTGTGCTGCAGATTGAGAAGGCAACCTGGGAAGCCAGAGCTGGGTGTCTCCCTGAAACCGAAAGTCCTGTAAGTAAAGGAAAAAAAGCAAACCCCCCATCTTTGCAAACATGACAGGTGGCTCATACCACTGGGTCAATGCTAGGGTTACCAGATACCAAAGCATTGAAAGTAGGACAGGGAAGTACAGAAAGAAGGGCATTGGAGGACACATGGAGAAAATGCAGTATTAATGTAATAGTCGTCTGTTTTTAGGAGCCCAGGAATGTTTCCCCCTAAAAATAGGGTGTTCCAAAATACTCTAACCCTTGTAAGTAAAAAGCCAGAGAAAAATCATATATTTTTAAAATGCCTGCCAGATGGAGCACGTGATGTCCTCCTTTTGCCTGACATCTGGTAATTCTAGTCAATACCCTCTGCCCCTCTGTGTGGTGGGTTTGTGCCCCCTACCAGGGGCTGACAGCCGTAACCCTGGGTTAAATCCCATCTCCGCCTACCCCCGCCTGATGTGGGTAATCAGCCCTCTCTTGCCCCTGCCTCTAACAGCTCAACCCCTCACGTAAAACGCCACCCGTCAAATTCCCACTTTACCTGGGGTTACCAAATAACAGGCAGAAAAAAGATATACTGCACACAATGTTCCCCCTAACTACTCGCAGACTGTGTGCGCAAACAATTTCTTCGTGTGCGCAAAAACATTTCTTTATGAGCACCAATATTAGCACTATTGAATTTTTGTGCACACTTAATTTTGTTGTGTGCCCAGTTTTCATGACCTGTGTGCACGCGCGCACGTCCACAGCTTAGAGGGAAGAGTGACTGCACATAGTGTAGTAGCTAGCACATCTGCTTTAGAGGCAGAAGACCCTGGGTTCAAACCCCAAGGGATTAGACTAGACAATCTCATGAGGTCCCTTCCAGTCCTCCTTTTTTCCTTCATCTGGAAGGCATTTTAAAAATACAGGATTTTGTTTGGCTTTTTACTCACCGGGGTTAAAAGATGCTGGAGCACGCCGGAACACCCTATTTTTAGGGGGAAGCAGGTATCATATCATATCATATCATATCATAGGGCTGGAAGGGACCTCGTGAGATCATCGAGTCCAACCCCCTGGGAATTGAACCCAGGACCTTCTGCATGTTAAGCAGAGGTGCTAGCCACTACAAAGCGTTGCAGGGCTCCCTAAAAACAGAAGAATAGGACATGAATGCTGCATGATCTCATGAGGTCCCTTCCAGCCCTATGATTTGATTTGATTTGATTTTCTCCAGGTATCCTCCAATGTCCTCCTTTTCGTACTCCCCTGTCCACCCCTCCAGGCGGGGGTACCTGGTAACTCTCCCTTAACCCACCTCTAAAGCGCAGGCACCAAACTCAGACTCCCACTAGGGGCAGAGTGAGGGCATCAGCTGCCCCGGCCGCCTCCGAGAGATGGAACGAGCATGCGCGGGAGCCGTGCGCATGCCCAGTACAGCCGAGTCGGCGCGTCTAGCTGCGGCGGGGGCGGGGTGGCCCCGCCAACCGGAAGTTGTGCTGGCGCCGCCTTCTCTCACCCCTGGCAACATGGCCGCGGCGGGAGGGTGGCGCCCGCTCGTCTGGGCGGCAGGTAACCGCCGGGCTCCTCGTCCCGCCGCAGCGCCCGGGCCCGGGCCGGGGAGAGGAGCGCGCGGGGGCGGGGTGGTTTGGCTGCTGGGGGCAGGAGGGTTGGGCTGAAGGGCCGTTGCCCCAAAGCTGCTTGCAGGAGGGATGGGGGGGGGGGGGTTGGTGTCCGTTGGCTAGGAGTGGTCGGGCCAAGCACGAAGCAGATCTGAGTGTCTCCATTCACAGGATTGTTTCCCCAAGTGTGGGGTGCGGGGATTTCTCTTGCGCCCCCCTGAAGTTCCCAACATCCCCCCAGTTGTCAACAAGTAACAGTGTTATGCCAATTTAGCAAGTACCCCCAATACCCTTCTACACACCCCCCGACCCACCTCCTGATTTCAGACGCTGAGGTGAATACTGGTGGGGCACATTGGGGGTGCCTGCAATCAATGTTCCCTCTAAGCTGCACGGCCATGCCCCCCCCCCAATGGGCTGCTCCATGGTCTTGGGGGGGCCAGGGGTGAAGCAGCCGAAACTCTTTGGGAGAGGGGCGGGCCGCTCCGGTGCCCCGAACCCACACACTGGTGCTCAGCGCTGGCCCCCTCTGCCTCCCGGGGAGGCGCGGCTGGCTGGGGGCAGGGGTGAGGCTGGGTGGGCAGCGGAGCTTGGGGGACAGGACTGGGCCTGCACAGGGGGGAGCCGCGAAGCAAGCAGCACATGCTGCTCAGCTGCATAGGCCCCTTAGAGGGAACATTTACACCACATCTCTGTGGAAGAGAGCGGTGGTTGAGGGGCGACTGTGGAGTGGATGGTGGCAGTGAATTTATCAGAGCAAACACCACTGTCTGGCAACTTACTTAGTGGTTTACCTTCCTTTCACATCTCACCCTTGCCTTCTTGCTGCTTTTTGGCAGGTGCTGCATTGGTTTTGGCTTTAGATGCCGCTTTTGTGGAAGACTTAGATGACTCGTAAGTGCCCATTTTTCTTGTCACGTGAAGTGTGGTTACTAGATGTTGCTTGGTTTGTTTTTGATTGAAGTGCATCTTTGATGCTCTGTGGTATTACCAGGCTTTTTGTAACAGCAGCTGTGAAAAGCAAGCAGAAGGATGTGGTTTGTATACATATTGCATCCTGTCAGTTTCAAAAGGGATAGCTGTGTTAGTCTAGTCCAGTAAAAAAAACAGCAAGGAGTTGTGTGGCACTTTCAGACTAACAGATTTATTTTTTGCATGAGCTTTCGTGGGAGAAGATCCCACTTCCTCAGATGCTTCAAAGAAGTGGGATCTTCTCCCATGAAAGCTCATGCAAAAAATAAATTTGTTAGTCTTAAAGTGCCACGCAACTCCTTGTTGTTTTATATTGCATCCTGCCTGGAAAGTTGAAGGTTAGCTGAGGTTTGTAAAGGCAGCATGTTCTTATAAGAGACAGTGAATAGGGATCACCATTTTGGAAGACTGAAGGATAAGACAGTAATTAGAGGTAGTAATAAACAGTTGCTATAATCATTCTTTTTTCCTTCCATTTTTCTAGCTATGGCAATACATTGCAATCTGTTCAGGTGGAGAAGGAAGAAGCACATGTTCATAGCTAGAGAACTTCTGTAAATGAGCTTCTGTGAAACTTGATCATAATGAAAATGATTTGACAAATCTGTCTAGAGATTCCATTTGTTTAAAAAAAAAAACCAAAAAACAAAATAATAATAATAATAATAAAAAAAACCAAAAAAAACCCCCTTGCCTTCAGATAATTTAGCATTAAGATCCTGAATGAGAAACTGGCTTGACTTTCTCTAGAGAGATCAGGTGGATGAGGCAGTATTTTTGAGCCAGTTTCTGTTGGTGAAAGACACAGGTTTTGAGCTTTTGCAGAGCTCTTCTTCAGATCAACCAGAGAGAAGTGAAAAAGGTAAAATAGCATAAATAATAAGTGTAATATAGGTTAAAATGATCTATAATACATTTTTGAAATTTCTTGTCTCTGACCTTTTTTTGAAGATGTCACTCAGTGCTTAACAAAGAAAAATAATATGTAAGGGTAGCACTCTGATGTCTGAATGGGAAATTAAATTTCTATATTGTGTTGTATTCTGTTCCTGTCCACTTTCTTGACTTGTCTGGCCTGCCATCTGTTAATTTTTAGGCATGCCTTTGATCACATGCCTCAATATTCTATATGAGCTAGAAGTAGAATGCTTTGGTTGCGTAAAGAAAAATATACTGTGGAAAATGTCTGTAGCTGCTTTAGATGGGCGGCTTCTATATCGAATTCTCAGCTTACAAATTGTATAGGATGTTCAAAGTGCAAACACACCAGGGATCTGAAAATCAAACTTGCTTTCTGCTTCTTGCATCATCACCAGTGTTCAAGATTTTATAATTAGAAGTTGCCAACATATTTTTTTGATGCACAGGGGACTCTAGAGTTCATCTAGATCTTCCATTAGCGCTGCAGTGCAAACAATAGGAAAATGAGTGGGTAAGACATGCATGACGGGGAGAAAAAAGCTCCACAAGCATTGAGATAGGTCAGGTATTTCAAATACCCTTTCTTCAGTCAGCATCTTACTTTGTTTTGTGTTTGTTTCTTTCAATAAAGCATCTGAACAGGTTGTACTAAATTAGTCTAACTCCCTACAGACTTTTGGACATTTGTTTACTTCAGTACCTTAAGTATGGGTTAAATAAATAGTTTCAGCTTTAACATTGTGTTTGTGAGCAAGAAAAAAGACAGAGGGAGAGGGAGAGAGAGCAAAGGAAGTTAAAATATAGTACTTTATTACTAATAGTTCAACAAGTAAATTATGTATCTTTTCTTTTTCTCAGGTATTTAATAAACTTCTTAGAGTTCTTTTAAAGTTCTTTAGATATTTTAAAAATAAAAGGTCAAAGGGGGGGAATCTGGGTGGTATAGCGAGTTAGGTAGCTTAGCTTTCTTCTCTATGGGCATACGGCCTAAAACTCTGTTCTGGTCATATGTCTCCTGTGATCATTATGTGTTATATACTTATTACCATCACAGAATCTCAACTAAGTTGCATTTTATAGGCGAAGTTCATCCTTGGTTCTCTTCCTGTACCACTTTAGTCCCAAGTGCAGAACTCCCAGGTCTGTGATCTGTTTCCTAGAGAACAATAATTACTCGGGTTTTATAATTGTCTGCTTTGACCTTCTGCATAATACAGGCCATAGAACAATTGTGTTTTGTATGACTAAGTACATTTAGTGATTCTTTTCCTCTGGAGCACCTCGGGGCTGTAGTAGCAAGGGTGTTGCCAACCAAAACTGAGATCTGTTGACAGACCTCAGGAAGGAAGTTTATGTAATGCATATATGCTTTAGATCTAATGAATGCTGTTAGGCCATAACTGTCATAAACAGTAGTTCAGTTCCCAAGTAACTTCCAAATAAGTGGTCTCATTGAGATCTAATTGAAATGAAAAGACAAACCTATAAGTACATACAAAATTCATCCTGTTAGATAATCTTTAAACTTTATTATAATATGAATTTCATAAAAACTTCTATGGTTGCCTTAAAATAGATTCGCAATACGTATTCAACTCAATGCAAACTCCACAGTTCTACTTACACTAGTCATTTTTTTACCTCGTCAGTCATTGCTCTAATATAAAGAAAAGTTAGAAAATATAAGTAATGTTGTTTACTATATTAGCTTCGAGGGGTTTGATATTAACATTTTGGTAAAATAAATGTTAAGGTTTTGTTAACATCACTGTTGTCTTAATCTATTTTCTATGTTACAGTTAAAATGCAGGATTTTTACAGTGTTTAGCATGCTAATATAAAGGTCGCTTTGAATTTGAACACTAGTTAGAATGTTAATGTAGGTGTAGAAAATGTTGGTTGAGTAGGTTACTTAGCAAGTGTAGATCTCTGGGAAGAGAGGACGAGATGAATTACAGCTTAATTTAAAGCAGTATTTTGAGGGAATGCATTAGACTAAGTGCAGAACATTCAATAACAAGTTATGTTGTTAAGTTTCAAAGGGGTAACCATGTTAGTCTAGTTCAGCAAAACAAACAAGGACTCTCATGGGACTTTTAAAAAGTAACACATTTATTTATTGCATGATCTATCGTGGGAGAGGTCCCCCACAAAAGATCAAGTGATATATACATGTGTTAGTCTTTAAAAGTGCCATGAGATTCCTTGTAAATTACGTTACTGTGACTGAAAACAAGCTCCAGTGCACAGTACTGGTGAACCTGTTATTTAAAATACATTTGCATGTTGGCAAATCATTTTTCCCTGAAGTATTTACCCTTACTTAAGTGGTTCTGTGTTGTTGTTTTTTTAATCCCCCCCCCCCCCCCCCGTTGGTGACAAGGGTGGTGGCAAATTAATACTATACACTACCATGTGAAATACACAAGGGATTTTAATATTAAAAGGTTGGTGGTCTTAATATTCCTGCCATGGTTTGGCTTTGATTTTCTATTTCTGTTCTGTTCACTTTGTTCCCCTTCTTCAGAAACAAATGGTGTATTTGTGTGCTGGTATATGAACATATCACGAATTGTGCTTTTCTTTTCTAGGTTTAAAGACAATCGTAAAGATGACATTTGGCTTGTAGATGTGAGTATGTGAGAAATATTAAAATTCACACTTTCCTGAAACTTAACTGCTTTCTATTGGCTTGGTTCTGAATCTTGACTCTGAAGGAAATTGGAGTTGTGTCATGCTGTGTGATGAGGTATACAGGCATCAGAGCAAAGGGTTAACGATTAGATTTGGGCCCAAGCAGTTCTGCCCAGCCATGCCTGCAAAGCTCGTGGGAGCTGAAGGCATGGCTTTAAAAAGAGAAGCAGAGCAGTTCAGCAGAAGGGATCAGAGAGTTGTTCTGAGCCCTGAAAGGAAAATAGGAGCTCATTCCCTGGGATCTGGTAACACAGTGATATCTGCAAACCCATGGAGAAGAGAGAAGCAATTGAGATTATAGATCAGAAATTTGATTAGAATGAGATATTTGGGAAACAAAAGGGAAGTGGCCCTATGGAGGGCTGCAGCTTAGCATCCGAAGGTGACAAGTGTAGCTGCCCACCGTTGAGCCATGGATCAGAGCCAGGTAGAGGGGTAAACCTGGATTCTCCTGCCCACTCCAAGTGGACATTACCCCTAAAAGAATCTTCAGCTAGGTGAGAGATATGTTGGAGAAGGCTTTGGCTGTTTAAGGACCATCCCCAACAAAGTCTCTACGCTGAAGGAGAGGACTGGGGCCCCTGGAGCAGAGGCGCTGAAAGCTCCAGCTGTGCTTTCAAAGTGGAGGCATTCTGTCAGATCAAATCGAATCATAGGGTTAGAAGGGACATCCTGAGATCATCTAGTCCAACTCCCTGGGGTTTGAACCCAGGACCTTCTGCATGTAAAGCAGATGTGCCAGCCACTATACTAGATTTACACATAACCGTTAGGTGACATTGTTGTGCATCTCCTAAATACCACTAAATGCCAGTATCTTAAAACATAAGTTAACATAAGTTAAAAGATATGTATTCACTTATTTAACTCCTTGCTTCCTTTGAATGTTTAAAGTCATAGGGCAGTTTGGTGATCTGTGTTTTGCCTGGAGACTGGATCCTGGCTGTTCTTTCACACCAAATAGAAAGGCTTCTCTGGCAAGAAACAGATGGCAAAAAATAGTATACGTTTTATCTAGGCTCAAATCCTTATATGCACGTGGGGCGGTTTTTCCGCACCCAATACACTTTTTTTTTAAAAGATAGATTCTGTAGTCTGCTTCCATCTTAGGACTTTCCATAGTGAGGAGCACTGCTGAAGGGAAACACAAATAACTTGTATGTTGCATCCTTTAAAAAAACAAAACAAAAACAAAACACTTCTTGCTACATAGCCCTCAAGACAGGATGTGTTACATTAACTGAGTATCTAGAATTAGTCATTTTGGATCCATTCCTGCCTGTTAAGAACAGTATTGAATCATGTCAAAAAACTTGAGTAGAAAGCTTGAATTTGAGAAATCCTTGTAAACCAGAACAGGATTATACTTCTGGCAGTTTTTATGGGTTTCCAATGTGTATCTTCAGAGTTCCGTTTTATAGAGGATTCATTGATTTTGTTTAATGCAACATTTTGACTTGTTCTCAGTTCTATGCACCTTGGTGTGGGCATTGCAAGAAGCTGGAGCCTATATGGAATGAAGTTGGTATAGAGATAAGAAAAAGTGGGTCTCCAATAAAAGTTGGAAAGATGGATGCGACTTCCTATTCTAGTAAGTATGCTTTGTGTAGGCAAAATTTTAGTGTAAATTAGTTTTGAAAATGAAGCAACCAGAAGGATTACGGTTAAAGTAGATTGCAGTATATAAACAAATGTACTTGTCTTAAAGTATTTGCTGGCTAAGCATAGCAGTAATTAATCAAGACATCTGAATATATCATACCCCATTGTTAGTGACCTTTCAGCTCATTCTGCTATGATTTGCTCATACAACCCAAAACTCAGATCCTAAAACAAGCCGACTTTACGGGGCAGGGCCCCACCCCTATCCCAGCTGTGGGGCATGGTCGGGCTCCGGGGCCCCGATCCATCCTGAGGAGGACCCGATCCAGCTCCTGCCTGACTCAGAGTCTGTGAAATTGACCAGGCTCTGAGCTGCTTGCCCCATGTGGAGCAAGCAGCTGGGAGCTAGACTGAGCTCCATACTGGCTCCTATCCCCTGCAGCCTGCAGAGGGGATGGGGGCCAGATTGGGCTCTCAGCACCTCTCTGCAAGCTGCAAGACACAGAAGCCAGTTCCCACAGCATGCAGAGAGGGGCTGAGAGCCCCAGTGGGCTCTCAGTCCTCTGCAGGTGGCAGAGGGGGACTAGGAGCCCGACTTGGCTCCCAGCTCCTCTCTGCAGGCAGTGGGGCTGACAGCCAGCTCCTGCCTGGCCGCTTGCAAGTGGCCAGGGGCGTGCGGAGCCGGCTTTTCTCTTGGCTGCTTGATTGGGCTCCTGGCCCATTGCTGTGAGTGGCAGCAGCCAGCTCCTGGCTGCAGCCTGCTGTCGAGGGCTGGGAGCCGGATCCAGCTCCAGCTCCCAGCCGCTTGCCTGAGGCACCTAGAGCAGGATTGGGCTCCAGGAGCCCAATCAGGTCTGGGACTAGGCTGTCCTGGGCGTGGCAGCACTGTGTCCATTGCTGACATACCGTGAAGTATATAGTTTAGACGTAGCCAGTGTAGACATAGCCACTCTGTCCTATTGGCATCTTTAGAATCCTTGGTAAATCTGACCTTTGGGGCCTAAATCACTTTTGAAGATGGCATTTAAGAGCACAGTTAATCCAGGCATTCTTGATAATGTTAGTCTTTGATGCTGAGTTGCTAATTTCTTGAGCTAACCTTGTTCACATGGAAGAATATTGTGCCCCCAGGCCCATATGGGTCAGCAGATATTATTTGCATTATTATAGCTTCTAGGAGTCTCCACTTGTAAGGCAGGAACCAGCAGGTACAGGTGGATGGGAGGAATACAAGGAAACAATGAGATGCTATAGGTTAGAAGTTTATTGCAGGATGAGGTGGAGAAAGTTCTGTGTCCTGTATTGTTCAGGAAGTCAAGGCTACGTGATCATATTGGTCCCTTCTGACCTTAAAGTCCGAGAGTCTATTTGTTGGCGTGATAGGCTGTGTCAGACATAGTTTAGAGTAGTATCACATACAAAATGTGCCGACTGGAAGTATGTCCATTTAGATTTAGGGAAGTAACCTGAACTTAAGTGGTAGTGCTGGATATGATGATCTAAGCTTAGAAGTGCATGAAACAGTCCCGATTGATTGAGATCAAGCTAAAAGCTTCAGAAATGAACTGAAGTATATTGGTACATTGCTCTTGGTAAAATATTTTTATTAAGACCTACTCATGGCCATATGAGCAGTAAAATAGATCTGAACAAATGATATTGTAGCTACCTTTTCATGGTAGGGTAGTATTACAAGCTTCCATTTCTTGAAAAATGCACAAAAAACATACATAGCAATAAATCACACAACTAGTGCATTAAGCTGAATTTAAAATGATGGGAAGAAGGAGTGGGGTTGGAGATCTGGCTTCCATAATAGGTCGTACCCAGTTCCACAGACTTTTATCAATTCCATTAAATATAGTTTTTTGTTTTGATTTGTTTTTAAACTATTAAAGTGTGGACACTGGAGCAAAACACAAGTGCTAGTTTTGCCAGTTTCTTTCATGGAGTTTAAAGAAAGCCCTGACTCATGTACTGCGATCACGTGGGAATCCGAGTTTTTATTTAAAAAGAAATGAATTTCTGACCCCCCCCCCCCAATTTGCAGAGCTTAAAAATTTGAGATCTAAAGTTTTAGAACTAAGTAAACCAATAAAAAGGCAATGCTGTAATGTTTTTGTGGAGGGAAACATGATGGTGGGGGAGCCGGGTTGAGTACATGCCAAAAAGTATTGCATAGTGTCATACATTCTTGACAGCTGTGATTCATGTGTGTTGATGTTGGGGAAGGCCTGTGTTTCAGGCCCGGAGCAGCATTTGTCTGTTCTCTGCCTTCTGCTATAGCTGACATTATCCTAAATAAGACTATAGTGTGTGCACAAGGCTGTGAAATGACCACATGAATTTTGTCTACTTGAAACACCTCTGGTACTAGTAGTACTGCTGCTTTAGTTTCATTGTATGCTGTATACGTAAATTTAGCCATATTTATGTGGCTATGTATTTTAACTTATTGTGGGGAAAAACGACACTGGCGGCATAAAAAACAGGAATTAGTAAGTTTAGGTGACATAAGTTATACAAAACAAACATGCAATCTTAATTCTGTCTACATACGGATGCCCGGAGAAATTTAGAGCTTTCCATTTCATTAGAAAAACTGCTGCTTTCTCTGCCTTCCAGAGAAATCAGCACTCCTGTTCATTGAGTCCAGCAATGCCATTCATGGGATATGTCTTGTACTATGTATCACTAATTAGTGGCTGTTAGTTTATAGAGATTGATGTTGAAATAATTAATATCACTGCTAGTTTTCATTAGCATTGTTTTAATGAAGATGTATACAGCACATTTGATTTCATGAGATTTACACAAGTTAAAAAACACATTTCCCCCTCAAAATAAGACAATATACTGCTACCTTCAAAGAGTAGATTTAAGGTTATGAAAGAGGTGTCACTTTCAGTAGGAAATACAACATTTAACTTTTTTTTTTTTGTGGTGTATAAATGTGATGGTCAGGAACAGAGTTCTTTGCAGCAGTTTGAGTGTCCACTCATCTTGGCGACAACTGTTTGTGCACTGTGTAGAATGATATTTGTAGTCTATTGTGCTCTTCACTCCGATCTCCCTGTGCAATGTGTTTCAGGCCTCAACTTTCCAGTTAGAGAGATAATGATGTCTCTCTGTTTTTGTACTACTCTGATAACCAAAATATAGAAGCTTTTGATATATCTTCTACCTGCAAGGTGTTTGGATGTTTTGTATATTAGCTGACAAGTACTGGTTTTAACAGGCATACCACATTTTCATGACATGGAGTATATAAAGTTTCCATTTAAAGAATAAAGTGACTAATTCTATTAATTTTGAATTGTCATTGGATCTGATTTGGAGGTAAGAAAAATGATCATATATGATGCATGCATTCAGATTGCAGAAGCCATTGCAGATTATCACAGCAGAATACCTTTTTTATTTGCCCCTTCTGAAAAGGTCCGCAATAGTCTTTTTGTTTAAACAGTCTTTATTATACAAACCATGTAATTCCTATGGTTCATACATGAAGTAAAACAGAGACTTAACCAAAAGTGTCTTTCAGGTATTGCCTCTGAATTTGGAGTTCGAGGTTATCCAACAATTAAGCTGTAAGTTGGCCTTTCCTGTATTATATTTTTAAATATTAATCCTTTCTACTGTTCAATTTGTAAAAGGAGAAAAACAAAAAAGCTTAATAGCTAATACCTGTAAGAAGTAGGAAAGCAGAATGAGAGTTCTCTTTGGAGCCGGTTTTGAATCATTTATTGTTGAACTGGTTAGTATCTTTTAAAATTATTTTCGTCTACATTTAAGGTTCCTAATAATATTAAACTTTTAAACATGGTGGTGATGTGAGAAAGTTGAAAGCTAATTGTGTAAAAAAGCCTGTTGTATAGCATTATAAATAATCCATAGCCTCAAAAAAATATTGTTTAAAAGGACATCATGAAGTTGAAATCCAGTCAGTTCAAACTGACTAAAACATAGTTTCAGATATAAAACATGTACCTGAGTCGTCATGTCAATGTCTACGACATTCTGATTGTTTCCCCATTTTTAATGACTTTTCTATCCCATATGGCTATGTGTGAAAAGACGTCTGGGGAAACTAACCTTTTGCCATATGCAGCAGTTAAGGTGACTATATACGCAGTTCTATTAAAGGTATAAATTAAAAATAGAAAATTATTTTTCTTAATCTTTTAGTTGTAGTTATTAAAAAGGAAAATTTGGGAGGTGGTTAGACTTAGAATTTTTTGTTTTCCACATGTTGGGCTTAATAAAGGTTGTTTGTCAAAAAGATCCCATTGTTACTGTTTAGATTGACTTTAGCTGTATTTCCCAATGGTTTTGTTGTTGAAATATTGCAGATTGTTATGGGCTGCTGTCATGACATATTTAAGCTAGGAAATTGGACTTGAGGACAGTAGAAAATAATATAACTGAATCAGCTGGGTTTTCTTTGTTGTTGTTCTTCACAGTCATAAATCCTATGTGATTTTTTTATAATAGGAGCATGTTAGATCCCACCGATCAGTTTATAGATATACGTCTATATAGATATATAGATATACAGAAACAGACTTGCTTTTGGGGTGGGGGAAAAGGTCTCGGTCAGTGGACTGAAGGTTAACTGAATGCTCAGGTTTAGGAAACCGTTGCAGATTTTCACAACAGAGTATCACTTCATTTGTCCTTGCTTTGCTTTTTCCTCAATAGTCAACAGGTTTCCAAAGACTTTTGATAAGTGGTAATAAATGAGATTCTTTAACATCACTTTGTGACATTCCACTCTGCAATAATATCCATTTGTGTCACTCCCCTCTGCTATATGGAGTAGTATAGGGCTGTGTCATTCCAGTGCCCATGCTCTTGGGGCCATCTTGTACATGTTCCGCTATGTGAACCCTACTCCTGGGTCAGCCCATCCATAGCACCCTGCAAATAAGTGGTCCCTGACCTAGTGAATGAGTGCTGCTGGCTAGCCACTCTTGGGGATTATGCAGTAGTGTGATTATCAGCTAGCATCTAAGAACTTCTGTCTTACAGAGTTCAGTGCTGTCCATTGGACTCAGCAACTCCATTGTTTTGTCAGTTTATCAAAGAAATAGATATGCACCAGCTCTCTCACTCTAAGGAAGTTATAACACACACCCAAATCACATGCACTGCTTTAGATAATAAAGACAATTAAGTTTATTAATTTTAGGAAGATTTGAAGTGATTATAAACCAGATTTGAACAGAAAGAAATAAAAGCAAATCACATTCTAAACTGAACCTTTCTAAGTATCCTTACAGTCTTAAATGGTTCTTGCCACAGAGAAGCTGGTAGGCCGCCAACCAAGCTTTCCTCCTTTGGGTAGTCTATCTTGATGTTGTCTTATAGAAAAATTGCAAGAGAGAGCTCGTGACGCTTTTAACATGTTCCTGAATGCACGTCTGGAACCTTCCCTCTACCCCTTTCAGGGTTAGGTAACACAAGTATCTGTGCTTGGTTTTCTCCTGTTGTAAATACTTGAGCTTCCCCTTTTCAGACTGTTAGGTCAGTCCATTTTTCCTGTATGCATGCTTCAGGAAGGCATAAGATACCTCTGCAGTTAATGTTTGGAGCCTTGATCTGCTCCAAACAATGTGAAAAACATATCTTGGAATATTACGTAGCAGAGCTTCATAATCACGCATGTGACATTGCAAGAAGCACACTATAATAACAATAATGTTCAGTATGTCATGAGCTTTCCAAAAACAGCTCGCGTGACACACTTTTCATTAAACAGTACACAGTTACATTGTATGAAAATGAATGATATACAAACACAATAGGGGTGTACACAATGTATTGTATCATACCCTTTATGGGGAGTAAATACAGAGTTCTTTTTCAATCTGTGAGCAAGTCTTCTCAAGTTCTTATTCTTCTAATATATTGTCAGTAGAAAGCAAATGACAGCCACCATATACAGCAGAACTTTTTTTAGACGGCAAACAGTGTAGTGTGAGTTCTCTCCACCCTGCCCCAATTTAAATGATATAATATTGCATCCTTGGGTTCTAATTTTGCTTTTTTAAATATTCATTCTTTTGGCAAATACAATAAGAAGTGCTGCATGATTATTGTTAATGATTTTCTATTAGAAGTTTAGAGAAATTATGATATATAGCAAACTGATTTATTCTTGTTATGAACAAAGAAAGTGAAACAAATGTTGGTTGCTCAGGATTTTTGGTTTTTTCCCCCCTCTCCAGCTTAAAAGGTGACTTGGCATACAACTATAGAGGACCTAGAACCAAGGATGATATAATTGAATTTGCTAACAGAGTATCAGGGTAAGTATTTATAATCTTTTTTGATGATACCAGTGACTTTCATAGTTAATTTTAGTTGAGGTTTTCCTGTTTGATTTTTTGAAAGGAGAGCCAAAGATGGGTTTCTTTGAAAGAAGATCCTTGACATTATATTAATGTAGTCTTGTATTCTTACAGTTATTTTGCAGGCGTTAGTAGCATCAGTCTTGTTTATAATAATTTGGACTAGATGTGAACTGTGCAGCAAAAAGGAAGTTTGAGTTAAGCTCAGAAATAGGCTAAATATTCCTGCTGACCATGCTGGGTGTCTAGGAGGGAAGGCATTCAGTCAAGGAATAGGTATTAGCTGGTCACTGGATTCTTCAGCAGAGACAATAGTAAGCCAGTCTTTCTGTATGTATTTGTGCAAAAGGTTTTTTTTGTTGGCTGCCTCCTGCATTCTGGTTAGTGGGCGTTTAGGATCTATTGGGTTTTAAATGAAGATCAAGAGCTAAGATAATCTTATGTCATTTTAATAACTTCATTTATTTCAGTGAAAGGAAATCTGTATCATAGTGTATGCCAGGGAGTGTTTATCATTAATATGTTGTTTTCAGGCTAATGCAGGTGTTTGTGTAAGTCAGTTGAATGGCAGGATGAAGTATTAAGTGCATGTGTGTGTGCATGTTAACCACAAGGTAAAAAAAAAAAAGAATATAGTTATATCAGCTAACTGAAACGGATTTCACTGGGAGCATACCATGATTTTTTTGTTTACTCTGAATATTATCTAGAGTTTTTAAAGAAGATTTTGTGCATCCTTCCCTGACTTTTGATCTCATATCAAAAAAGGTAGACCATAACTAAAATCACAGCTTTTAATTTATTTGACCAACTGCAAAAAGGACAGGGACATGCTAGAGAGAGTTTGGCGGAGGGCAACCAAAATGATTAAAGGGCTGGAGCACAAGCCCTATGAGGAAAGACTGAAAGTATTAGCCTTATTTAGTCTGCAGAAGAGAAGATTGAGGGGGGATTTGATAGCAACCTTCGACTACTTGAAGGGATGCTCCAAAGAAGATGGAGCTTGACTGTTCTCAGTAGTAACAAAGGACAGAATGAGGAGCAATGATCTCAAGTTATGGTTAGGGAGGTCGAGGCTGGATATTAGAAAAAACTTTTTTACTAGGCGAGTGGTGAAGCCTTGGAATGAGCTGCTGAGGGAGGTGGTGAAATCTCCATCTTTGGAGGTGTTTAAGGCCCAGCTGGACAAAACCATGACTGGGATGGTTTAGTGGGAGTGGCCCTGCCTCTGGCAGGGGGTTGGACTAGATGACCTCTGAGGTCCCTTCCAACCCTATGATTCTATGAACTTAAGTGTGTTTTTTATAATTGCTTCCTTCTTCCTCTTTCCCCTATTCATTTGATGTTGTGTTACATCTTGTTCTGCCATCAACATCACATGGGTGGATGTGATAGTTCTCAAGGCACCCAGGGCTGAGTGTCATGTTGTTATACTCTGTCTTCAGTGTCACGGAGTCTTGCTTGGGATGTAGGTCTTTAATAACCGTCCTTTGAAAAAACAGAGTCCTGTGGCACTTAAAGACTAACAAATATAATTATTGCATGAGCTTTCACTTCAAAGTGTCTGATGAAGTGGGATTTTCTCCCACGAAAGCTCAAGTGATAAATATATTTGTTAGTCTTTCAGTGTCACAGAACTCCTTGTTTGTATTACTGAACTAGACTAACATGGCTTCCCCTTTTGATCTATCCTTTGAGCCATACAAGCACTCCCCTCCAGGTTACGCCTTCCCTGACTGTGCCTTGCAGATGACCAGTAGTTGTACACCATTTTCCAAATCTTGTTGAAGCAGTCCTCTGTCCTATTCAATTCTTGATATGACTATCAGAGATCCTGAAATCTGTTTGCTGCAGAGAAATGCAGAATTTGCAGTTTTAAAGATAATCTTCAGTTTTTACATTTTATGAGCAAACAAAAACATACATTAATTATTAACTAAATTTTACTGACATAAGAGTGTCACTTATTTAATGTGTACAACCTCCTTTGCTTGTGCCTGATATTTGAATGCACTTTAAATTTACAAAGCTAAACATATTCCAGTAAACTGCTTCCAGCATATAGAGGTTCTTCAGTGGCATACAGGAGTTTGTGTTTTAATGCATTTTGAATTTCACTTCAGCCTCCAGATATGAGTAATTAATGTTATGAAAAGAGTCCAAAAACTTTTAAAATTATTCCAAAAACACATGCCACTGAGTTTGGCAAGGACAAATTTCATGTTGGTGGTAATATGCTGTTCCAAACAATATGCATCCAGGCTATAGATTTTTGTCTGAAAGTGGGCAATTGTAGAACACATCAGAAGTGCTAAATATAAATTGAATGAAAAGAAATATAAACACCACACTGAAACAGTAGTGTCTTTGACAACACTGAAGAAGTAATGCAGTGTGACTGATTCACTCCAGCATATTTGTGAACTTCAAAAAGAATTCTGAATTTGTAGAATACAGACTGAAGTATTCAGTATACCTAAGAAATACAAAATGTAACTATTCTATTATAACAATGGTACTGGTAGTCTTCAAACTTGCTTAAAAATTGTAAATATATCATCAGTACGACATTGTGTTCACTGATACCTAGGTATATTGTGCTTCAGGGAACTAAACAGCATTTCATTTTAGTTGCAGAAAAATATGGATTTTTGGTTTTTTCTTTAATTGGAAAACTTGGGGGGGGGGGGCCCTGGGAAAAGTAGGCTCCTTGCTGGCTAGTCACAGAAATCCCAGATCCTCTGCTCCCAAAGGAGCCCATTTTAGCAGTTTTACCTAAACCTCCCTGCTCCTGTATAGCACAGTATGCTTCTAATAACTCAAAAGAAGGCTTATATTATTATCAGATGACAGTTATGTTAAATTTGCTCCTTCTTGTATGTCTGTGTTCCATGTGCTTTCACACGTTTCTCCAGGGGGGTGGTGCAACAGTTACAGGTTAGATTTCAGGAAGGTAGTGTTCATAGGTTTTGATTTGATCTACTTTTAGTCTTGATTGAAAAATAATATAAAACAGCTTTTTTTAGAATAGCAGACCTTAAAACCAATGCATTAAAATGAAGAAAACAAGTACAGAAGTAATTCTGAGTGGTCAGACTTGTATAAGATATTTTAAGCACCATGAATTTGTTTGGCCAGTGTAGTATGTACAGTAGGGCAGCCAGCCTTTTAGAAAGAGATGCATTCATGGTGATTAAAATGCCTCATACAAGAAGTCTGACGACTCTAAATTACTTCTGTACTTGTTTTCTCCATTTGCACATAGTGGTTTCAAGGTCATCTCTCTCTCTCTGTCTCTGTCTCTCTCTCTCTCTTTAAGAAAACACCTTTTTATATTATTTTTTAAGAACGGATAGAGATTCAACTAGAAACAAGTTAGAGTGATGGAAACAAATGATTATAATGCAAAACAAAATCATAAAATGTGAACATTCAATAATTATCTTTTTGGTCTTTAAAAAAAAAAAAAAAGTATATATCCCCACCCCTGAAGCTGAATCTCTTGCAGAACTGGTTGGCTTTCCTGGATTCAGTTTTTTATGGGAATGCTCCTGGTGCTGAAGATTTCTCCTCAGTAAATAGAGAGAGAATGTTTTTCCCTACCCTGCATTATGCTGAAACAGTCAGTTGTATTTATTCATAAGCAGAATAAATGTTCCCTTTTTAGTCTCCAAGTGTTCCCAGTTTGGTGCTTTTCCATGGAAGGAGCAAGGCTAGACGATTAAGCCTTGCATTGCATCACTGCTACCTAGGGTGGGGTGACGATTCCCTCCTGCTTGACTAAGGCTATCACCAAGCCGTTACCTTTCTTGTGACTAAGGTTTTACTCCAAATTCATAAAGCTTATTTTTAGTATAAATATATAATTCCTTAAATACTACCTATATAACCATCTTGCAATGACTGCGAGTCTTGGGAAGTTGTGAGCTCATTTCGTTTGCACTAAACTTGCATGTTATCCTAAGTGGCTAAATATTCTGAATGCATGTGTTCTGGTTTATTGAGTTTGTCAGGCCTGAGAGGAAAAGTTTGCAAAGAACAGGGAACTCCTGGCAAAGGAATCTGTGTCATGATGGACTCCTGTGGCATCCCATTGACATCGCCATGTGAGCATCAGGGTAATTGAGACATTTGATTGTATGCTCTGTGGCAGAGGCAATCTGTCTGCTCAATACAGAGTATAGTACAGTAAGAGGCTCTAGTCACAACTATCATACAAAACAAAAAAAAAAAAAAATCTGTAGATGGCTTTTCGGATACCTTTGTCCACAGTTGATTTTAAAATGTACATTCACCCCAGTTGCAGACAAATTTAGTGAGTTTATTTCTTGATGATCTGCTGGATAAATGAAAAGCATTAGTTTTGTGAGAAATCTTATTTTTGTGGGGAGGTTTTCTTCTTTCTACGTATATGTAGATGTGTTTGTCATAATATGATGTGAAATAAATGAAAAATAAAAATACATTTAACCCATTGCTGTTCTCAAAGATGACTGAATGTAGACACTAAATATGTAGATTAAAATGGGGAAAGCAAATGCCATTCTAGTGTATATTGTAGTATTGTAAGTAAAACACAAGCAGTAATTCTTCTGCTCTACTCCTCCTTGATTAGGCCTCAGCTGGAGTATTGTATGCAGTTCTGAGTGCCTCATTTCAGGAAAGATGTGGACAAATTGGAGAAAGTCCAGAAAGAGCCACCAGAATAATTAACAGTCTAGGACACTTGACTTCTGAGGGAAGATTGAAAGAACTGGATTTGTTTAGTCTGGAAAAGAGGGGACATAACAGTTTTCAAGTACCTAAAAGGTTGTTATGAGGAAGAAGGAGAAAAATTGTTCTCCTTAAGTGCTGATGATAGGACAAGAAACAATGGGCTTAAATTACAGCAAGGGAGGTGTAGGTTGGACATTAGGAAAAAATTCCTAACGGTCACGGTGTTTAACCACTGGAATAAGTTGCCTAGGCAGGTTGTAGAATGTCCATCATTGGAAGATTTTTAAGAGCAAGTTAGACAAGTACCTGTGAGGGATGGCCTAAGAGGATACTTGGTCCTGCTATGAGTGCAGTGGACTGGAGTCGATGATCTCTCATGGTTCCTTTCAGTTTGTATGATTCCATGAAAGGTTGACATTACAGACATGCTAAAGACAGTACAATATGGTTTTCATTCTTCAAAGTCATATAAATCTAATGTGTTCATAGAAAATAAATCACTGTATTAATGTTTTGAAAGTGTTAAGGTGTACGTGTGATAACTACTTCTCGAAGGATTCTCTGATGCTTAAGTGGGATTGTTAGAACGAGAATACAGTCTTAGTTATTTTCATTTATATTTTGGCCACACTGACCACATTATAAGAGATTTTGATAATATATAACAGGAGTTTTTCTGATGCAATTGTACTTAAACTTTTTAGTTCAGTTTTGTAATGATGCAACATTAGCAGTTAGTTTCTGAACAAATTACATTGAACAGAATGATGCAATGCTTATTAATAAATACTTGAGACTGCACTAATTTTGGAACAGATACTGCTTAAGGTGTGAGCAAAAGATTTTTAAATACTCCACCAAGTACAGTTTGCAGATTTATATTTGCAATTGTAGAAAAGTATGGATAATTAGGCTGTTAGTGGTCTTACACTATCTAATCGCACGGACTGTAGCAGGTGGAAGCTCTTTTTCTGCTACCTTTCATTTTACAAATAAAGGTTAGGGAATGAAACATTTTTGAGTCATTGTTTAAGAAACGCTTGAATCACTGATATTAAACTGAACTATTGAGAAACTCATTTTTCTTCTGACTCACGCATCAGTTCTACTGTAATGATGCAGGATTTAGCTATTCTGTTATTTGCAGGAAGATGGAGAAATGGCAGCAAATAAATTTTAAGGGACATTCAAATTATTGCCTAATGCACAAGCTGTGTTTTAAAGTTAAAATATCTAGGATTTCGCAATAAAAAAATAAAAAGAGTGGGTCTGAGGGGGATATCATACCCAGTTTTACTGGCACATTTAGAAATCTAATAAAGACGCTACCCTACCCCACTCTCAAAAAATTGCCAACATGGATCTCCGCCATCAGGATAATTGCAGCATTGACTTTTGAGCACAGAATCTTTTAGAAGTGAACTTCTGCTTATGACCATTCATATTTCCTATCTTTACAGTTAGCTGGGGTTTAGAGTGTAAAAATGGGGACATGGACCTAACTGCTTTCTTTCTAATAGTCTAGGAATGCTGGTAGTCTCCAAACTAGAATCATTTACACACTTTTATTTGCCTCTTTCAGAAATAATTGCATCTTAGGTCAAATGCCTGTATGTAGTGTTAGGGTTACTGTTTAATTCTAACTCTTGTAAGAGTTGATATAATTGGTAAATTCCATTGCATTGTAGCACCAGTACTACATGCTTTTCTTAAATACAGAGTCTAGTACAGTGGCTTTCAAATTACAGGTCAGGACCCAATGCTGGGCTGCAGCATCCCCTGCTGCCACTGCTAAAAGGTTGGAATGCATTGTTCAAAGACATAATTTTGGGGTTGTGGGCATAAATGATTTTTTTTCAACTAGGTCCCAAGGGAAAAAAGGTTTGAAAACCATTGGCCTAGCAGGCAGTCAGAATTGTACGATTTAGATGAGTTCTTTAATTTTCAAAAACTGAATTGTGCTTCATATTTCCCTTTTCTCAGGCCTCTTATCCGGTCACTCCCTAGCCAGCAAATGTTTGAGCATGTGCGGAAGAGGCATCATGTGCTTTTTTTGTATGTTGGTGGGGAATCTCCTTTAAAGGTTTGAAACTTCATTACACTCATTTTTTATCTTTATAGAAATAATTTAAAGTGACTTATCTGTATCTCTTCTAAAAATTTTAAAAAGTAATTGTATATTTTTAAGAGATTGTAGTAATAAGTAAGAAACTGAATGTTTTCTGATTTTAAAGCCACTTTTGATAATGGTGTAATGCAGTGGCTCCCAACCTGTGGGGATCCGCGGGCCTTTTCTAGGGGGTTCGTGGCGCTGCTCCCCCCTGGGGCCGGAACTCAGTTGTGGTCCTGATTTCCTGCCAGGGCTGGATCCCAGCGGGGGGTGGGGGCTGCAGAGGGCAGGATGCTGGCCCCGCTCCCTGGCTGCCAAAGGTGGCAGTGGCGTGGCTTCTCTACCCTGGAGGGGCTGGCTAGGAGCCATGGCTGTGGTGGCAGCCCCAGCTCTCTGGCAGGGGAATGGGGCTGCAGGCAGCTCCTGGGCAGGGGCGGTGA
This sequence comes from Podocnemis expansa, assembly GCA_007922195.1. NCBI lineage: Eukaryota > Metazoa > Chordata > Testudines > Podocnemididae > Podocnemis > Podocnemis expansa. The sequence goes on along the minus strand of ML682005.1, from coordinate 31,218,056 downwards.
GCAATAGCCGTGCGCTGCGGCAGCTGTGGTCCCATTCTCCTGCCAGGAGTAGGGGCTGCCATGGCTATGGACCCCTGCTTGGGAGTTGCCTGTGGCCCCATTCCCCTGCTGGAGCGTGATGGGGCCCACTCCGTGGCAGGAGAGTGGTATGGGCCAGATTCTGCTGCAGTGTGCCGCTGCTCTGTGGTGGTGCACAGGGAGTCCCTAAAACTTTATTTCCTTCCTCAGGGGTCCCCAGCTTTACAAAGCTTGGGAAACCCTTGTGTAATATATACACCATTTTATCTTCATTCATTTATAGGCATTTATAAGGTGCTGTCTTTCGTCTTGTAATCATTATATAGTGAGACTCTGGAGTCCTAATATGTACAACAGTATTTTAAAATTATAGTTAACTTTAGAAATGTCTTTTGTTGTTGTTGTTGTCTTTGTTTTGAGGCTCAAGGCATGAATTCAAAATAGCTAAACTCAAAAGTGATTTAATAAAGTGTTTACTGTGCCCCATAGTATACTGAAAGAAGAGTTTTTCGTTATTTTGTTAGGTTTTATGTCATTTTATAATGAAAATCTGTGCTTCTACATCTTAGTAAGTTTCATGTTAGTTAGGTGGAAAGAAACTTGGGTATGTGTGTCTTCATTTGAACAAAAGCCTCTGAAAATTTTAAAACAGTGTTGCTGACTATCATTTCTGTTATGCTATCACTTGTCACTTCTGTTATGCATATGGTGTGTGTCCCTTTTATGCTGATATTTACTAAGAGACATTAGTTATGGGTAAGAACCATTTACTGTTATCTCTAAATTGAATTTAATGATTTTAAATAAAATGATCATTATATGGAAAAAATTCAAACAGCCATTGTCTAAAAAATATTCTGGTATTACAAGTCCAAATAATCCAGTGAATAGTTGTCAGGTACATGGAGACCTGTCCAGTTTTCTCCCTTAGTTTGAGTGGAGCAGTGGCAAGCGCACTCATGTATTACTGACCTAATTTTTGTTTTCTACCCCTAATGGTTGTAGAAGGTTGGGAAGCTTATAAAAGGGATGCCTCTAAAACAGTTACATGATTGTACACTGGCATGTTTTGACATGTAGCTGGGCCTGTAGGTGAATTTTCTGTTCTAATTTTGTTCCTTTGTCTTTGTTTGACTTTGTAAAAAAAAGAAATAGACAGAAAATGCTTGTGTTCTGAATGACTTCTTTTTTTTTTTCTGTTAGTGTGTACCAAGACTTGAGGATTTTTAAAAAGGTCTTTCTGTTTGTATTTTCACAGGAGAAATACATAGAAGTTGCTTCAGAACTAATTGTTTATACATACTTTTTTTCTGCATCAGAAGATGTGGTACCTGAGGTAAATTTGCTTTATCAGATATTTCAACTCTACTGCCTTTCCTAATTCTGATTATGTTTAGCATAGCCATGACTTTTAATTTTTGCTGTTTGATGTTAAACACTACAGGAAACCGGTCAGTAATAACAATCACTGATCTGTAATAGTAATCAGTCTAGTGACTTACAGTATTTCTATATAAAGACTGTTAGAGAAAACTTGGATTTGGAGTTGTTGCAGTTATGAAATACTGTGCTTTTTAATCATATGTTACCATATTGATCACCAGCAATATTAAAACCTCCATGTCTCTAAAAACCCCTATCTAATTGTTCATTATAATGGATTGAAGTGCAGTAGAAAAGTTTCACTAAGATTTTTTGTAATTGCGATATTTGTTAGGTTGATCAGGTGGTCTTGTTTTTCAATGACAAAGTAACTTTTTCAGAGATTTTTTCAAAGTAACTTTTTCAGTATTGGGTTCATCAGGAACTTAGTTATAGTCTTTCAGGATCTTCCAGTTTATCAGAACTGACTTGAGTGAAATGTGGCTTAATTACAATCCAAAGCTGAATTGTTCCAGAATTTAAATATAACTATCTGAAAAAATAGGTATAAAAATAATATATTTATTCTAGTAATGCAGTTAATATTTTTGAAAACAGAATCAGAGTTGCCATTTCTTGAGTGCTTAACAAGGAATAGTAACTTTTGACAAAACTGAAGTAATAAATTAAAAATCTTAAATACAGTATGCTGAAAATTAGCGGTGTGCATTTGCTCCTTTAGTGGGAATGTATAAATTGTCATGTAACAGACTTTTACCCTCGGTTTTCTCAGTCATTTCTGAGAGGAAGGAAGAACCGTGGAATGGAAAGGATAGGAAGAATTTCAGTCTCAAACTCCAACTCAGAAATGGGTTCCCAAAATGCCACCCAAGAAACAGGTGCAAAAGCCGCATTCTCAGATGCGCATGTCCCTCAATGTCTGAGCTGTCTCATTCCCAGTGACAGACCTCAGAATCCTCCAGGTAATCAGAATGTGCTAATCAGATAACCCTAGGAAGAGTTGAGAAGTGGATAGTCTTGTGCATTTGTAGATGGAGAGGGCAACGTTATGGTATTTGATGCTAGGGAATGGAATTTTAATGTATCCTACTTTACTAGCATTGAGAAGTGTGTGAAAACCATATCTGTTTAATATGGTGGTTTTGTGGTGGGAGGTTACATATACAAGGCATAAAAACCCACTAACTTTAATAAATGCATTATTTTTCAAAAAACTGCAATTTAAAACCCATCAAATTTGCCACTAAAATTAATTTGATTGCAAATATAAATAGTTAGTAAAACCATGTTACACCTCTGTTTTCCTAATACTATTAGAAGGCAAGCATTGTCTAAAGTGTGGAGACGTACCTATATGGTTGGGTGTTCCAGGGCTCACTGTAAAAACTGTGAGGTCACTTGTCCAAGAATTTCAAAAAATGTTTAAAATAAGGTTTCTAAATCTGTGTGTATTTACCTGTTGCCTGATTTTTTTGAAGGTGTGGTGCATCTCCAATTTTTATCAGCCTCAATGTAATTTACTGGTATATGGCACTTCTGATAATTGTTACTTAGTTAAGAGCCTAACTTTATCCTTTAACCTTCTTTTGCCATATTTGTATGTTCTTTGCAATATAGCAGGGGTGGCCAAACTTATGGAACTCGAGAGCTGCACCAATTGACTATTAAACCTTTGAGAGCCGCACTGAAGCATATAACCGTATACTTTTACCTACTCCAAAATTGCTAAGTTTAAAAATCATTGTGCACTTTAATTTTATTGTGAAAACAGGGCAAATATTGATCCTACTTATGTCAGATTCTAATAATTATTTGAGGTTACCATGAAAACTAGGCCTATACAGTAAAAACTTAAAAGTCGCTGGATGTAGAACACTGCAGGCTAGTGACAAGTTTTTTTTTAAATCTGGGCAGTAACTTGTCAATGCAATAGGTAAAAGTCCTCTCAGGCACTGATTTCTAAGTATTGCACAGTGTTCCGATTTAACACATTTCATTGTGGAATACAGTGCTTCACAGCAGTAAGTTGTATCAAAAATTGAAAAGTAATCTACATTCAGTTTTAAACAATCTATTTTCTCCTTTCATATTTTTGTTTCTTTCCACGTCATGCTTAGAAGGACTTGTAAAACATGATTTTATTTTAATGAGTAAACTGCATTAGGACCCATGAGAAAATATAAACATGCCACAGCTTCCCTGACCATGCCGGATTCCCCACCAATTATGCCACCACTTCCCTGCCATCTCTTACCATACTGCTGCTTCTCTGCTGTCCCTCTCCGACTGTGCCGCACTTTCCCCACATCCCTGACCATTCCATGCTTTCTTGCCACCTCTGATTATTCCGCTGCTTCTCTGCTGTCCCCGACCATGCCATGCTTCTCTGTCTCTAACCTTGCAGCCCTTCCCTGCCATTCCCAACGATGCCACGCTTCCCCCACAACTCCAACCATGCTGCACTTTGCTGCCAACTCCTACCATCCTGCTGCTTCCCATCTCTAACTATGTCGCTCTTTGCTGCCGACCCTGACCATGCTGCCACTTCTCCCCAGTGTGCTCTTCAGGCTCGCGAGCCACAGTTTGGCCACACCTGCAGTATAGTCACAAGTGGTTTGAGGTTTAACATATGTAAAGCCAAGCTTGATGGAATAATCAGGTCACATATATACTGCAAAACTACTAAGTGGTGGTAGGTTTTTTTTTTTTGTTTTTTTTTTTAAATCCCGACAGGAAAATCAGTAACATTGAGACATGGGTGAGCTTATATTTAATTCTCACTCAGGGTGCTCACACAAACTTTAACCTTGTCCATTTACACTAATTCATTATTGTACATTTTTGTTTCATAGCTCCCAGCTCTGCTCTAGAGCAGGGTACTGAAGGTAAAGTTAAAGCTGATAGCTCTGATTGATAAATATGATGTAATTTGTAACAGGGACTAAACAAGCCCCAGACAGCTCTAGTTACCTCTGCACTTTGTGGAGCTTCCTGAGACACAGAGAAAGAGGCCAGGAATTGTAAAATAAGTTAGAAAAGAACAATGGTTTCTAACGTTTTCAGGTACAGTAGTAGAAAAAATAATGCCATCATTTTTATTTTGAAAATGTTTTTGTTTGAAACTTGCAACCTGTGTGTGAGGAAGATGGAAGTTTAAATTTTTTGTTAAAAATCCACAGCTTGCTTTCTTAAGAAACTAATCTTAAACTCTTGTACATCCCATAAAAAAACTGAGAGTCTTTTTTCTTTTTGCTGAATGTATCAGCTTTTGACTAAGAAATATGGTTCCTAATGCTAGAGAAACTACTACTATAACTTAGGAAATTGGATATCTAAACAAAAAGTTAATATCCATATAATATCAGAATTTCAAGAAGGTTTGAATGGAGAAAATGTTAAAAGGGGAAACAACGATTTTTTATGCTTTCAAAGCTCTTTAAACAAGGCTGAGAGAATATTCACATCTCTTGTTTAATTACTTGATACATTTGCTTCAGAGTTTAAAGTTTACGCAGTTAAAATGTCTCTGTCATCTATGAGTTGATTAAAAGTCCTCTCTCACTATTTTAGTATGTGTCACTTCCTGAATTGCCTGCTGTTGTGGTCTTCAAAGATGGAACTTATTTTGTGTATGATGGTAAGTAAGGATGTACACTGTTTACCTACAGGCAGAATTCTCCAAGTATATATAAGGGACATCAAAACTTGTACTTTTTTTTGAATGGGGAAAAAATAAAAGATTGACCAGGTTTATACTGAATAATCTTTTCTTTGTGAAGGTGAGAAAGTGGAACTAAGTTAACATGAATTGCTGTTGTTCGCTGTCTTCTGTTATTCTGAGGTTTATATTTTGTGACAGGGTCAGACTGGATGGGTATAGAAGAGTGGTGGAGGGGGTATATATTAGCCCCAGGATTAGTAAAGCCTTATTCTGTGGGTTAAATTATCCAGGACTACTCCAGGGTAATTGGTTCCAGGTGTTCCAATCAACAAATCTGCTGCACTCATTCAAAGCTTCCTTCTCAGGCAAGATGGGGTGGCTGAAAGGAGGCCAGAGAGGAGTAGAGCTTCTAGGAGAACACTTTGAAGGTTTACTCTCAGTTTGGCACAACACCAAAAGGTACAGGGTGGGGTTTGGGAGAGAAAATCCTACAAGCAAGGCTGTTAGGCCCTGCGGCCTCAGAGTGGACTGTATTGCTTGGAAGACTAAGTCAGGGAGTAGAGGTGAGGCAATCCCAACCCAAAAAAGGGGAGGGGTCCTGAAGACTCAGGCTTCAGGCCAGGATACTGTAGGATTTCTCAGCTCCTGAAGGCAGACCAGGAGCAGTGAGGCTACTGAGTGATGACCCAGGGAAGGTAGTAGCCCTCCTAGACTCAGTGTGGAGACTGCTACTCAATAGGGTCCCTGGGTCAGGGCCCAGGGTAGAGGGCAGGATTCCCCCCCCCCATTCCCTCTAAGCAGCCGACCCCCTCCCCACCTGGAGGAGGCGGAATTGAGAAGGTCCAATCAGACAGTGCCAGGCTGCAAAATAGAAAAGTGCAGAACCTGCAGGGGTGCCTGAGACCTCACCGTGCCACAATTTATATTTATATTTATCCAAATTACATGAAACAAATATATGTATTTAATGGAACAAAACAAAGCATTTGAGAATTTTGTTCAGCTGTGATAAATGAAGAAAAGATGGAAGCAACTGAAATTTGGTTTTGCATTTTTTGTTAAATGTATTTTTACATGTTACAGGTGTATATATATTGTTGCACATTGAATATTGTTAATACAGTGAAATGGCTGCAGGAGAATGTTCTTCAGTAATCAATTTCTGATAGCACAAAGGTTGGCATTTTAGAGTGATGTGTGTAGTTCATTGGCTGGTTAAAAATGGCAGATATCTTGTCTGGCCACTACTGCTATGTGGGAATTCAGAAGCAGAAATAAGTTTTGTAGATTGTAAAAGTTAGAAACTACGGACTGTCAAAGTACAGACATCTGAAATAGATGGTCAAATGACAGCTCCAGTCAGTTCTTCCAAACTGATCGTTTAAGTTATTCCCTCTTGCCAATCAAAGGTAATGTTTTATCTTTTTTGTTACAGCTTGGTCTAGGTATTCTTCATTTAGATATCTACTATGCTCAAACAGTGGGCAGCAGATTGATTGTACAGTGTTAAAGTTGTGTGTGAATGTTTTTGGGACACAGGCTGGACTGACAAACTCTTTCAGAGAAATAAAATTCAGTGTTTTTAGTATTGTGAAAGAATAATGAACTGGAGGGTCAAGAAGCTGAGCTCTTGTTTGTGCCTTGAATGTTAGGGGTCACAGATGAAGGGATATATCCTTTCCTTAAGTGCGTGCATTTCTTCATTTAATTTAAATGGGTATGAACACATCCCAAAGGAAAATGTGTCCCTTAATTATTCATTTAATTAATTCTTAATTGTCGTCTTCACTATTTTACATCATACTGAAACAGGAGTTACTAATATGAAAAAAATCCCGTCACTTAGCAAGAGTATCCAATTAGTTATATTTTTGGTCCTGCAGACACTTCAGTAGGAGAGACCTGACTGGAAAGATGTGAAACTACTATGCTTATAACACCTTGCTTATACCAAGTGTTGATTGGTATTTAGAAAAGAAAGGAGAGAATTTATATATATAATTATTTAAAATCAATTAGCCTTATTTATTAGTTGAATTTAACCTGGCTCATATCTGAGTGGAAGTGTGTGGAGTGAATACTCATCAGTTTTGCTTGGTTGCTGTTGATAAAATAATTTATAAAATTACAGGAATGGATTTTGATATTAGGATTTGATACAGAATTATCTGATTATGCCATGCATGCTAAGACACGGTTCTTTTATGATCTCCAGTGGTGACAAGTTTAAGGGATGTTTCCCTGAAATTGAGGAGGGGCACAATAGGAAGTTAGATGTCCATTTGAGTCCTTGAAAGCCTCCCTCTAGGTGTGTTGTTTCTGAAATGGATTAGCCAGTATTATATATTTGTGGCAAGCAACTTAATTAGGATTTTTTTAAAGGATAAAATTAAAAGTAGAAAGTGTGTTTAGAAATGGTTGGCTGACTTGTATGCTTTCTTTACGCAATGTCAAAATTCAAAAGATAAAACTATAAAATAATTGAAATATATTGTTTTCCAAGCAAGGAATACAGTTGTCTTATGTTAGAAAAAGTGCACAAAAATTACACCTTTCTGACGTATATTTCAGGTAATCCTTGAAATGGTAGAAATAAAACAATCTTGGGTCACATCGAACAGTAAATGTACGTGTATTAGCAGAATGGCTCACTATAGAATAAGAACAGATTTGCTGAAAAGTAACCTAGAAATAAATAGTAGCAGCTATGTGTTTTATGTGTGGTACAAACACAAAAGAAGACAGTCTCTGTCCTGAAAAATTTATATTCTAAAAAAGACAAAACAGATGGAAGGCTAGAGAGCATGTTTCAAAAACCAAATATGATGGAAAGTGCATCACTCTGGACTATACAAAGTTAGAATTGCACTTTTTTCCAGAACTCTTCTCTAAATAATTTTCTCAGTAAAACTGATTCTTCTTTCAGTTGTTACACATGTCCCTTCTACTGTGTGCCTTGTGCGGCACACTTGTGGGAGATATTTTTCTTAGCAATACTTGTTGGGGCAGCACAAGCATCCTCTGGTGCCTCACACTTGTTGCATACAGGTAAAGAAGACCTGTTTTGCTTCTCACTCCCATCCTCAGTTCCTTTCTGCCACCACTGATGGTATTTGGAGCTCTGATCTTTGTATTTTCAGTTCTTCCTTCTTTTAATATAATAGTACCCATAGAGTTAATTTTTAATCTAGCATTGTGTGTCTGTGCATGTTTAGAGACAAGAATAAGTTTAAGATAGTAATTTAGGTTTCCTAGGTGGGTATTCGACTCACTATCAGATTATAGCTCATTCTCCTGTCTTCAGGCCCTGTCACTCATATAATAAGTCAGTGCCAGGGAGGAATCCACAGCCCGACTGCCTTACATGTCTAGGAGAGGCACGTGCAAGTGACAAATATTACATTTTTAGGGGGTTTAAACTTAATCAAGAAAGGACATGACTGTTATATTCAAGTACTTGATTATGAAGTCTGTACTTTGCCTGCTTACTGAACCTGCCTTTTAGGAATGACTGCTACTGTCCAATACTTTTAATGGTTAATATTTTTTAAATTAATGATTAATTGATCAGAAGGTCATAAGGTTTTTGCCCCAGGACCCAGAAAGATAGAATTAAAAGCAATGACCAATATCTTGTCAGGAGTCGCAGGGTGTGTGATAACGACACACTGAAGACAAAGTGAAACCATAGAGGCTTTTGTTAAAATCACTGGAAAAAATCCAGAAAAGCACCAACCCACATAATAAACAAGTTAGAGTAGTACAGTATAGGGATGTCTGTGGCATCATTCTTTGCATTAGCTCTTATATTTGCATACTCGCAACCTTCCCTGAGACCTTATGAGAGACAAAGGACCTACCCGGTCTCTTGAAGGCCAGATGAGTCCAATGCTTCATGTTTGTTCCTTCTTGCCCAAGACTGATAGTAGAGCTGAAGGGTTGAATGGTGAAAAGCGGCCAAAAACTAGAAGACTCCTCTCCATGTTTGCCCTATTGTAGGACATGAGTACTGTCTTGAATATTCATGGTACTACTCAGTCTTCCATGCCCAAATTTAGCTTCTTGACTTGCATAATATTGAGGTGTTAGCCTAATAGTAAGCCTATTAATGCCATTTTAGCTCATTATCGTACTGGTCTCTCTTTGCTTAAGCTGGTTCATTTATTACTTCCATGTTTCTGCAGTTATTTAGCATTACATTCCAGCTTCTTCTGTTGAGCACAGTAGTCAGAGTTCCCCAGACTCTGAGGGTGACTGTTAGAACATCTATCTGTGTCAGAGGTTACAGGCCTATTGAACCACATTTATGATAATCTATGCTAATTTTCTTAAGCTAATATCTCATATAGCCTGTAGTTTCCTGTGTTATAGCTGAATATAAAGAAGGCTAAGTTAGTAAGCAAGCCCTATGAGATATAGTATTTAGCACATTTGAGTCTGTTAGTTGTGCTCCCATGTTTTGACTAAGTCCAGAGTCAGATCCTTGTTGCTGGTACCTAAGAAAGACAACTTAAATCTCCTGAATTCTCAATATCAGGACCTTACAAATCTGTGATGAAAGAGACCTAGCAAAGACATGACTCAGAGGTGCGCTCAGAGAAGGGGCATGCAGAGACAGTCCGTAAACCAAGTGGGATTGCTGACTGCAAAGCCTATGAAGAGTCCATTGAGACCAGCCACTGAAGGACTGGTGCTCCTTTTGGTACTGCAGACTCAGGAATTCTTTCTGCTGCTGTACACTGGAGTCTTTTGAGTAAGCCAGGTTGTTGCTTAAACTGTCAGTGCCAGGTTACCCTGTTGTTCAAGAATCTCACAGTACCAGGATTGGCAGTGCATACTTTCACCTTCATTCCTGAGCACTGTTCGGTCTCTGAGGCTTCTGCAGTTTCATCTTTGCTCTGTAGGTATCTACGTAGAAGGAAGCCAGCAGTGATCTTGGCAGAGCCCCAATCAAAACACTGAAGATTTAAAACAGGTCTTCCTGGTATCAAAGGGGTCAGCTCCATCATGGATGAACTCATCAGACTTAAGGTCTGATCATGTGTGTCTCTGCCTGCGCTTGCCCAGGAGCCCAAGAGGGGTACCTTGCGAATTGTGATACCTCAACTCTAAGGATCAATAGTCTGCACATAGCAAGGTCCTGCCTCCATATCAAAGTGCCTCTTAGACCCTTGTTGCTTTGCTATATCTTAGTCTTTTTTTCTGCTCCTTTCATGCCCATCTGCATTGACTAGGTGCTGGGAGAATTTACATCAAGGTCATCATCTTCATTTTTCTAGTTCCAGGACCAGTGGTATACTGGGGGAACTATTGGCTCAGGAGTCTCCCATAGAGGAAAACCATTAGTTTTTTCTTCTGTCTCATGTGATGAGGCAGTAGTGACAGAAGGATGGTTTACCACTCTGCAATGAGGTTGGCATAAAACAGTTTACATCTACCTAATTATGTCAGTATCTACATTACAGTTTTGTCCTACTGATGTGATTTACTGCACTGACATAATTCTGCCTCCATGAGAGGCATAGGGTTTACATCAGTGTAGTCACAGTGATTCAGTATCTGAATAGACTCCATTTGTTACTTACATCAGGTGTTAGCTAGATCTCAGCTGCCTCCTGCTTCCCTGGAGAGCTGGGCATGCAGCTGGGAGCTCCAGGTGACTGAACTCCACTCCTGGCTGTGAACATTTGCTGTCTTATAAATTTCATGTTGACAAGGCTGCCTGATGCCTGGTGGGGAAGGGCTGAGGAAAGGAGGGAGAAGCTGGAGCAGCTGGATCCCACTGCCCAGGTGTTAGAAGCCCTGAGCATCTTTCCCCTTCTTCTGGTTGGGGATGGGGAGGTGAGGTGAGAGCAGCTTGCTGGGAACCTGTGGGGCAGCCCCACACTGCCTCTCCGAGGGTTGTCGATGCACTGCTCGTAAGAATGTAGTGGCTGTAGGTCAGGGGTAGGCAACCCCCGGCACGTGTGCTGACAGTGGCACTTAAGCCCATTCAGAGCGGCATGCAGCACCCTCTGCAGTCCACAGAAATTGCCACTCCTACCACCAAAAGCCACTCTGGGCAGCTTCCTTCTGGTGCAGCTGGGACACAGGGGGTCCCCCCATGCCCCTTGCCTGTGACCCAGAAAAAAGCTGCCAGGAATGGCTCCTCTCTGTAGTGTTGTGCTCCCCAAAGGAACAACTCTGGGCAACTTCTTTCTGCAGCATGCCCGGGAACCCCTGAAAGGAGCTGCTGCTTTTCGTGGCATGACTAGGGATCCTTGTCCCAGGCACGCCGCCAAGATGAGCCACTCTGGGCGACTTCCTTCCTTGTCATGCATGGGAAGAATGCCTGCACCAGCTTTGACCACTGCTGAATTTTCAGGCAGCTGACACATTTTTTCAGCAGAGGGAGCTGCTGACACCTCATGAGGGTCAAGGAGGAAGGACCAGCACAGAAGTTGGCAAAAGTTGCTGACCCCTGCTGTAGGTCAACTTAAGTAGATGTACGCTCAGTTTACTTTTCCCTACTGATGGTTTAAGAGCATGTCAAGACTTGTTGATGGAATGGGTTGCAGCTCTGTATATCTGTATACAAGAAGTGCAGGAATAGTCACACAGTCTTATGGACGTTTTACTCTTTGCAAGGCCCTCTAGGATAGCTTTTCCTATTATTGGATTTATTCTGGAACTTCTGAGGGCTTTGTGGAAACCTCTAACTCCCTTGTCCCCCATTGCTAAAAGAATGAAGAGGAGATAATGTCTCTTCACAGGCATTTGGAGCACTCATATAACCATCCTCCTGCAGGTTCCACATGCACTGACTAGCTCATAGTACACAATGAGGAGAGACAGCAACTGTACAGGCACAATAGATACTGCTGCTGAAATTCTCTAATCAGCCATGCAGGAATGCAAATGCACCTGCAGTAGAGCACCCATAGAGAGATGCATCTTGAAGAACCATCATTACTGCGCAAGGTAAGTAACTTCTGTATTGGATTTTCTCCCACAAAAGCTCATGTGATAAATAAATTTGTTCATTTTTAAAAGTGCCACAGGACCCCTTGTTTGTTCTTCTGGATAGATACTCTAGAATACATTATCCTTTTCTTGGATTCCGGGACTGGTATGTGACCCTCAACATAAAGGATGCTTATTTTCTCATGATTGATGACAGCCACAGAAAGTTTCTCAGATTTATAGTTTATGATCTCATTATCAGTTTTTATTACCACCTTTTGGCCTATCAGTGGCCTCTTTTATATACAAAATGCATGGCTGTTGTAGCAGAGTTCTTGTGAAGGTTGGGCACTCCTGTGTTTCCCTATCTGGGTGACTCAATAGTGAAAGACCAGTTCTGGTCCCCCAGGTACTTTCCAGCATATCAATGATTCACTCCATTTTGTTGCATTGTGTCTCCTAATCAATATAGAGAAATGTAGCCTGTTCAAGAATAGAATGCATTGCAGGCATTGCTCAACTCTGCAGAAGTCAAGAGTGTCTTTTTAAACTGAGAGTTCCAAAAAAATGCAGGTCACTGCTCTAGATCTAAAAAGATGAGTCCTTTCACTAAGATTTCAGAATTGCCTCAAACTTCTAGGATAACTGAGTGGTAGTTGCTTATGTGGTGCAATGTGCCAGGCTTCACTTCAGAGAACTAAAGGATTGGCTAGTCTGGGTGTATTCACAAGCCCGTCATCATCTGGACAAGTTGGTTCTCATACATCCTCAGATGTTATCCTCTCTGGACTTGTTGGCAGAATTTGCAAAGGGTTTCCCTTGCCCCTCCCTAGGAGTCACTCACTTGAGTGGCCAATGCATTGGGGAACACACGTTGGTCCCCTTCAGACTTTCAGAGCTTTTGATCATCTTAGGATCTAATGATCCATATAAGTTTAAATTTATTTCCAGTAATCTCCACTTCGAGCCACTAGCAATTTGTCTTCTGTTACACCTGTATATGAAGGTAACTTTCTTGATCTCTGTAACTTCATCCAGGAGAGATGGAAAGCTGAAAGATTTAACGTCAGACCCTCCAATGTCTCCTGCTTATCAGAATTTGTTGGTACTCATAGATGACAAAGCATCCATCTTCTGTGTAAACAAATGATGGGGTGAGATCCAGGCAAAGAGCTTTGGGTAAAGTTAACGACAGGAAGCGATTCTCCTTTGGAATTTCAGTGTCTCCAGTTCCATCAGCTTGACAACTGCTTACCTTCTGGGAATTCAGAATACTGGCTGACCACCTGAACAGTCATTCACAGGTCACCATAAATCATCTTTTCACCTAGATGTGTCTACATCTGTTATCCAGTGGTGGGAAACTCTTGGAGTGGACCTGTTTGCAACAAGACCAAACAAAAAGTCACCTCTTTTTTGTTTCTGAGCAGTCATAGCCTGAATTAACTGACAGATTCTTTCATCCTTTTCTGGTCAAAAGATGTGCTGTAAGCTTTGTCTCAAGTTCCGTTCCTACTGAAATTCTTGTCCAAACGCAGGAAAGATACCATTCATCTTATTCTGGTAGCCCCTATGTGATTCTGTCAACATCGGTTTTCAACTTTAGTAGCTCTGTCTGTCAGACATCTGCTGCCTCTCCTTAAAGATCTGGTTTGAACTCCTGGCACCCCAGCCACCCTCTTCATCCCACTCTTGGCATTCTTTATTTGACAGCTTGAATGCTTCATTTGTGTCAAACTCAGAATAAGTTTGCTCTAAGGGGGCTTCAGGAAGTTCTGCTGAATAGTAGGAAGCTTTCAACTACCTTGTTAAATGGAAAAGATTCTCCATTTGGTCCATACAAAGAGGTTTCCCTCTCAGCTCAAGCACCAATTTGTCATATCTTAGATTATCCTTTGTGTCTGAAACAACTGGGGTTAGCTTTTAGCTGGCAAATGGAATCTGATGGAACTATCTTAGCTTTCCAACTTCCCATGGATAACCAAACAGTTTTTTGGGGTTTTTTGGTTTTTTTTTTTAAACCTGTGTCCTTCAGCTTTCTAAAGGGCGTGGTCGCATTACCTCCACAGCTTCACAAACCTGTTCCACAGTGAAGTTTAAATTTATTTACAGTAAATTTGTTGGGTTTCTCCACTTTGAGCCGCTAGCAATTTGTTTTCTGTTACACCTGTTTATGAAGATAGCTTTCTTGATCTCTGTAACTTCATCCAGGAGAGATGGAGAGCTGCAAGATTTTAATGTCAGACCCTCCCTGTACAGTTGTCATGGGTTTTTGGGGGTGTTTTTAGGGGCTGGGTTTTCCTTTGCCTTGTTCACCTGTAATTCCCATCTAAAATGGATTCCAGTTTTCACATTAATCAAACAATTTATTTGCCAGATTTCTTTCCAAAGTCTCATTCAAGTAAAAGGGAAGAAGAGCTCAGTGTTTTGATGTTAGAGCTATGACTTTTTACCTGGATTGGACTAGCCTTTCAGATTTCAGTCTCAGCTCCTGATTGCATTTTCAGATAAAGTAAATGGATACCCAGAGGATCTTTTCCTGGATTTCCAGAAATATTTGTTTACAGTTTTGATTGGGTAATATTTCCAAAAGCAGTGGCTCACTCAGCTAGATCACAGGTAATTTCTGCTGACTTTATAGCTTACGTGTCTATGTAGGGTTTTGTAGGGTGGCAGACTGGTTGTGAGACCATATGTTTGCATCTCACTGTGCCATCTCTCATCAGTCTAGAAATGATGCCCCAGATTTGGACAGGTGGTCTGACTGTCCTCATTCAAGTAGATTCGAAGCACACCACCAGTTAACTGCAGCTGAGTCACCTATGGTGGAATGGATATGTGCAATCCCTCAAAGAAGAAATAATGTTTACCTTCCTTTGTGTAACTCTTGCTCTTTGAGATGTTGCACATATCTATCCAACTCTCCTCCCCCTCACTCACTGAGTCTTTCTAGGAGGAATGAACTGAAGGGTTCAGAGGGAATTTGGCCCTTTATACATTCATGCAAGGATCAAGTTGCTAGATGACACTTTCATGAGATTCATACACACCTACAGTGGAGTGGACATGTGCAGCCATCTTAAAGTTCAACTATTATGTTAAGGTAGGTAAGTTTTTTTTATACTGTACTTACTAAATTTATTGTAAGCCAGTTGCACACTGTTGAATAACCAAATCAAACTTTATGTACATACATAGTAGACTTCAGAATCTGAATCTAACAAACAATTTAGGAAGCACTCAATTCACAAACATAGTTTGGCATAATGAGATGAAAATATATTTGCTTTTTATTCCTAGGCAGTCTGAAACAGCAGAGGTTTGTTTGTGAAATTAGTTGTACTGTGGTCTATCTGTCTGTATGTATGGAGGCATCAGTTATATCAGGGGTTCCCAAAGTGTGACGCACAGGCTGCATGAGTCCTGCAAAGGGCTTTTCTGCAGTCAGTGTATACAAAATTTTAACTGGGTCAGTAAGCGGGAGCACCAGAAGTAGAAAAAATCCAGCACACCAACAGGAAGCAGCCCCAGCCCAGGCTGGGATTTTTTAAATCTTCTGCCCTGAGCATGCTCGGAGGATGCTCAGGATGGGAGCCCCAGCATGTGGCATGGCCTCCAGATTGGCCAGGTAAAGGGGCCATGGGTGAGGGGGTCAGCCTGGAGGAGCCAGCGTTGGGGGGGAGGGGGGGGGGAGGGGGGTTAGGGATGTGGGGTCAGGGAGCGGCAAAAGCCAGCAGCATAGGGTGGGGAGGGGGTTAATGGGGGTCGGAGAGTGGCAAAAGCTGTCAGTGCAGGGCGGGGGGGTAAAAGGAGTTATGGAGCGGAGATAGCTGACAGCAGAGGGTGGGAGGGTTAAAGGGGGGTTGGGGAGTGGCAAAAGCCAGCAGCACAGGGCAGGGGGGTGCTTAAAAGGGGGTCAGGGACATGCAGGAAGCTGGCAGCAGGGCAGGGACTCCCTGGCTGTCATGGTTAGGGAGCAGGAGCTTCACTCATGGCTGCTGCTGCTTGTATGTAGTGTATAGTGCAAAAAGAACAGGTTTTGGAATTTTGCAGCCTGTGTGGGCCTGCACCCAGCAGGCTCTGCAGCCCCCATGTACAAAAAACTTTGGGCAATCCTGAGTTAAATCTTTTGAAATCTCAATGTCTTACTATCATTCAGGGCTGAAATTTGGGGTATGGCTAACTATATTGTGTCTCTTTTCAGGCTTAAATGTAATTAACCTCACGTAAGTTATAATATACTTTGTATGGGGATTTTTAATCAAAAATTTAATTTGAAACATTTTTTCCAGAAAACATCTGGTGCATCAGTTTTCAGGCTTTTACAGAAATTGATTCACTTACAGATCTGTACAGGAAGATGGAGGTGGTTTGTCATGGGGGTGGATGTGCAGCTAGCTGGTTTAGGAAGTGTCTGGATGATACTACTCCTGCGCCAGTGGTAGTAGATGAGACAGGTCAGTGATGAAGAGGCAATAGCACTTTACCACCCACATTCCTGCCTTCTGTTGATCCTGTCTCCTTAGCAATCAGTGTGCATACCAGTGACACAGTGAATATCCCTGATGTGCAGATCAATAAGACAATGTGCAAGGTTTTCTATAGATTTATTAGTTACATATAAAGCCTAAAGTTAACTAAGGTATATCATACTCAGTAAGCCTGGAGAGCTAAACAGTCACTCAGAAGGCTGTATACAGGAACATCTTTCTTCAGGTGTCCTGCCAGGGAGTTGGGGGCTCTGGTCCAATTTAGAAGCACATTCCACAGAATCAGTTGTCAGTGGAGCCTGTCCCTTTGTCTATGGCAGGGGTCTCAAACTCAAATCACCATGTGGGCCACCTGAGGACTAGAACGTTAGCCCGAGGGCCGTACCACTGAAACCATTTCATACAACAATATTGCAAATATCAGTAACGATAGTGTCGTTGCAGGCTGCAGGAAATATCTTTAGGGGCTGCATGCGGCCCATGGGCTGCATGTTTGGTTCCCCTAGCCTGTGGGGTGACTTCTTCTACTCCTCCATGAACAGCTTTCACATAAATACCTTTCTACTCAGTAGCATATATGCCAATTACCTACTTTGTTTTCTTACCCTTGACTACATTCCAGGCTCACCATGATAACTGGGGTTGTCAACATATCTGGTGATAGGAGAGGTGTAAAATATGCCCCTTGGCAATGAAAAGGTGTACCCCTAGATGTTCAAGGATAACTCGTTCCCATCACTCTTATGCTTGTGCAGCTGGAAGAATACATTCTCTGTATTTTATCTTGTTACATGTTGCAGTTTGCAGAAACTGAGAGGTCTGCAAGGTTACTCAGTAATCCTGTTCATCTCTTCCAATCAGAAGATGTCAGGCTACAGGGATTAGAATAGCCAAGCAAGCAACAGAAGCTATGTTAGACCTGTAAGACAGTGGCTGAGCAAATTAAACTGCACTGGGCCAGCAATACCCCCTTCTGCTAAGATAACAGTTGCAAATGTTCTTAATAACTAAAAGCTATAAACTGGTGTAGTTAGAAGGGGTATTTTCAGGTTCTGACTGCCAGATAATGTTGCCCCCAAAATTACTAAAGCATGCAGTCTAGAGAAACAAGAAATGTTAGGCTAGATATTAATAACTGTCTTTTAATGTCCATTTAGGGAAGTAATTCATACAATTTTAGTTCTTTTCACCATGTCCTAGGGGACACTACCATTAAGCACAAGCACAATAATCACAGTTATTAACTATGGCTTTTTGTTTGTTTGATTACTAAAGAAAGGAACACAATCAAACAAAATACAATCATTGACGTTTAAAAAGACTATTTTAAGAGTTGAAAGATCTTTTTACGGGAGTGTTTGGTCTCTGAAAAAACATACATGAGAAACACATACAAAATGGATGATGACTGCCTAGGAAGAAGTACTGCGGAGAGGGATCTGGCTGTAATAATGGATCACAAGCTAAATATGAGCCAGCAGTGTAATACTGTTGCGGGGGGGGGGGGGGAACAACCATAACACACCACCCCACACAGTTCTGGGGCATATAAACAGGAGGTATTGTGAGTAAGACATGAGAAGTGATTCTTCCACTCTACTCTGCGCTGCTTAGGTGTCAACTTGAGTACTGTGTTCATTTTGGGGTGCCTCATTTCAAAAAGGATGTGGAGAAATGATTAGAGGTATGGAACATTTCACCTATGAGAGAAAACTGAAAGACCTGGGTTTGTTTAGTCTGGAAAAGAGGAGACTGAGAGGGAATATGATAAAAGTTTTCAAATACCTAAAAGGTTATGCGGAAGAAGGAGAAAAATTGTTCGCTTTAATCACAGGTGATAGGACAAGAAGCAACGGGCTTAAATTACAACAAAGGAGGTTCACCCTAGAAATAAGGAAAAGAATTCCTAACAGAGAGATTAAACACTGGAATAAGTTGCCTCAGCAGGTTGTTGAATATCCTACATTGAAGGTTCTTAAGAGCAGGTTAGACAAACACTGGTCGGGGATGCTTTAATGGGGGGTACTCGGCCCTGCCATGAGTGCAGGGAACTGGACTTGATGATTGGCCGTGGTCTGTTCTCATTTTTTTTGATTGTGTCATTCTAAAATAACATAAATGATGGTTACTTCCATTACAAGCAGTTGTTTATCATTTTCTGTGGTGAGCCTTCAGCAAAGACTGTACTTCAAGAGAATGTCTACACTGATGGGCACATTCTTCTGTAGCAGAGGTAAAACAACGGTACTTCATTCCAAAAATCATCAGATAGTCCTGTCTTAATTTATCATAGATAGATAAAGCATGTTGTAGATGGGCAAAATAATTTTGTTTGACAGGTTGGTTTATCATGGATAATCAACAATTTATAAATCAGCAAAGCTTAATTTCAATTCTGACTAAAACGAAGCCATTTAAGGACCAGTCTGAAGGCAAGCAAATAAATATTAAGATCCTACATTCAAATTAAATCTCCACTGTTCCATTTGTTTACTAGGCATAGCAGGTCTCCTCCCCAGAAGTCTAAATAATCTGATGTTTAGCAGGAGAGGCTGGTAGTGCCTTAAATTACAATAGCGCTTCAGTGTTCCATTCACTTTTACAGGAAGGGTAAATCCAGTTCACAAGAAGACTTTTTTTTTAAATTCCCTCTCTCAAGTGATGCTGAAATGTTAGTGGTGTCAAGGTGAAGAAGTGCTGGCTTTGGAAGGTGGTGGTGATGCAATGTAGTGAGTTTTCTTCCTGTCTTGTTGCTGCTGTTTGCGATCTTATAAAGGTGTTGTTTTGAAAATGTGACGAGTTGAACAGCATGTGCCAAGATGAGTGCTGAGAGTCTAAGTGGATGAGTTTATAGTGGTTCAAGAGCCGTATATGCTAAATGTTATAATATTAGGGGTTAGAAAGAAAAACATAAGAGTGCTTGGGCAGAATTTATGCCTTTTCTGTAGTCCCACCGAAGGTGAAAGGCACATTTGTTAGTGGATCCACTGAGTTCAGATATCAGCTTCTAGCACCTTTGATTCACTTGACAGCTTCAGGGGATGGTTTTGTGCATTCAGGGTTGTATTTCTTCATCTTTTACAATTATATAGCCTTCGTCTTTTGTGGTGAGATTTTTTTCAGCACATCTTTGAAGGCAGTTAAAGCTCTAAGTTTATTTTCTGAGAGTCTTTTGAATTTTTTAGGGTGTAATATGAGTTGCAGTTCTTTTTTATAGGGGACCAAAAATTCCTGTAAAAAGATCTTTAAGCTCTTAAAATAGTCTTTCTTCTTCGAGCGCTGCTCAGATGCATTCAGTAATAGGTGTCTCCGTGCTGGAGCGCCAGATTGGTTGGAAAAACTTAGTCCTAGCCTGTCAGAACAGGGGAGGTGGCCACCGCCCCTCGCGCCACCCGTGGCTATATACGGCCGCCTCCCTGCCCCCTCCTCAGTTTCATTTCCTCCGCCTTGCACGTCGGATCTGGAACATCCGTTCCTTGCTATCACAAGCAGCCTCTCTGTTGTGAATCAGCTTTTGCCCGACTGAGAGAATCTCTTAGTGGATTTAATTCCACTACAAAAGCATTCCGCCGTTGGACCGAAACAGCCTACAATCATGCCAGGGCTCAAACTCTGTGCCAAGTGTGGCAAGGGCTTCCACAGGGATGATCCCCATAGGAAGCGCCTCAGGCGCCTGGGAATAGACCACATGGTCTCGGCGTGTTCCACTTGTCACTCCTTTAAACCTCGGACCATCAAGGAGAGGGAACAGCGAATCCACGCCACAGCCTCGGAGGAGGCTCAGCACCTTTCACCCAAGTCTTCAGGTTCGGGCCCAGCACCGAGACCTAGCTCGGCGCCGGCGCCCTCATGGCACCGTGTCACCGGTGGCCGCCGCCGCACCATCTCGGTGCAGACTCTGGCACCGCAGCGCCAACCTGGTGCCTCGACACCGATCGAGGTCGCCCTCAGCCAGCCCAGCACCATCAGCACTGGGCTTGCCTCGGCACCGATTGAGGTCGCCCTCAGTCAGCCCAGCACCATTGGCACCGGGCTCACCTTGGCACTGCGTGGTATGCCCTCCGGTGCTGACGGGCCGGTACAGTCCAGCCTTACCGGTGTTGACCTCGCCTTGGCACCGGCTGATCCCCCCCTTCGGCACTGCAGATTCTGGTCCCAAAGGAGCGGGAGCCTTCCTGCCCAAGCAGTCCTCCCTTCCCTAGGGAGGACTTGCCCGCGATCCAAGTGGGGGCGATCCTTGTCCCAACCACACCAGAGGTGGTGGAGGCAGCACGAGCCCTGCTGCTCCTTCCAACGCTCCCTGCCCCACCTCTAATCAGGAGGGATCACCGGCCTTCTCATCGAAGGCCTGAGTTCAAAAGGGGCGCTCCCCTTCTCCCCCCATAACGGCGGACGGCACCACTCTGCCGCCAGCACAGAACCGGGACACCTGATCCCCCGGCTCCAGCCCGGAAGAGGGACCTTCTAGGGGCTCTAAACAGCCCTGGTGCTGAATATCGTCCCCTTTTCATTTTCGGGTGCAAGAATGGTCCCCTGAGGGAACTCCCTCCCCTCCCTGGTGAATCCCTGGTGCCGCGCTGTCCCCAGCACCGGAAGCCTTTATGAGAAACCTGCATGTCAGGGGAAGGGGGGAACATTCCTGGTTGCATCGCCGTCTTCTGCGCTGTGACCCCAGCCCCGCCTGGGAAGCCACTTATGGGGAAGGGTTATATAAAGCGGGTCTTACCCCTGCGTGGGCTTTAGGTACGGCCCATTCCTCTTTTCACCCTCGCACGGTTCCTCGTCTCTGACCCTCATTTTGGTCTACCACCTTCATGATAGACCACAATTCCTCGACCTCACTAAGTATGCCTGGGAACCCAAAAAAAAAAAAACCCGGAGGGGAAACAGCTTGTTGTGTTCCATATATTGGGAAACTGCGAAGGGCCTATCTCTTTGAGTGTTCTCCCTCATATAGTACCCACCTCAGTATCCACTGCCTCTGGGACAGCTGTCTACATCAGACAGAAGGTTCCCTATGTCCAGTGCACTTGCGTAACCCTCGCCATATGGTCTTGTCCCCTGGCAGGACATGACCCCCCACCCCGTCCGCACGGCCTCCTCACGGGACCATCCCACTTTTTCGCATGTAGCCCCTTAAGCCTACCACCTTTTCTCCCATGCACGTTGGTGGCGCCTGGCACATCTGCAGCCTCCTCTTACCTTTCTCAAGGATCCTGTTTACACAACTGCCGTTCTCATGGCGTAATACACAGAGAACCTTTTTCTATACAGCATATAGTGATTTGGGGCAGTACCCCCTCTATTTGCCGCTAGTTCTCCCTTGGCGAGGGGACTTTGTTTGGTTCTCTGATACCAAGTGTCCTTCAGATGTGGCAGCAGCCACTCTGTTAAGGTTCCTTTCTTGAGCTTAGGAAGGATCTTTCTTGTTAGCGAGTTTCTTCAATATCCATGTATTGAAGAATGTCCTCCTTGGCAGCCCTGGCTGGCAAAGTGGTATCTTTATCCCCCCGGCAAGCACCACAGGTACTAAGCCCGCGGGTCTTTTTTTTTTTTTTTCCCCCCAGCTCTCTCCTCCAACCCCTTCGGTCACCTAGGAGCTGACTGGATGGCAGTGAGAGCTCTCTTCCGTTCCTCTCTTTTCCCCTCACGCACTAGTGAGAGTTTCGAGAGGCAAATCCTACAAGTCTAGACTAGAGGGACCCTTCCCTAAATTCTAGCACCCGGAGGGCCCTGGTGGGCCACCCCTCAGCATTGCCTCAGGTCACATTGCAGTCAGTATTTTTCCAGAACCTCTCTCTTGCGAGAGCCTGGTCATAGCGCCAACTCGGCTGGAATCGTGCGCTTCTGTGCTCCCAGGTCATTAATTCGCACGCCGTAGGCCCTGCCCTGCTTGGCCTGGCTCCATATGCCGTGACTCCGGTCTTGTGGTCTTATCAGTCACCTTCGAGACATCTCGCGGGTTTGTACCCTTATCCCTCTCCTCGATCCACATGACCTGTGTGGCCGCATCCTCTACAAGGGGCATTGCCTATTCTCTCCTTTTCTTCATGTACACTTAGTAGTCGCCAACTAGTCCATGACTGCGTGGTGCTGGAAAACTTTCGGTGCTCTTGCTTTTTCCTTTGTGCCCTCGCCCAAGACACGTCCATGCGGCTAGCTTCTTTTGCTAGCCTTTAACATTTTTCCAGTGCATCTTCGTGGCACGACCTAGGCCAGACTTGTGGTTGGCTAGTAACATTCCAATTTTCCCTCCTAGGCTGGGCACCCGTGCAATCCGTTTCTTAGATTGCACCTCTTCCCCAATCCAGGTGACCTGGCCTACCCTATACATATACTATCTGCCTTGGTGGGTTCAGGCCTGCCCATCCTGGCAGACACTCAGCTCTTTCCCTTCTGGGCTCGTTTAGGCCTGCTCACCGTTTTCTTTGGAGAGTGCCTTGCTGGAGGGTATATGCCTTACTGGGCTTGTTGCTGTGCTGAAGGCGGAAGTAGCAACTCCACCTGCCATCTGTCAGCATGGCTAGTAGTCACTTATTACTGAATGCACCCAAGCAGTGCTCGAAGAAGAACAGTGGGTTACCTACAGTAACCGTCCTCCTTCAAGATGGGCTGCTCGGATCCATTCAGGTCCCTCCCCTCTGTCCCTGCTTCTGGAGTTGGCAACTCTGAGGAACTCAGGAGGGGATGGGGGGGCGGCCATATATATATAACCACGGGTGACACGAGGGGCGGTGGCCACCTCCCCTCTTCTGACAGGCTAGGACAAGTTTTTCCATCCAATCCGGCACTCCAGCACGGAGACATCTATTACTGAACGGATCCAAGCAGCCCATCTCTAAGAACGATGGTTACTGTAGGTAACCCACTGTTTTAAACTTAAATGATCTATAAAGAGAGTCTTTAAACTTAACTGGTCATCAGAGAATGTGCTGTCTCTTCTTAGCAGTCTAGTCATGGGAGAGGGTCTTTTTGTCTTTCTGAATGTTAAAGCAAAATAGAAATTTTCAAGCTGCGTCACAGAATCTGTGTAAACATGCTTGGAAGTAATATGAATAGTCATTACCTTTGACACTTGGTACCTGTCACTGGTTCACAAAAAAGAAATTTCCTGTGAATTTTCTTAATTAGATTGAAATTTTCAAATCAAATAAGAAATTAAAAGAAAAAAAACATGTCAGCTGTCATTCTAGCGTGTGTGTGTGTGTGTGTGTGTGTGTGTGTGTGTGTAACATACGAAAATTGTCTTTGCAAATTTACTAAAAACAAATTAAATTTATAGTCATATATACTTAGAATAAATTATAATACTTCTGTTACACATTTAAGTTTCAATGCATGTTAAGTGGTGCTAAATATTTTTTTTCTCTCAAAATATTTGTTGTGTGCATATCTCTTATGACTTGGAATGTCTTACTGAAAAGTAGACAAGCCCCTTTCCCCCTTGACCAGACTGTCATTGTCTGTAACTTGCTAGGACAAACCAGTAGACCTAATAACATATTCTACAATTGTGGAAGTTTGTGCAAATAAATAGATTTCTGTTGTGAGAACTACCATGTGTCAAAGCACCTGGTATGGAAACTAATACATAAAAAAAATGGGGGGGAGGGGTTTCAAACCTGTTAGCTATAGTATGTGTTAATTTAAAAAAAAAAATAAAACTTAGAAATTTCACATTGCAAAACAATATCAGTTACTTACATAAGAAAAATAGATAGAAACAGAAGAGCTATAAAATTGTTTTATTATGTATATGAAATAACTTAAGGGTGTCTGCAGATTTTATTCAGAATTCTGTAGGCTTTTAAAACACACGAGATATTGCCACTGCTAGTTTCCATAAATGCTTCTTCCAGATTGTTCTAGAATTGTTGCCATCTTCTGAACTCAAAGGTGTATTTGATAGCCAGGTCATGTCCCAATGCCCAAAACTTAATTTATGCACATTCCCCATTCCTAATACTTTTTTTTTTTTTTTTTTTTATTGATTTTCTTGCCACCATGCTGGTATATTGCATCACTTTTTGGTAAGTGCATAGCTGAGTTTGGTGGTTTATCATGGCTTTTCACAGATTTGTTTCCAATGGTGGAAGAATAGAATGCCTCTGATATCTGCAGGAGAATTCTTCTAGTTAAATGAGTAAATGTCCATAGATCCACTCTAGTCCGTCTTTTAATTAAAAACATATAAGACAACATTCTTCTGTCAGTGACTGTGGTCTCCCTTTGATGGATACCAGGAGGAAGATTAAAGTGAATCCTCTTCAAAGTGTCAATTAATTTTTCATTTTCACTCTTGAGTTGTATTTCCATTATTTGACTTGGCAGCTTAAATTTAATAGTTATATCCATATTTTCTCTGTGCTGTATTTGAGAAGTTGACCTTTAAAAAAAAAAAAAGAACATAAAATTAAGAATAAAACTTGTGGATTGACTGACAGTTGTGCATTGACTTCTACTGCCTTTTTTCATAATATTGCTTTGGTGTATTTAAATCAAACAAACAAAACTCAAATGTTTTTCTGTATTCAGTTTTTTTTAAATGTGCTAACTGTTTTTAGCAGGTAGGTCTTGACAATCATCAGCTTAATTTTAAAATTTTAATTGAAAAATGGTGCCTACATGTTTTATAGTTAGGCTTCCAGATTGACAAATAGAAAGAGCACAGTTATCTTTTTGAGATGTTTAATCAGAAATAAGAAGCAAAAAATGGTATCTTTTCTATTTCATTGTCTCACACTGGCAAAGTATAGCTTTAAATATTGACTTACCATAAGATAAATAATAAAGTGAAATAAGACATTTCTAATGAGACGATAGAAACCTTGTGCTTGCCTCAGTCCTTGCTGCTTTGTGCTTTCTTCCAAAATGAAATAGTTTCTCCACGTATGCTTGTTTTGTTATCTTAGGTTTCTAGGTTGCATTTCGTCAGCACGTTGCTTGAGAATGGAAACCGAAAGTGAAATTTGACAAGCGTAAGCAGTGTGGGCTTAATCTCAAATCAGTTGTTGCTGTCAGAAGTGAAATTTAAGAGAAAGACAAAAGGTGAAAATTGTCATGTGTAGTACAAAGATGCCTTTTTCAATTAGTGTTGGTAAGGTATCCGAACACAGTGTAGCCACATGGAAATATGGCAGTGAAGTATTTTCAAAATCAATTTCTGATTTCTACCAAAAGTTGTTTAGACAGGCAATTAAATGGTTAAAGAAATCCAAAAGTAACTTCTTTAAAAAACAGATTTCTGTCTTTCATGTGAAAATCTGTTTTTGATTACTTTACAATGAAGTATCATTATAGAATAACTCTTTGTAATTAGCAATATGTATATTTAATATCTGCTTTAAAGGGTCATTTTTCTGTATCTGGAGGATAATCTCAAAAATATCTAAATAATACCAGATGGTCTTGTTTTGCATTCTCTGTGGGATTCTTTGGGCTCTCCTGCCATAGCGAATAGCAAGACAAGACAGCAAACAAAATATTTTTAAAATGCCCTCTGTATTACATTAGATTAAGGTAAATATGTCCTAACTAAAATATAATTTGTTGTAGAGGTCTATTTGTAAAGTGCTTTTTGTTCCTTATCTCAAAGCAAAAGAAAAACTTTAGAAATACAAGAACAGACACAAAAGCAAAGCAAAAACAGTTATTTAAGGTCTACAGCTAAATCCAACTTTTCAGGGACTTCCATGCACATGCCTGTGCCAAACATCAGGTGGAGGCTTAGGAACATCTTCATGAAACTTCTGTTACTATTGAGGACCTTAGTGAATTTTACTGGAGCCATGATGTCTCTTGTTTCTTAAAGAAGATCCATTGATATCCTAAAAGCAATTTTAACAAAGATGAAGGTCAGAAAGTTGTGCAATAGGGCCATTACTTTCTTTAAATCTGATTTATGGTTTTACAGATATGCCTAAATTATTGATTATGGTTTCCTTGTATTCCAGTTGCATCTATAGACCTGAACTGAGATCAAGACAGCACCAAATGTTCTACAAAAATATTGAGAGAGTCCCCACCCCAAATATCTGATAATTTAAATAGAGGTGACAAATGATTGGAAGGGAAACTCTCACAGAGTACAGTAAACCATTTCTAACCAATCTAACTGGGCCTGGGGCCAGATCAGATAATACAAAATTTGGATAATCTGAAGAAAGGGGAGGTGCAAAGCTAAAGTGCCATTTGTCAGCCACAGGAGAGATTGCCCACTTCTGTACCCGTGTGCACTGATTGCTTGGTTGATACAGAGAGCCAGATAATGGAGGTTTGGATAAATGGAGTTCCACTGTAGTAAAGTGAATTGTTCAGGGTCATACAACAAGTCAATATCTGGGCCAGGAAGAAGTCAATATCTGGGCCATATCTCCTGATTCCTGGCCTTGTGTCCTGATCACTAAACCATATTGCCATTTTCGTGAATTTATAGTTCTGCTGTAAACCCATTTAAAATAGTGGGCATAAATGCTTAATTGTATCCTCCTTGGTATTCATTCCCCTGGAAAATGTCAGTCCTAGAAATGATTGCTTCTTCTTCGAGCAGTGTCTCCGACTGCTCCACCATAGGTGTCTTCGGCACCGTGCACCAGGGATTGGAGATTCTCACAGCAGTGCCCAGAAGGGAGGGGGCACACACGTGATGAGGAGCACTGAGTCACTTTGTGCCCTTAGGGACTCACGCGCGTGCCCCCCCCCCGCTCCTCAGTTCCCTCCTTTCCGCCGTTGGCTCAGGACGGTTTTTCTCACAGCTCCGCTTAAACTGAAACCAGTGCAGAAACAACAACAACAATCTACTACCAAATACAGAAAGGATAGAAAACAGTTAAAAGAAAGGGAAACTGGGGGGGGGGGGGAACCAGCAAAGCGAAACTAAACTCCTCATGCCCACGCCTCTGGGCTTCAAACGCTGCGCCTCCTGCAGAGAGGCAATACCAGCGTCTGATGGCCACAATCAATGCATCAGATGCCTCGGTGAGGGACACTTATCTCACAAGTGTCCTCACTGTAAAAACCTCACCTCTAGAGCGAGGAAAGAGAGACAAATGAAGCTGAAATTGCTTCTTATGGAGGGCTCTCTTAAACCAGCTTCAGAGCCTGCTCGCTCCCCGGCTGCCTCAGACAAGCCGCAAAAATGGCACTCCTCAGAGCCTTCCTCTCTGACTGCAAAAAAACCTAAAAGCAGTCACAGAGTTGATACTGCCCTTGAGCCTCCAAGTGCCCCGGGCAATTCTACCCCTGTTAAGGGAAACCGCTCCTCTAGTTCATCTAAAGAACAGGGGCGAGAGACTGCTGTGGTTGCTCAGCCTTCAGTACCGCCTGCTTTACTGACAGCCGTGATGCCTCAGCAAGCAGCTGGAACGGCACCGGCAACAGCAGGGGCTCTGACCCCCCTCCTCCCTTCGGTGCCGTTCTCGGTGCAGGCAAACCCTTCTGCACCGATACCTGCCTTCTGCCAGTCAGCACAGAGCTCGGTTCCGCCCCTCCCCCCCCCCCCAGCCTTCAGTGCCGTTGGATCATGCTGCCTCAGCATTTTTCTCTGCTCCGGTCACTTTCCCTCAGGTGCAGCACTCGGCTCCGTCTCAAACCCTGCAACGCCCACCTATGACACTAGAGGGAGTTCCGTCCTCAGAAACTACTCGGAAACACAAGCAAAAGACCCACTACTGTAGCCAAACTCCCAATTCCTCTCCAATTTCACCTCTGTTCGAGATGGATTCCTCACAGGATCTGATGACATCTATATCATCATCGTCTTCATAAAGCATCTGCTCTGATACTCCCCAGCCAATAGCTCAACAGCCACCTGTGCCTCCTGAATCTTCTGTACCACCTCAGCAACTTCAGTACCCTGGGTTTACCTGGGCACCTCCTCCATACTCCAATAATGCCCCAATGGCTATGCAGTGGATGCCTTGGGGACCCTGGCCTTACTACACCCCTGTACAGCCAGCTCCCCCCGTGCAACAATTTCCGACCATTCTTCAGCAGGCAGCTCCACAACTTGGCCAACGTTCTCATTCTCCTCTGGGACAAGTCTTAAATGAAACATTGGCTGACCACACTACTAAACTTACCAAGTCAGACGATAATAAACAATTCCATGACCTATTTAAGAGAGTCGCTGACACAATGGACATTTCACTGCAGGATACATCAACCACTCCACACAAACTCTATAGAATCCTGCAATCATCAGTCTCAATGAAAGTCGCCCTCCCAATGGATGCAGGTATTATGGAGCCTGCTGATGCTATCTGGCAAACACCAGCATCAACAACTCCCATTGTTAAAAAGATTGACAAGAAATATTTCATTGCCTCAAAAGACAACGAATTCCTCTTTACCCACCCCCAGCCAAACTCCTTGGTGATAGAAGCAGCGGCTCAAAGAGCAAAGCAGGCGACTACCAAATCAACCCCTATTGATAAGGAGGATAAAAAACTCGATCTATTAGGCAGGAAAGTCTACACTTCTGCCTCTTTGATAATGAGAATAACTAATTATTTGGCAGTTCTTTCTAATTATGACCATGACAACTATTCAAAGTTTGCAGATTTTATTGACCATATTCCCCAGGACAAAATAGAACAATTCAATTCACTAATCAAAGAAGGTCAATTATCAGCTACAACATCTCTTCAAGCAGCACTTGACATAGCTGACACAGCTGCAAGGGCTATGGCCTCTGCAATCGTAATACACAGATCTTCCTGGCTGCACGCTGCTGCTCTTCCCAAGCAGCTGCAGAACACCATAGAGGACCTTCCATTTGACAAAAAGAAGCTGTTCGGAGAAAGAACAAATGACATTATGCATACTCTGAAAGATTCTAGAGCCACTTTCCGTACTCTGGGCATTTACACCCCTGGCCCATCGAGGAGGACCAACAGATATCATCCCTATACTAACAGGCTCTCATTCTACTCCCAAAACAAGAGATATGATAATCCTCGTTCCAGACCAAGAAATCAAACTACAAGTAGGCAACCAAATCGAGCATCATTTGCAAATCAGCACTCGAACCCTAAACAACAGTTTTGACTTCTCAGTCGAGGGATCGATCAGCCGCTCCATAACATTACAGGAAGCAATTTATCCTCACACCCCCTACTTCAACTGCAGGCTTCCGCCCTTCCTCCCCAATTGGAAGGCTATTACAACGGACAAATGGGTCATCGACATTATTACCAACGGATACACCATCCCATTTCACGCGAAGCCTACTTCCCATTCCCCTTTCCCGTCCCTTTTCAGGGACCCCCTTCACGTACAACTCCTTTCACAGGAAATAGACAACCTCCTCTCTCTTGAGGCAATAGAGTATGTCCCCAGCCAATACAGGGGCAGCGGTTTCTATTCCCGATATTTTCTTACCACCAAAAAGACAGGGGGATGGAGACCTATATTGGACCTCAGGGCTCTCAATGTTTTTATCCGAACCCAAAAATTGAAAATGGTCACGCTTCCAATTATTCTTTCAGCACTAGATCACAGCGATTGGCTCGTATCCCTCGACTTGAAGGATGCTTATTTCCATGTGGCAATATGTCCAACCCACAGGAAATTTTTGAGATTCACTCACATGGACAACCATTATCAATACACGGTGCTCCCCTTCAGTCTCTGCACGGCACCACACGTCTTCTCCAAAATTATGTCCGTAGTCATAGCCTACCTCAGGAAGGAAGAAGGAATCATAATTTTTCCTTACCTGGACGACCTCCTTATCAAGGCTCAATCTCCCGGACAGGCTCAACATCACCTGCAAACCACAATGACCCTGTTCCACCGACTTGGCCTTACCATAAACTACGAAAAATCCTCACTAACCCCCTCGCAAGACATTCTCTTTATAGGGGAAAAGATTCACACTCCTTCCATTACAGCCTTTCTTCCACAGGAAAGATTTCGCGCCGTGAAGCGCCTAGCTCAATCAGTACAAATTTCTCCCTGTGTGACGGCGCATACATGCATGAAACTACTAGGCCATATGGCTGCCTCTACTTACCTGGTTCGCAATGCCAGACTGTATATGAGACCATTCCAGCTATGGTTTCTCAGGACCTTCAAGTTCAGGAGATGGGCCTCTTACCACCTTCTCTCTGTTCCAAAAACAATAAGGGATTCTTTAAACTGGTGGACCTCCCCCAACAATCTTTTGCAGGGCATTCCCTTCATACTACGAGCCCCGTCATTACAGATCACCACGGATGCATCAAAGATCGGTTGGGGTGCCTGCCTGCAGCACAAAACGGCTCAGGGCAGATGGTCGATGCACGAAGCACGCCTTCACATAAATCTCCTCGAGCTTCGAGCAGTACACAATGCCTGCCATCACTTCCTCCCCTTCATACAGGGGCAAGTCATAAACGTCTGGATGGACAATACAACCTGCATGTACTACATCAACAGGCAGGGAGGAACCCACTCTCCATCTCTATGCATAGAGGTCATGAAACTCTGTCGTTGGTGCATCGCCAATCACATACACATTTCGGCGATGTATCTACCGGGCAAAGCCAACATAACAGCCGACTCTCTAAGCAGGTACTTCCACCACAATCACGAGTGGGAACTGAAGGACTCCATCCTTCAGCAAATCTTCAAAGTGTGGGGTTTCCCTACAATCGACCTATTCGCGACAAGACACAACAGGAAGTGCCTTCATTTTTGCTCCAGAGCAGGGGCGGACCTGCAATCCTTAGGGGATGCATTTCTCATCAAATGGAACAGGCCGCTTCACTATGCGTTTCCCCCTATACCTCTCATTCCCAAAACCCTAACAAAAATACGCCAGGATGCAGCCAGGGTTATACTAATAGCACCATCATGGCCAAGACAACCGTGGTATTCCCGTCTTTGACTCATGTCAATAGCAACCCCAATAACTCTTCCAATCGTACCAGATTTCCTCTTTCAAGACAACGGGAAAATCCTACACCAAGGTCTCAACAGGTTACATCTGACAGCTTGGCTTCTCAGTGGTTCAACCAAATAGAATTAACATGTTCAGATACAGCAAAGTTCATTCTTCTAAACAGTAGGAAGCCAGCCACTAGGCATACTTACCTTCAAAAGTGGCGCAGATTTTCCACCTGGTGTTCGCACCACACTGTAGATCCATTTACGGCTTCCATTGCATTGATACTGGACTACCTCATCTACCTGAAAAACACAAACCTTTCTATTAGCACAATCAGGGTGCATTTGGCAGCAATATCATGCTTCCACACAGCTATTGACAACTCCTCAGTCTTCGCTCATCCTATACTGAAAAGATTTATGGCAGGACTACAAAACCTTTATCCTCATGTTCAACCACCAGTACCTCAATGGGACTTGACTATGGTCCTTCAAGTACTAACTAAACCACCTTTTGAACCCCTAGCCACATGTTCCCTTCTATACCTCTCTATGAAGGTCGTATTTCTGGTTGCGATCACTTCTGCCAGACGAGTTAGTGAACTAGCCGCGCTAATGGCTCATCCGCCCTTTACAGTATTCTTTAAAGATAAGGTGTCATTGAGACCACACCCTAAATTCATTCCAAAAATTTCATCACCCTTCCATCTCAATCAGACAATACACCTTCCGGTGTTTTTTCCAAAACCCCATTCCACTCCTCATCAAGCAGCTCTCCATACACTGGACGTTCGCCGAGCTCTCGCGTTCTATTTGGATAGAACACGGGACTTTAGAAAATCACCTAGACTTTTTCTCTCCTCAATTGAGTGTTCTAGAGGAGAAGTAGTGTCCAAACAAAGGCTATCAAACTGGATTTCGTCCTGTATACGGACAGCATATCACTTATCTGGCCGACAGCTGCCAACCACCATTCATGCCCATTCCACCAGGTCCATGGCGGCCTCTAAGGCATTCCTGCGCAATGTCCCTATACTCGACATCTGCAGGGCAGCCACGTGGTCTTCAACGGACACATTTGCAAAGCACTATGCTATTCAGCAATTAGCCACTGATGACACGGCAGTGGGCACAGCAGTCCTAAACTCACCACGCCTGTTAAGCTCCGAAGTACCCACCGTCCATTAATCTGAACAGCTTGGTAAACACCTATGGTGGAGCAGTCGGAGACACTGCTCGAAGAAGAAGTGAGTGTTACTCACCCTTGTGCAGTAGTCAAGGTTCTTCGAGATGCGTGTCTCCGACATGCTCCACTACCCGCCCTCCTCCCCTCTACTTCGGAGCCGCTCTTTCTTTCGGCTCTGCGGTACGGAGGGAACTGAGGAGCGGGGGGGGGGCACACGCGTGAGTCCCTAAGGGCACAAAGTGACTCAGTGCTCCTCATCACGTGCGTGCCCCCTCCCTTCTGGGCACTGCTGTGAGAATCTCCGATCCCTGGTGCACGGTGCCGAAGACACCTATGGTGGAGCATGTCGGAGACACGCATCTCGAAGAACCTTGGCTACTGCACAAGGGTGAGTAACACTCACTCACTTTTTATTGCTTTATTAATTAAAATCTGTTTCAGTGTTTAAAGCCCTTACATTAATGTTATTTAAGATAAGAAAATAGCAATACATATTCTCCAGAGAAACTATTGGCTATAAAGGGGGATGAACTTTCCCATGTTTTTCATTTTCATTCCAGAAGACAGTCTTCAAAAGCTAGTTTATAACACTGTTATGCCATTGTTTATCTGAACAAACAAGAAAGGAGAGAAGCCTGTTTTCTGAATTTTTGACAGATAGTATAAATGATAAGGGATGCTTTGTTAACTGAAGAATGGGTATTTTTGAAAACTCTGGTTAGCAGTACCCTTTTCACCATAACATGTTTTATTAGGCACATCCAAATAGTACAAGCTAGAGTTTCCTAGTATGACTAACTCCATGTGATTTGTGTGCACATATCTTGTTCAGATCATCATGTATCCAGGGGTCATGGATGCATCTGCTAGCGTGTGGGGCATTTTATTGTCCTTAAGCTCACATTAGGGTAACCTTTGTTTCCTCTTGTGTGTTTACTACTTTATTCTTTAATTTCATTTTTAAGTTTTAGAGGATGTTAGCAAATTGGCATAAATGAATGGCTGCCTCATAATTGCCTTTTGCAATAAACACTGTGATGTGGATCTAGAGAACCGATTTTGTTTTGTGGTTTGGGAAGACAAAATATTACGAGTCAAGCTAGAATGTAGTCAGTAGGTTATCACTTAGTTAATTACGTAAAAATATGGCTTTATAATGTTACCTCAAGCCTGCTAAAATAGCACAGATAAGTGCAATGGGTTGGGTTTCATGCTTAGTAAACATATTCTTCATGAAATGTTCTTAAAACATAGGACAGAAGCAAAGCTTGTCACTTAGTATTGCCAGTTTCATTTGCAGCTGAAGTACTGAAAACATCGGGGGTGGTCCGTATTTACAATTTAATACGTGTAATCTACCTTTTGCTAGAATCGTGTTGCTTTCCCTTTTCTCCTTTGGGCTTTTTTGAAGAAATTATTGCCAATCTTAAAGTTATTGAGAATGTATGAAATCATCAAGCTGTTTATTCACTTGTGTTATGATTTTAACACGTTTCCAAAAGTTCTATGTGTTTCTGCTCTTGCTGTCCATCCTAACCATTTAGCAATTTTCTTACTGCTTTATTGGTGTTAATATTCTGTATTTTGTTCTTTACTTTGTAGAATATGAAGATGGTGATCTGTCATCTTGGATAAACAGAGAGAGATTTCAAGGATATCTTAATGTAGATGGGTTTACACTCTATGAACTTGGAGATACAGGTAAATGTTCCTACCTTTGAGTTATTTACAGTGTTTGACTGTATTATAGTCAGAAATGAAAGAGACACAATCTGATTTTTTTGTTTGTTTTTGTTTTAAGCCTCCTAAATTCAGCATTCAGGCTGATGCTGCCCAGTTTATTTCTTCTGTGTATTTAATTCTTATGTGGACTTCAGTATTCAGTCTGTAATATCTAATTACATTTGGCCTTAATTAGATCAAATTTTATCCATCTACAAAGAACAAAGAAAGCACTTATGATTCCTGCCTGAACTCTCTTGTTAATGCAAAAGAAAGAGAATTTTTGACAGGACATCTTCTTACTATAAGTCGTTCTTGCCTCCTAGCATCTGTCATCTAGTACGCCCTATCCCACAGCAAAGAACTCAAGTCCACAAGTGATGGCAGTTAAAACGGGGGCATGGTTTATTAAAAGGACAGGGAAGAAGGATTAAAATATGGGAACATGAAACCTTATTCTCTAAGTACAGGCTCTACATAGAACAGTTACGTATAGTGTACCAACGCTATATGGAACAGGTAAGTATAGTGTACATAACGATGAACCCAAAGAAAACCACCCCTCTCCTGGATCCAGGTAAGATTACCCTTTTTCCGAACTCAAGGTAAGTATGTACCTTAATGAAAACCCATGTAAGAATTAAATCCTACCAGGAAGTTGCCACACCAAGCCCACTTGGGACAGAGCCCACAACCCACTATAATCACAGTTTTTCTTCAGCGGATGCTGTTGTCCTCTAACCCTCCAGAAGAAGGTCCCCACCGTCTTCCGCTCTGTCTGTCTGAGACCATAGCTTGGTTCGTCACCTTCTGGCTTCTGGTGGCCTGGGGCCCTTAATTAGGTATCCTTCACCCTGTTAACAAAGTCCAGCCAGTACCTTGGCTCTGACAAGGTCCACTGCTCTTCAGGGTCTTCCCTGATGGTGGTCCTCTTTGGGCCTACAGGGAGGTCTCAGACTGGGCTCTGGACTCCCAGTTCCAGGAATCAGGAATTCAGACTCTGGTGTGAAGTCTTTGAGACCCCAAGGCCTGTTCACAGTCCACAAATGAAAATCTAGCGATTGGCAGCAACAGCGGCACAGACAAATCCAATCTCCTCAAAGAACGCAGCAGTGAGACTTCCACAGTGCAGAGCGAGAGGCACAGCAGAACCCTGCTCCCTCAGAGAGAGCTCCTTAAATACTGCTCAAGTTTACCAATCAGATCGCATCCTTTTCGCGCCACAATCCAGTCTCTATTAGATTACCTGCCAGACTTTCTCGAATCTGTGCACCTGGCCTGTTCATTGCCTCACTTGGCAGAGTCCTGCAAATCCACCGATATCCACCTTACATCCACATCCACCGATACAACACGGATATCTGCGATCCATTTCTTGCAGATCAGATATGGATTCACATATTTTTATCTGCACAGAGCTAGAGCCCTGCAAATATGCGGATTCCGCAGACCATTTGTTGCGGATGCAGATCGGATATGGATCCACTCATTTGTATCCGTGCTGGGCTCTATCACTCAGCCCTTTACTCTCACAACACTGTCTGCTGTTGCCAGGCAGACCTTCTGACCCTGGCAACCCCAACATTGTCTGCTGTTGCCAGGCAGACTTTCTGGCCCCAGCAACCCTCCGGCAGCCGCTGCCTTTCAGTCCTTGGGAAGTGCACAGCAATCTCTCTCCGGCATAGGTCCAGTGCTGGGGAGGAGCCATCCCAAATATAAAATCCCCAATATAACATCTCATCATGCAAACTTTGGGAAGCAACAGTACACACAAAAATACACCTAACACACTAAGAAATCTGTATGTGTTGCTCTTTACTTTAAGAGAACCTGCAGGTAGGGTCTGATCCAGACTTACTGAAATCAGTATAACTTCCATTTGTCTTCAGTGGACTTAGATGAAGTCCTTATTTTTAATCCAAAATACCTACCATACAACGCTGGTAATTTTGTACTGTTCATAGAAACTGAGCTGGCTATAACTTTGGCATTAGACTGAGCTGTTTCATTTTGGTGTTGCATAGATTACCCTCCAAAAGCTTTGTGAACATGTATGCATGAGAGTTTTGTGCCTGTGTATTTAAAGAGCATTAACACGTAGATTGGCTCAGTTGTGTGGAGGTAAGGGAGGAGGAAAAAATAATGGTATTCATGGGAGTACTTTTTCAAATCAAAATTTAATTATTTGGGCTGTGGCATTTCTGCTGACAAAAAATAATCTGCTATCCTGTAAGTCTGAGAGGTACAGGAGTGCAACTAATATCTGAAATAAGTGATTGCAGCTTAATGTATATTGTATTAATTTTCAGAGGTAATTGTGGATATCAACCTTAAGATCAGGGACCTGATTTTCAAGAAGTACTCAGCTACCTTCTGAAAATTATCCCACTTTTGAGATCCTTCAAGTCAGATATCCAAAACTGCTATCCATTTCTGAAAATTTAAGGCTCTTCTTTGTACACCAAATCACTGACTTTTTTCAAATAATTCAAGAAAGTAAAATTAACACAAATTTAGATCATTATGAATGTGCATAACAATTTCTAAATAGAAATGTATAAAAAAATATATGGCTTTAATTATAGTTTGGGGTCCATTGTGAGTACTAGCACACTGGTTCTCATGTAGCTACTAAATGTGTAGTTAAAATCATGAAAGCAAACACCATTCTGGTGTGTATTAACAGGAGTATTGTAAGGAAGACACAAGAAGTAATTCTGCTTTACTCCACGCTGATCAGGCCTCAGCTGGAGTATTGTAGGCAGTTTTGAGTGCCTCATTTCAGGGAAGATGTGGACAAATTGGAGAAAGTCCAGACAAGAGCAACAAGAATAATTAACAATCTGGTATTCTTGACTTATGAGGGAAGATTGAAAGAGCTGGGTTTGTTCAGACTGGAAAAGAAGAAACTGAAAGGGGATGTGGTAAGTTATCAGGTACCTAAAAAGTTTTTAGGAGGAGGAGTGAGGAAAAAAAATCTTCTCCTTAACCACCGACAATAGGACAAGAAGCAATGAGCTTAAATTACAGCAAGGGAGGTTTAGGCTGGACATTAGGAAAAAATTCCTAACTGTGAGGGTGATTTAATGAGTGGAATAAGTTGCCTAGGCAAGTTGTAGAATCTCCATCATTGGAAGCATTTAAGAGCAGGTTGGACAAACACCTGTCAGGGATCACTTACAAGGTTACTTAGTCCTACCATGAGTGCAGGGGACTGGACTTGATGATGACCTCTCATGGTTCCTTCCAGTTTCTATGATTCTATAATAGTGATCATTTTAGGAAATGGAAAATTGACTTTAGTCAGTGTGATAAAGAATCTGCAAGTTGTGTCCAGTATTTTAGGAAGAAATAATGAGACTTGTGAATTAATCACACTTCTCTAGAAATCCTTAAAACACTTGAGAGAAGTATTCACTAATTAAATAAAAGAAAAAATCCCCCATGTTGATTTAATTTTTTAAGGTCTGAAAGGAACAAGGACAAGTGAGTCCAGGATGGGAGTGTGGAAGGAAATGATAGGTAGTCCCCACTCCATCACATTTTTAGTCCTCACAACCTCAAAGAAGTCCCTCTGCAGCTGCACTATAGAGAAGTGGAATGAGGGGGAGCTGTGGAAGTTGCATTATTTCCTTCCTCCTTATCAGAATCATTCAAGGATTGCGTGAACAAGAAACTATTGACATTGTCAACATTGTCCATTTTATGTGAGCTCTCCCTCTAAGTGAACTTCCACATACATGGTGCAGTTTGGGTTTAGCTGTATTGGAGCTTTGAAGGTTAGGGGTGATAAGCAGCAGTATGTTTTCTGCCTAGATCTTGAGATATAAAGTGGCCAATACATTGCCTTGGAAAACTCTGCTACCCTAATATTTAGAGGAGGCAATGATTTGAAGAAAATTCGGTCAAAACTTTGGAGCACTTTTTATTCGCTGTGCTGAGTTTTCCAAACATACTTCATAAGTTGACCTGAATATAAACTATCCAAGTGTGCTTTAAGACTTCCATGAACTAAAACAAGCAAACACCAATAAGTTTGTATATTTGGTCTCCATTACATTCTGCATGATTATTTAATAAATCTGTGTACAGGGTCATTTGAAAGTGAAGCTCTTCTGACTAAGGACTATGAACAATATTAGAAGCTATTTTTGACCTGGTGGTACAGCCAAGAATTCAAATAAAATTCTAGCATTTCTTCATGTAAGTTTTAAAGAACAGTACTCCAAGTTTGTAATTAAACCAGTCAAACCACAAGAGTGGTTAATGAATTGATATGGACTGTGTTTTCAAATGGTAGATCATTAGTTGGGTGTCATATCCATGCATTCTGACTTGGTGCAATTATGGACAGAGCAGCTGAAATAAATTTATTTTTCCCTCTTTGTTTTTCCTCCCTCTGTTGTCATGATAATCAGGTATTCAGTGACATTTATTTTCAGTTGATTAGTACAAACTGATGAAAATAATGAGATGTTTGTCACTTCTTTGAGACAGTTGAGAAGGGATCTTTGTACACCCTCAGATGTTTTTTTTTCTTTCTTTCCTTCTTCCCAAAACTCAGTGGTGCTGTTATCTGAGAGCTGGAGGGGATAAGGGAGTGGTGATCAGAGTTTCCCAGACAAAATAGTAATAATCCATTGCAAGAGCAATATGGTGAATTTAGATGTCTTACTCTGTATTTTAGGAAAACTTGTGGCTATTGCCATTATTGATGACAAAAACTCTTCAGTTGAACATACCAGGTACAGTATTATTGACAGTCATTATGAAAAGTAAAGAATCTATGCTTATTTGGATGTTAGACGTTAGAGTTGCGTCAAGCTTTATCTTTATTAGTTTACTCCATATTGGAAAGGAATACTGAAATTCTTGAAGCTGTTTCAAATGTTCAGAAAGTGAGAGGTTAACCAAAAAGCACTGATATTCGCATATTTCCTGAGAGTGCTAGATTAAGCCAAAATGTAAATCTTCAGACCTTACTCATTGAGTGGCCTCACTGAAGCCTGTATAGCTACTTGATGATGAAGAGCTCCAGGAAGTACTATACTCCCCACTAATTATGCATAGGCAATTAAACAGGTTAAATGTGCAGTCATTTATAAATGTGAAATGGAAATAGAGGATTTTGCAGGTGCAGCTCCAATTGAGAACTGGGTCTTTTTATATGAAGTATTTTGGGAGTACAGTGATTATTATAGCATTACTACAGCTAAGATTTTCAGTGTTCTGATTCTAAATCTCCATTTACATGGGGTTGTGTGGTAGCTTTACAAATAATATTCCAAACTAAATCTTGTGTAAAAATTTGAGATTGAAAGTGACTCTTAGGTTAAATTTTATAATACATACCGACCATTTTTAAATTGGGAGGTTGGGGAACTGAAGGGCAAATCTATCCCAGAAAGTTTTGTTGTCATGTCTGTTGGACGGTGGTATGATTTCCAATTCCCTCTCTCCCCCTTATCAGCATAGTGAGGCTGGCAGAAGTACTAGTGTAGATGCAGTTGTATTAGTATATGGTTACTTACAGCAATATTGCTTACATTAGTCAGGGAACTGGCAAAAGATATGCATATCTAAGAACTCATGCAATGACATGGCATCCAAGCAGAGATTGGTCTTCGACTCTGTACTGACAGTCACATATTGAAAAAGGCATCAGTAAATTTAGTCAGACATGCTATTAAAATAAAGTCTTGATGAATTATTTTTATCCAGCTGAGTAATAATTTGCAAAGGAAATTGAGGACAAATAACCCTCTAGACTACATGACTTTTTCATCTGAGATTTTACAAAGTGTTTATTGATTATTAATAAGTGTTATGTTCTTATATTCTTCTAATGTTAATATGTATTGTTTGTTGGAATTTTCTTAGTGGTTGATCTGGTATGTTTGCTGGTGGCAGCAGAGATAAATGAATTATGTCTGGTCCCATGAAGCTCAGTGATAAGATAGCATTTTAACAGGTACTTTATTCAGTTTGTGAGGAAGTTGAATTTTCTTAGAAACCAGTGATTCCACTTTCTAACTATTATTGAGTAGATAGCATTGGGTCCTTATTTGAAAAGCCAAATGGTTAGTCATTAGAACCTTGGGACTCTAGAGTTGACTGACTAGTTACAAAAATAACTTCTTTTTTTTTGTTGTTTTTTTGTAACAGGCTAAAGTCTGTTATTCAAGAAGTTGCTAAAGATTACAGAGACCATTTTCATAGGTAAGTTTTTATGTATACTTTTTAAACCCTGCCCTATATGCCCTTCATTTAATGCAGTGTTTCTCACCTTTTCAGGTTGGTGGCGCTTTATTTAACGTAAAATATATATATATGATCTCCTTATAATAAATGTATCAAACAAGAAGGATAAGCCTGTGTTCAGGTATTTTGAGAGGTTGACAGAATAGTTCATGTTGAAGG
The DNA here is from genome assembly GCA_007922195.1 of Podocnemis expansa. Taxonomy (NCBI): domain Eukaryota; kingdom Metazoa; phylum Chordata; order Testudines; family Podocnemididae; genus Podocnemis; species Podocnemis expansa. Next base: position 31,177,366 of record ML682005.1, on the reverse strand, counting down.
GTAAAGGTGTGTGAGGATTAGAGGAACAAGATTCTCTTTGCTTTAGATTGCAATAACATTTTCAGCACTTGAGAATTTACCAAGCCTGGTTAAGAAATATTTATTTAATGGGCTGTTTATCATTATTTCTCATCTGAAGAATGTGAACTATGCAACACAAGTATTATGAACTGTTTTATTAATATTTTCTAGGCAGTACATTTAAGCACCCTGAAGCTACTAGTTTACCAAAATAGAGTTTGATTTTTGTCAGTCGACTGAAATTAAAGTTTAAGGTATTTTAAAGCCTTAAAAAACAAAATAAAAATAAATCCTCTTGCAAACATATTTATAGATAAATTATTTTATTATTAATTGTGGCAGATTGCTTTACTTTTTCTCCATACTTTATCTTCCTGCTTTCATAATGATTCCAGGAGGGTCTGTGTGAAAACATAACCTACCGAATCCAGATACAAAGAACATGCTGGTTCACTTGTATTCCCCCCCCACCCCCGCCCTTGGCAGACTTAAATGTTTAAGGCAAGTGACATGTAGTAGGTGTATCAGACAAAAAATTAAGATGTGAAGAATATAGGCTGAAGATGGTGATGTGAGCTATTTTGTGATTTGGATATCAGTTCAACTTTTGCATCGTTATGGTAATAGATGTATGTGAAGACTGTAGCAGTGGCTGCCACCCTATGTAATTTTACCCACTAATCTCCCAGCTCCACCTGCTTTTCATACAGCTTTCAAAGCTAATATGCCAGAACAAAAGATGATGCAGTGTTTGCCTGCATGGTCTATGTATGGAAATGGATAGGGCATGCCATCAGAGGAGAGCATTTTTGTTGTAAGTTAGGCAATGCACAGCTGAATAAGGCGAGACATGATTGAGCCTTGATATACGGTTGGCGTTGGTCAGAGTTGCTTTCATTGATGGGGCTTTTTAGAATTAATACAAACTTAAATTGTTGTGAAACTCGTGTTCCCATCATGTTCCCCTCATTGCTAAAATGTGACTTTTTGCCTGATTTTTTAATATATTCCCCTCACTTCTGGAATGCACTGTGTAAATTGAAATACACATCAAGAACCATTATGCTTCACAATACTCTTTTTTAGTCTCACTTTTCAATATTTATACGAGAAATATTGTAGGAAAAATATTTTTACTACTATAAGAAGAATATTTTTGACAGCTACAGTCTATAATTTTCAATTTTTTAATGTACAGTTGATTTCCTTTACTACTTGTTTCTTTATAGGAACTTCCAGTTTGGCCATATGGATGGTAACGATTATATTAATAGCTTACTGATGGAGTAAGTAAATTCTGACTAAATATTCTTCCTTATCCACACCTGTAATAGTGGTACTTCTGGTTTGAAGAAGCCCCCTAGTAATGCCACTTCTGCAATCTTTATTCACTCAAACTGTCTGTCTAAAAAGATTTGAAGAGATTTATTTTCTCCATATAAAATTTATAACTTATTTACTAGAAAAGAAGCATCAATGGTTTTCTCTTGACCAGCTTCTAGTCTTGAATTTTAAGTTCTTTTCTGCCTGTTATACTACAAAAACCCAAGACTTTGGTTTACTGTAGATGTTTAAGTGGCAAGAGTATATTATGACAGTGCTACATGGAAATCCTTAACTTTTAAAAATGTCTGTTATACCACTACAAGTAGATTAGAATTCAACATATTTCCCATATGTTATATGCTGTTTTAAAGAAACAGTGAAATAATAGAAATTTAGTCATTAACAAGAAGTGTAACTAAATGGGCATGCATTATTTTGGTTCATTGATCATTTCATGAGAAAGTATAAGTATGAGTGACAACTTGTAATCTTTTCTCTGTAGTGTTACATTTTGCAAAGTTGATTCTTACATTAGGTGTCTTGAATTTCATGTTTGTCTCTTGGGGGGGGCGGGGGAATTGTGTGTCATTGCCTGAAATATGAGGCATGTGGTTAGCTGAGACTCCTTGCAACTGATCTCATTTTTAGACTTAATGGTAATTTAGGATTATGAAGGGGAAGCACCCTTAATTCTCAATGCAGCCCCAGAGGAGATTATAGCTGCTTTGTATTAATGCATTCTGAGACACTAGTGAAGATTCCATCAACCTCAGGAACCTCAGTCAGGGTATACCCTTGGTGAAGTTGACACTGTTCTGATACATAGTTCCTTTTACATAATTCCAACTAAATTTTCTTTTAAAGAAAAGTACATTTAGTGATGTGGGGAAGGAGACATAAGGCTCAGCTCAAATAATAACCATTATTATAGGATCTAGGGATTGAAGTAAAATGAAAATTAAATGGCAGACTTTGATTTGTGGGATATAAGAAATTTGAGTCCACTATGAATTCAGGAATTAAAATTCTTATAGTTTTTTCTGCTGTCCACACTTGCAACTCTCCTTATGTAAAAGAATATTGAGGAAGGAAGGAGAGACATGGAGGATGTGGACCAGGAGGTGCTGTAGTGCTAGGCAGACATAATTGACTACATCACTTACTTCTTCCTGGGAGTGTTTCATCCCAAGTGCAAGAAGGAAGAGCTAGGCAGCTCAGTCAGTTTCAGCAGGGAGAAAGAGGGTGATGAAGAGCTCTACCAACTGCTCTTTGCTCCTCTTGATGTTCTCTCCAGTTACCTGTATTGTTTGCTCAAGTGTTAGTGCCCTGGCTGACCTGGGACAGAATCATAAGTAATTGTGCCTGGCTGTCTCTAGAGACATCTGAATACTTGGGACTTCTTTCCTAAATATTTCCAGGGGATAGAGCAATCGGTAAATGTCATTCTCCTTTGAGTCACGTCCTCATGGTTGCTCCACAATGGATGATGGCATGTCCAAGTGACACATCTTGGAGAATCTGTAAGCAGCGCTTGTCAGGGTCACGCAGTCAGCCAGAGGCGGTCTTGTGCTGTGCTTGGCGCCCTCTGGCCACACATGCAATGCAGTTCCCCCCAGTTCCTTCTCAACCGTTCGTGGACCCGGCTGGAATTTTTTCCCCCCCCCCCCCCCCCCCCAGCTTGTCGTTGTCTTTTTACTGCTTATTAATCCCTTCTTACCACAGCCCTTTTCCTGAGGTACCTTACCTTTTTCACAAAACCAAACCAAAACAAAAAAATACAAAAACATTTAAAGTGTGAATCACCCCATACCCCATTATGCCAACTTTCCCAGGATTCAAATGCGGCGAGGTCTGTCACGACACCATGCCAGCATTGGATGGACATGCAACATGTATTAAATGCCTAGGAGAAGGGCATATTTCTCCAAAATGCCAGCGCTGCCAAAATCTCAGTGCTAGGGCATGCAAAGACAGAGACCTCTGTCTGAAATTAATTATGATGGAGTACTCTCTTCATCCTGCCTTGAACCCTGGTCAAACAACAACCTCTTCATGAGAGCCTTCAGAGAAGCATTTGACTCTTCCTCATTCCTCTCATAAGAGAAGGGAGTTCATATACACAAAAAACCCATGCTAAAGAGGCTTCAGGCTCCCCGAGCACATCGGGTTTGAAATCCCTGAAAAGGTCTTTCTCACATTCTGACCACAGGGAAAGATCGCGGCATAACCTCTACATCACAGGTTATAAAGCCGCTAAAATATCCTCTGCCACGGCACTAACCCCAGTGCTGAGTTCAAAAAATACAACTTCAGCACTGCTGCTTTCTTCAGCACCAATGCCACTTGCACCAATAGAACTGGCACTGGAGCCCATCAGTGCTGTTATAACACACATGGCACCATTACAACATCTGTGCCTCCTCAGTCGGCAACAGACTGCTCCGTACCATTGATCTGAGTACCGCTGGTCTCCGCACCATTACTGACAGTACCAATCACAATGCAGACAGTGCTGACACAGTCTAGGTCAGTTCATGAAATAACACATTTGGCACACAACCACATGTGGGTATCTAAAGTTCCATCTAAACATACTGAAAAATGCAAACACCAAGAATCTTCAGAAACTTCATATCCACTCCAGTCTTCCCCAACACATGATGATGGCGGACACGGCTCTACAATTTTACCATATTCACCAGCTGTTTCCAATGCATCCTGCTCTACCAACAATGACGAAGATGATGATCATAGAGCCATTTTTTCACCTCAGCCTCTCTCTCCAATAAATAGATCAAACGACCCCATCTACCACCTACATATCCACCATATCCCTGGTATCCTCCACAATAGTATGGACACCTTCCAAATTATCATTATCAATAGCCCGCATGGGGTACAAGATCCCAATACTCCATATCCTCATGTAGACCGTCTACCTCCCATCACAAACCTCCCTCACAACAAGCAATGGATGTTCAAGACTCTAGAGGAGATGGTGTGGATGACAACAATATCCTGGACTCCCGATCTCCTCTTCATAACTTATCACCTTCTCTGGATGAGGCAGTAATTCCTTCCTCCTCCTCCACTACCAATGACTTCCAACAATTTCAAGACTTGTTCAGAAAAGTTGCGGATTCCTTAGAAATCTTACTACAGTGTGTTCCTCAATCACAACATTCTCTGCTGCGTATTCTTCAAACCAAATCTAGCTCACGCATAGCTTAACCAACGAACTGAGCCATAATTGAACCTGTCTCTCAGAAATATGGCAGACTCCTGTGTCTACGCCATCTACTTCAAAAAGAGCAGACAAAAAGTACTATGTACCAAACAACCGCTCTGAATTTCTTTTTAACCACCCAATTCTCTAGTGATTGAGGCAGAGAACCAACCCTACAAGCAACTCTACAACAAATCATCTCCACACAATAAGGATGATAAAAAAAAGATGGACATCCTTAGGGCAAAAGGTATACGCCTCTTCTACTCTCCAACTTTGTGTGGCAAACTACTTGGCGCTTTTGGCAAATTACAGTCACAACAATTTCCTTACATTAGCTGATTTTATTAACTTTATTCCAGAGGACAAAAACTAAGCATTTCACACAATAATTAAAGAGGGCCAATTTATTTCTAGAACTGCCCTTCAGGCAGTCCTAGATGTAGCAGATACAGCTTCCTGTGCCATTGCCACCAGCATTGTCCTCCACAGATGCTCCTGGCTCCATTGCTACAGATCCTCCTAGACAGTTGTAATCAACAATGGAAGACTTACCCTTCAAGAAAAACAAAGTATTCTCAGATAAAACCAATGAGATCTTGCATGGGTTAAAATATTCAAGGGCTGCTCTCCATACATTTGGCATTTATGCCCCATTAATCCTTTGCAGAACATATCAATACCAACCTTTATAGTTCTAGGTATCACTACCAATACAACAACAGATTCCAACTCAGATGCCAAGACACACAAGCATGAAACAGACAGGACAACCAGCGACACCTGTCAACTGTCAAACCAGTCCACTGCACCCCAATCACCACCTCCCAAGTCCCAATTTTGAAATATTGTTGAGGGCAGTTGTACTTCTCCTTCATTAGAACCAAATAACCATCTTCCTTACGCACAGCGTTTACGACCATTCCTTAACAGCTGGGTGCGTATTATTTCTGATAAATGGGTTCTAGAAACCATCGAACATGGATATCTGATTCCATTTCCTCTAAACCACCTCCTCACCAACCTTCCCTGTCGCTATTCGGGGTCACCTCTCATGTACACGTCCTCCTACAGGAGGTACAGTATCTTCTCCATATAGGTGCAATTGAGAGGGTACCTGAGATTCATCGAGGCCAGGGGTTTTATTCCCCCTATTTTCTTACAACCAATAAATCTGGGGACTGGTGCCCCATACTAGACCTCAGGAAACTAAATAAATTTATAGTGCATCAAAAATTTAAGATGGTGACTCTAACAGTGATTATTCCAGCTTTAGAGCACGGAGATTGGTTTGCTGCCCTTGACTTACAGGAAGCATATTTTCATGTTTCCATTCATCCAGCCCATAGAAAATATCTTAGATTCACAATGGACAATTCACATTACCAATATACTGTTTTATCTTTTGGTCTTTCCACAGCTCCTCAAGTCTTCTCCAAGGTTTTATCAGTGGTAGCTGCACACCTTCGAAAACAAAACACCACCATTTTTCTGTACATGGATGATCATCTTCTAAAGTCAACTTCAAATTACCAAGCAAAATTAGACAAACTTTGCAATATCTCTTTTCCAATCTCTGTGTCTCAACATAAATGCACAAGAATTAACCTGTTACCAACACAAAACATAATCTTCATAGGTGCACTCCTGGACTCTCAAATGGTACGAGCCTACTTACCAGAACAGTGACAAAACATCATTCTACAACAAACTCACTGTATAATCCAATCTATCACATTAACGTACAAGTCTACGTACAACTCCTAGACCATAACATTCGTTGTCACCAATGCCAGACTGCATATGAGGCCTTTTGAACTATGGCTTGCTGTGGTTTCCAAATCATGATTCTATCCACTACACAAAACTCTGAATTCCTCATGAAATCAAACATTCCCTATCCTGGTGGACCACTCTCTCCAACCTGAACAGGAGAGTACCCTTCCTTCAGCAAAAACCTTCTCTTCTCGTGTCAACAGATTCATCCCTCAGTCGCTGGGGAGCCCACATTAAAGGTCTCAGCACTCTAGGCAAGTGGTTCTTAAAAGAATCCACCCTACGTATCAATATGTTAGAGCTCTGTGCCGTAAGATATGCATGCCTACACCTTCAATCACTGATAACACGTCACCATGTCAGAATAATGACTGGCAACACAGGCTGTATATTTTATATGAACTGACATGGAGGAGCCCGATCCAGACCACTTTGCCTCAAAGCCATTTGTCTGTGGAACTGGTGCATAAGTCACGACATAACCATTTCAGCCTCTTACCTTCCTGGAGTTCAGAACACAATCGCTGACTCCCTCAGCCGCTCCTCTCTTCACTCCCATGAACAGGAAATGGATCAGAAAATACTGAACAAAGTATTCTTCCTTTGGGCTAATCCACATATAGACTTTTTTGCCACATATCACAACTGCAAATGCCCAGCGTACTGTTCACGGGCAGGCATAGGACCTTAATCCCTTGGAGATGCATTCCTTCTTCCATGGAAGGAGGGTCTCCTTTATGCCTTTCCTCCATTTCCCCTGATCTCAAAAAGTCCTCATCAAGATGACAGGACTCAGCAACTGTAATCCTCGTAGCGCCTGTATGGCCAAGACAGCCATGGTATATATTCCTTACCAAGATGTTAACAAGAACTCCCATAACCCTACCATGGATACCGAATCTCATCACTCACAACAGAGGCTGCAACAACTATCCAGACCTCAACAGACTTTATCTAACAGTGTGGTTCCTAACTGGTTTTCACAGGAAGAACTCCCGTGCTCAGATTCTGTACTAAATATTCTCCTAAACAGTTGTAAACCATCTACTTGCAAAACTTACCTACAGCAGTGACAAAGATTTCATCACTGGTGTCTACAAAACACTATATCGTCCTCAGCATCCATTCCATCTGTCCTTGAGTATCTTGTCCACTTAAAAATGTAAGAGTTTTCTAACAACTCCATGTGAATCCATCTCGCCATGATCACCGCATTTCATGATAACTGAATTTCTCATTCCATTTTTTCCCATCCTATTATATGAAGATTCCTCATCGGTCTCCAAAATCTCTACCCTGAAACACGAATCTTGACACCTAATTGGGATCTAAATTTAGTTCTTAGGAGATTAATTAGACCACCCTTTGAACCAATAGCAACATCTTCACTTACACACTTGTCAATGAAAGTAGCATTCTTAATTGCTATTACCTTAGCCTGCCATATTAGCAAACTTAGCAGCCTTTACGACCACTCCCCCTTACACCGTCTTCCATAAAGAAAAAGTAACCTTAAAGCCCCATCTAAAATTCATTCCCAAAGTAAACTCTCAATTTCACCTGAACCAATCTATAGGCTTACCTGTTTTCATATCGAAACCTCACATGAACTTGCGTGAAGCCACTCTCCATGCCATAGACATTCGAAGAGCTCTTGCTTTCTACCTTGACAGAACAAAGTCCTTTTGAATGTGCAACTGCCTCTTTGTTGACACTGCAGTGAAAAATGAAGGAAATGCATTATCCAAACAAAGACCTCTCTAAATGGATTTCTAACTGCATCTGCATATGCTATGAATTATCATCACTATTAGTACCAAATTACATTCACTCACATTCCATGAGAGCCATATCAACTTCAGTAGCTTCTCTACATAACGTTCCCATTACAGAAATTTGCAGAGCTGTGACAAGGTCTTCAATTCACAGTGTTGCAAAACACTATACTCTTGACCAAGTAACTAGATCTGATTCTGCTATCGGTCTTTCAGTACTATCTACTCTATGCACAAATGACTCCAAACTCCCTCTTCCTCAAGGGTCACAGCTTTGGGGTCACCCAAGGTGGAGCAACCAGGGGGCCAGACATTTCAAAGAACTCCAGTTACCACCGAAGGTGGGTAACCTTTCTTTACTTACAATAATGCAGAATTTAGGGATGCCCTCTGGCTTCCATTAGCTCTTGAAGAACTTGACAGGGTTCCCTGGCTCAGCAGTGCCCTATCTGTACAAGTTCCAGTGTATGAAAAGTTGTGATGACTAAACTACATGCGAGACTATTTTTAACAGCATTTATATACTTCAAAGTTATGAATGTGCACCATAAACTAGAATGGTTTGCTATATTGTAAGTGGCAGAGAGAAAATATTGTGTTTTATACATACAGATGTTTAAAAAGCTGGTACCAAGCCCCTGTGCTTGATTATATTTCAGTGTGTTTCCCACAAGATGGCAGCAACTGAAAGTCAGTATAGAACAATATAAAAATGCAAGAATTTCTGACCAGTAACCTGCAGTTTTTTACTGATGTGGAAACATTTAGAAACGTCTTTACATTCTGCACAAAGGATACACACATTTATATAATGCTTAAACAGTAAGTTCTTTGAGGAGAGTAAGCGATCGTTAGTATTTCCATCCTTGATGTCAGCAATAGGTTTATTAACTTGTATTGCACCATAGTAGTTATTAAGTGAGGAAATTACACTTCTTACCAGTTGGTCTCCTTTAAAAGATAGATGGATTAATTTTTGTCAGAATCTTACCAATTTGGGATGTCATTTATTTCTTTAGGAAGAGCACTTCAGTGTCTTGATTGTGGGTGTTCAACACACCTGAGAATTTCCAATGATTTCAGGGAAATTTAAGTTCTCATTTTTTTTAAAGTATTTTTTTAAATTGTTCAGCTTTAGGCAAAACAGAAACCAATCTGATTATTCATCTATTTAGTTCAAAAAATAAAATAAATACCAGTTCTAGTAAAAAGAATGAAAGAGGTGAAAATTTAGCTAAATTGCAATTTAAATGCCCTAGTCTAAAATATAATTTTAAATTTCAATTTAATAGTAACACGAGTTGTCACTGTTGTGTGGAGAGAGAGTTTTTGTTTTTTACTTCTCAATCTCATGGAGGGGAGCTAGTTTGTAATAGACAATCTACACCAGTGGTTTTCAAACTTTCTCCCTTGGGGCACAGTTGAAAAAAAAGTTCCAAAGGGGCAGCCGTGTTAGCCTATTAAAGCAAAAAAAGCAAGGAGTTTTGTGTTACTTAAAGACTAACAGATTTGTTTATCTCATGAACTTTCGTGGGAGAATATCCCACTTCATCAGATGCTTTGAAGAGGGAGAGCTTACAGAATTGGATGAAAATAAATGCAGGGGAGTGTAAGACATGGGATCAGGTCGTACTGCAACAGCAAATCAGAGCATTTGTAAGGATTCAAACTCTAGAAAACAGCCCACAGAGGGAAGGTGAAGTCAAATTGCCTGTGATAATGTGAAGAATCCATAGTCACGATTTAGCTCTGCTTTCTCGCAATCTAATCTGCATATTATTTGAATTTCGGCTGTTTCTCTTTCAAGTCTTGATATCCCATTGATTTTCTTGAGTGGCACTGCTATGGGTACCCACATGGCCCCACAATATGCCAACATTTTTATAGGCGACTTTGAACAATGTTTGCTCAAGTCTCATCCCAAAGCACCTCTCCTTTACTTATGCTACACTGATGACATCTTCATCATCAGGACCCATGGCAGGGATGCTCTTGAAGATTTCCACAGAGATTTCAACAATTTCCACTCCACAATCAAATTGATCCTGGAACACTCCACACAGGAGATCCACTTTCAGGACACTACAGTACAAATTAGGGATGGACACATCAACACCACTCTATACTGAAAACCTACTGATCGGTATAGTTATCTACATCCCTTGAGCTTCCATCCTAAACACACCACACGATATGTTGTCTACAGCCACGTCCTAAGATATAACCACACTTGCTCTGATTCCTCAAACAGAGACAGACACCTTCAGGATTTCTATCAAGCTTCCTTAAAACTATGGTACCCCCCTGGAAAAGTAAAAAAAAATGGATTGACAGAGCCAGATGGGTACCTTGAAGTCAACTACTACAGGAAAGGCCAAAAAAAGAAAACAATAGAATGCTACTGGTCACCACATACAACCCTCAAGTCAGACCTCTATAACAGATCATTAAGGACCTCCAGCCTATTTTAAAAGATGACCCCTCACTGTCTCTATCCTTGGGAGACAGACCTCTTGTTGCCTACAGAGAACCCCCAAACCTTAAACAGATTCTCATCTGCAACTACAGACCTAACAACAACAGAAACATTAAAGCAGGCCCATGTCCCTGCAACATACCATGTGTCAAGGCTTTTTCCTCACTCTGGCACTCTGAGTGCAGAAGGTGGGGGCCTGCAACAGGCCAGAAAAGCCACTGGCCTTAAAGCCTGCTCTTAAAAGTCTCCAAGGCCTCCAATTCCTGGCCTTGGAGTGGTATCGCTGCCACCACCCAAATGCATAAAAAAACCTCTTGAGACCCAGGAAGGCGCACTTGGGAATTCCTCCCTGTGAGGTACTTGCAATCCTCTTTATTCCTCTCTCAGGAAAATGACTGAACTCCAGCTGCAATATGAGCTGGAACTGGAACAGGGTTCCCTCTAGTAGCTGCCTGTGCAGTCTAAGGCACGGGCACACAAACCTCTTGCCTTTCAGGACACAGAACCAGAACTTACTTCAAAAGTAAAATCTTTAATAAAAAAGAACAGATGATAAACACAGAGAGTTGCTTCTCTGGGAATTAACTTAGGTAGTTACAGGGTAGTGGGGGGGGGGGGTTGGGTTACATGTGCTTAGCACAGAGAAATCCAAAAAACAAGCCAAAAACAAAGAAAATACCCTGACCGCATCTAAATAAACATTCCCTGTTCTACCCACGCCTGGTCAGTACCAACTTAACTTATCTCTGGTAAGGATGTTGCTGGATTCTTCCTCAGGCCCCTCTGGCCTCCTCCTGATCCTTCCAGGAGCTCTGCTGCATCCAAACAGGCCCAGGCCAGGCTGCTGTTACCATTCAAAAAGCTGTGCTTCGTTCCTATTGGCTGTCCTGGGACTCACTGACCAGAGTGTTAACCCCTTCCTCCCCAAGGGTTATTACACCATGCTGTCAACTTTGTCCACATATTCCATCAAAGGGTCCTTCACCTGCTCATCCACTAATGTGATTTGTGCCAGAAATGCCCCCCCGCCTTATACATTGCACAGACAGGACAGTCCCTATGCAGAAAAATAAACGCACACAAAACTGACATCAGGAACCACCCCCCCTGTGTGTCTCTCTCTCTCTCTCTCTCTCTCTCTCTCTCTCACACACACACACACACACACACACACACACACACACACACACACACACACACACACA